>JAJEJO010003403.1:174061-263518 GCA_020662805.1 Glaucomys volans
CATATCCAGGAATAACATCTAGAAAAAAAGATGCAATCTATTGTGTGATTACTGGCTGTTTTTTTGATATTGTTGCTTGTTTCTTTGGGGGTTTTTTGTTGTTGTTTTGTTTTTTGTTTTGTTTGCAGTACTGGGGATTGAACCCAGGGGCAGTCTACTACTGAGCTACATCCCCAGCCCTTTCTTAAATTTTTGAGACAGGATCTTGCTAAGTCACTGAGGCTGGCCTCAAACTTGTGATACTCCTGCTTCAGCCTCCAAGTTGCTGGGATTCCATACATGTGCCACCATATCTGGCTCTGTGATCACTTTCATATAGTGTGAAAATTTTTCCCAGAAGACCACCCCACACTTGTCAGAACTAGATCACATGTCCACTTCTAAATAAGAGAGTGCCAGGGGGAATGGGATTATATTGACCAAGATCAGTGATTCTTATCCTTGTTTGCATTTTAGAACTGCCCAAAGGGCTTTTAAAAAACACCACTGCCTGTGTGCACCCCTGCTATAGTTTAGATCTGCAATATCCCTCCAAGGCCCATGTGTTGAAGGTTTGGTCCCCAACTTGACACTATTGGGAAGTGGTAGAAACTTTAAAAGATGGGGCCTCATGGGATAGCTTTGGGTCAATGGGGATATTTCCTCCAAGAGGATTCCAGGACCCTGGTGTCTTCCTGACTCTCTCTTGCTTCTTGTTTATGAGGTGTGCAGCTTTGCTCCGCCACGTGTTCCTACTGAGATGCTCTGCCTCACCACAGACCTAAAAGCAAAAGGACAAACCAGTCCCAAACTGGAACCTACAAAACTGTGAGTCAAAATAAAGCATTTCTCTTTATAACTCTATTATCTCAGGTATTTGTGAGAGCGTTGGAAATTCGACCAACACAATCCCATAACAGTTTCTTTCCTTTTTTTGTTGGGTGGGGGTAGCAGTGATTGAACTCAGGGGCACACAACCACTGACCACATCCCCAGCCCTGTTTTGTAATTTTTTTTTTTTTTTTGATACTGGGGATTGAACCCAGGGGCACTCGGCCACTGAGCCACATCCCCAGCCCTATTTTGTATTTTATTTAGAGACAGGGTCTCACTGAGTTGCTTAAGGCCTCGTTAAGTTGCTGAGGCTGGCTTTGAACTCTCGATCCTCCTGTCTCAGCCTCCCAAGTGCTGGGATTACAGGCGTGCGCCACCACACCCCGCTTGTGTTTTATTTTGAGACAGGGTCTCACTGAGTTGCTTAGCTCCTTGCTGTTATTGAGGCTGGCTTTGAACTCAAGATCCTCCTTCCTTAGCCTCCCGAGTTGCTGGGATTACAGGTGTGTGCCATTGCACCCAGCCCATAAGAATATTTTGAAATAAAACCCAGACATCAATATTATACAAAGCTCCCCTAAGTAACTTCAATCTTCAGAAAGGTTAAGAATTACTATGGTGCTTTGCAGATTAAGAAATGCAACAAAGAAGCTGGGGTTGTGGCTCAGTGGTAGAAGGCTTGCCTACCTACCACGTGTGAGGCACTGGGTTCGATACTCAGCACCACATAAAAAGTAAATAAAAAAATAATAAAGGTATTTTAAAAAGAGAAAGAAACAGAGATAGAAAAAAAAAAAAGGAACCTATCAGAAATCTCCAAGCCAAGGAATTCATAAATAAATAAATAAGTAAATAAATAAATAAATAAAAATAAAAGATACAGTTGAGAGACTCAATAGAAGAATTGATCAGAAAGAAAAAAAACTTCTGAACTTGAGGACTAGCTTTGTGAAATGTTAGATGAGAAAGAAATGAAAAGGGGGAAAAGCTAAATAGAAATGAAGAAACACGTTGAGATTCGTGGCACACCCGGAAGCAAGCATACCCATGAATCGTGGATGCTCCTAAAGAAGAGTAGAAGGGAAACACGAAATCTATTCAATGAAATCATGTTGAAAAATTTCCAAATATTGAAAAGGATATAGACATCTAAGTCCACAAATCTTAGAAGACTAAGAGTTTCAACCAATAAAGATCCTCCCTGAGGCATATTATAGTTACACCATCAAAAGTACAAGATAAGGAGACTTCTAAAAACAGTAAAAGTGTCAAGTCACTTATAAGGGAATCCCCATTAGCAGAAATCTTGTAGAAAAGGAAAGAGTAGGAAGATATATTCAAAACTGTAAAAGAAAAAAATTGCCATCCAAGAATACTATACCCAGCAAGGTTATCTTTCAAAAATAATAGAGAAATACTTTCAAAGACAAGCAAAAACTGAGGGAATTCATCACCATTAGACCATTCCTCTAAGAAATAGTTAAGGGAGTTCTACATTTGAAGTGGAAGGATGGTAACTGCCATCACAAAAGACAAACAAGTGCTAAACTCAACAGTAGAGCACACACATAGAAGAGAAAGAGAAGAGAATCAAACCTTTTCAATACAGAAAACCACCAAACCACAAAGGCGAACAAGAAAGGAAGAAAGGAAGAAGGGATGTAAGAACAACTGGGAAAAAAAATTAGCATTATGATAAGAATATGTCTTTATTTATCAGCAATAACCTTGTATGCAAACAGATAAATTCTCCCAATTGAAAGATAAGATTAGAAGCCAGATATGGTGATGTATTACTATAATTTCAGCTACTTGGGAGGCTGAGGCAAGAGGACTGCAAGTTCAAGTCCAACCTTGGCAATTTAGTGAAACCCTGTTTAAAAAAAAAAAAAATAGAAAGGGTTGGAGATGCAGAATCCCCCTAGATTCAATCCCCGGTACCCCACGTACATACACACACCAACGAGATAGACGGGGCTGAGGTTGTAGCTCAGTGGTAGAACACCTGCCTAGCACATGTGAGGCACTGGGTTCAATCCCATATAAATCCCATATAAAGAAATTAATAAAATAAAGGTATTGTGTTCATCTACAACTAAAAATTTTTTTAAAAAGAAGATAGAGTGGGGCTGGGGATATAGCTCAGCTGGTAGAGTGCTTGCCTTGCAAGCACAAGGCCCTGGGTTCAATCCCCAGAACCACAAAAAAAAAAAAAAAAAAAAAAAAGATAGAGTGAACAAATGGATAAAAGAATGTAGACCCAATGATATACTGCCTATAAGAAGCTCATTTCAGCCGGGCACAGTGGCGCACGCCTGTAATCCCAGCGACTCGGGAGGCTGAGGCAGGAGGATCTCAAGTTCAAAGCCAGCCTCAGCAACTTAGCGAGGCCCTAAGCAACTCAGTGAGACCCTGTCTCTAAATAAAATAGAAAATAGGGCTGGGGATGTGGCTCAGTGGCCGAGTGTCCCTGGGTTCAATCCCTAATACCAAAAAGAAAAAAGAAAAAAAGAAGAAGAAGGTCATTTCACCAGTAAAGACACACATAGACTGAAAGCAAAGGGATAGAAATAGATATACCAACAAACATAAGCCAAAAGTAAGCAGGAGTAGCTATACTCATATCAGATAAATCAGATTTTAAATAAAAAACTGTAAAGAGTCAATGAAAGTTATTGTATAATGTAAAGGGATGAATTCAACATTAAGAAATAGCAAGTGTAAATTTATATATATTCATATGAATTACATAAAACCCAATTACATAAACACAGACATATTAGATCTAAAAGGAGAGATCGGCTATAATACAATAATAGTTGGGGACTTCGACACCAGAGTTTCTTCAATGGACACATCATCCAGATCAATAACTCTACAAAGAAACATTGTAATTAAACTATACAATGCACAGAAATGAATCTAATAGACAGTTACATAATGTGTCATTCAATAGCTACAGAATACACTTTCTCCTCATAAGCACATGGGACATTGATATGTTAATCCACAATGTAAGTCTCAACAAATTAAAAACAAAAATGAAATCATAGCAAACATTTTTCTCTGACTACAGTGGAATGAGTCAACATGAGGAGCTTTAGAAATCGTGTAAATACACGGCTATTAAACAACATTCTCTTGAATTAGCAATGGGCACTAAAGAAATCAACAGGGAAATTTAAAAACTTTTTTAAACAAATGAAAATGAAAACACCCAATACCAAAACCTGTGGATACAGTAAAAGCAAGTACTAAGAGGGAACTTTATAGCAATAAGTGCCTATATCAACAAAATGGAAAGACTTTGAATAAGCAACCTAACAAAGCATCCAATGGAACTAGAAAAACAAGAACAAACCAAACCCCAAATTAGTAGGGAAAAAAAAAAGGAATAGCAAAGGGAATAAACAAATGAAATGAAGGCTAAAAAAGCAATACAGAGACCAATGAAACAGAATTTTTTTTAAGATAATCAAAATTGACAAATCTTTATTTGAGCTAATAAAGGGAAAAAGAAAAAAAGACCCAAATAAAATCAGAGATGGAAAAGGACACCTTACAACTGATACAGGAAATACAAAAATCATTAAGGACAACTATACGTCAACTAATTGGAAAACATAGAAGAAACATATTTCTGGACACATGTAACCTTCCAGAGCTGAACTATGAGGACACAGAAAACCTGAACAAACCAGTAACAAGTAATGAGGTTGAGTCAGTAATAAAAAGTCTCCCAACCAAAATAAGCCCAGGACCAGAAGCCCTCACTGCCAAATTTTACTACATTTTCAAAGAAGAACCAATACCAATTCTTCTCAAACTATTCCAAGAACTTGAAAGGAACGGACTCCTTCCAAACTCATTCTATGAGGCCAGGATTATCCTGATACCCAAAGTAGAAAAGAACACAAGAATAATAAAAAATAAAACTAGCCGGACGTGGTGGCGCACACATGTAATCCCAGCACTTGGGAGGCTGAGGCAGGAGGATCGCGAGTTCAAAGCCAGCCTCAGCAATATAGCGAGGCCCTAAGCAACTCAGTGAGACCCTGTCTCTAAATAAAATAAAAAATAGGGCTGGGGATGTGGCTCAGTGGTTGAGGGCGCCTGGGTTCAATCCCCAGTACCAAAAAAAAAAACCCCAAAACAACAACAACAACAACAAAAAACTACAGACCAATATTTCTGATGACCATACATGCAAAAATTCTCAACTAAATACTAGCTAATTAAATCCAACATCACACAAAAAAATTATACACCACAGGGGATTGGGATACAACTTAGTTGTAGAGCACTTGCCTAGCATGAGGGAGGCCCTGGGTGCATCACACACATCATTATACACCATGACTACGTGGGATTTATTCCAGAGATGCAGGATGATTCAACATATGATTCAACATATGATTATCTCAATAGGCACAGTAAAAACATTTGATAAAATCCAACGTCCTTTAATTTTTATTTTTTTTGTACCAGACATTGAACTGAACTCAGGGGCACTTAACCACTCAGGCACATCCCCCGCTCTTTTTTGTGTTTTTATTTAGAGACAGGATCTTACTGAGTTGGTTAGGGCCTAAGTTGCTGAGGATGGCTTTGAATTCAAGATCCTCCTGTCCCATCCTCCCAAGTTGCTGGGATTACAAGCATGCTCCACTGTACCTGGCTCCAACATCCTTCAGGATAAAATCCTTAAAAAAAAAAAAAAGCCAGGCACAGTGGCACATACATACCTATAATCCTTCAACTCAAGAGTCTGAGACAGGAGATTTACAAGTTTGAGGCCAGCCTCAGCAACATAGCAGGGACCTAGGCAATTTAGGGAGATCCCGTCTCAAAATAAACAAGTCTCAAAATAAACAATAAAAATAAAAAAGGGTTAGGGATGTGGCTCAGTAGTAATGTGCCCCTGGATTCAATGCCCAGTACCAAAAAGGAAGAAAAAAAAAGGTATAGAAGGAATGTAGCTTAACACAATAAACAATATATATGACAGACCCATGCCTACATCATATCAAGTGGGGAAGAGCTGAAATCATTTCTCTAAGTTTAGGAACAAGGAAAGTATGTCTACTTTCACCACTCTTATTCAACATGGTATTGGAAATCTTAGTTACAGCAATAAGAAAAGAGAAAGAAATAGTGAGCATCCAATTAGAAATGGAGGTCAAATTATTCTTGTTTGCAGATGACATGATTGTATAATTGGAAAAACTTGAGAAAGTTTTTTTGAATGTGATCCCCAAAGCACAGGACACAAAAGCAATAATTGACCACTGAGATTACATCACAATAAAAAACATCTGTATAGCAAAGGAAAAAAATCAACAGGAGTGAAGATATAACCAACAGAATGAGAGAAAATATTTGCAAACTATTCATCTGACAAGAAATGAATTTCTAGGATACATTAGAAACTCAACAGCAAAAAAATTAAAAATAACCTGATTAAAATCTGAGTGCAGGCCTGTAATCTCAGCTACTTAGGAGGCTGAGGTAGGAGGATCACAAGTTTCAGGCTGGCTGCCCTGTCTCAAAATTAAAAAATAAAAGGAGTGAGGTTCTGGGATCAATCCTTAGTAATGAAACGGGTCTTGGAGATCAGGAACAGGTCCTCACGGCCCCGGTGCTGAAAATTAAACATCTGAGAAATGCTGAGGCAACATAGAAAGCAAGTTTCATGTAAGAAAGGGACAGAGACATACTTCTCTAAAGAGAAGGGGGTGGACCTGTGGGAGCGGCTGTGTCTTGCTCTTTTACAGACCCCAGAATCCCCCAGCTTCTCTCTTTCCCTGTGTGTGCCCAAGGGCAGGAAGGAGCAGCCCCGGGGTAATGGCTGGCAACCTCGGGAGCAGAGAGTGTGATCCCCCAGGTGTGGGCAACCCAGTGATGACCAGCCCTCATCCTCTCTCAACCCCCACCATTCATTATCTGCACTGACTGCCAGGCCTTCCGCCCCTGCCTCAGTTTTTTCAGAAATGTGACATTTCCTGTCCCCTCAGGCCAGGTGGGGCTGCAGGCGGATTGTTTTTTGGGAAAGAAAGAAAGGAAGGGAGGAAGGGAGGAAGGGAGGAAGGGAGGAAGGGAGGGAGGGAGGGAGGAAGGAAGGAAGGAAGGAAGGATGTAGGGAGCCAGTACAGTGGATTCATTTAATAAATTATTCTCTTAACCTGTGTTCCCACCATCCTCATATATTTGTCCCCTTACAGCATCACCATAAAAAGGTGAGGTGGACTAGTGGGGGGTGTCATTCACCTGTAGTCACAACTATTTGAGAGGTTGAGGCAGGAGAATAACTTGAGTCTGGGAGTTCGAGGTTAGCCTGAGTGACATATCAAAACCTCATCTCAGAAAACAAAACAGATAAATGGATGAAATTGGAGAATATCATGCTAAGTGAAATAAGCCAAGCTCAAAAAAACCAAAGACCGAATGTTTTCTCTGATAAGAGGATGATGATGTATAATGGGGCCGGGGGGTGGGGGAAAGGAGAAGAACTTAGGAACTTTAGATTACCTAGAGGGAAATGAGAAGGGGAGAGGGCAGGGGTATAAAAGATGGTGGAATGAAACAGACATTACCCTATGTACATATATGATTACATGAATGGTATGAATCTACAGTGTGTACAACCATAGAAACAAAAAGTTGTCCCCCATTTGTGTACAATGAATCAAAATGCAGTCTGTAAAAATAAAAAAACAAAATTTTAAAAAAGAAAATAAAAAGAAAACAAAACAAAATTTTAAAAATGGGCAAATAACCTGGATAGACGTATTTCAAAAGAAGAGCAACAAATATGGGAAAAAATGTTCAACCTCACTAATCAGCAGATGCAAATCAATTTCAATACCAATAAGGTATTATTTTTACCCCAGTCAGAATGGATATAATCAAACTCACACACACACACACACACACACACACACACACACTGCCCTCTGAAGATGGGAACAAAGGGGAACTCTCATATGCTGTTGATGGGAATATTAATAAGCCATTAAGGAAAACAGTAGGGAAGGTGGCTCCTCAAAAAACTAGAATAAGATGTACTTCATGATGTGTAGCAATCCTATTCACTGAATTAAAATCAGTATTTCAAAGAGACATTTGCAATCTGCACTCCCATGTTTATTGTAGCACTGTTCACAATAGTCAAGACATGGAAGCAACCCACTGTCCACGTTTGGATGAATAGATAAAGAACATGTGATATGACGCAAGAGATAGTATTCAGCCACAAAAACAATCATATCCAATGTGGATGGAATTGGAGGACATATGCTAAGTAAAAAATAAATCAGACACAGAAAGACAAATACTGAATGTTCTCATGTATTCGTGGAAACTAAAGTGTTGATTGCAAAGAAAAGAATATAATAGTGATACTGGATCTTGGAGTGTATGGGGGAGAGAGGGTTGGAGAGGGGATGCTTAATGAGTACAGAGGCACAATCGAATAGGAGGAATTGCTTCTAATGTTCTCCAGCACAGCAGGAGACCTGTGATTGACAACGATTGATTGAATATTTTTCTTTTTTTTTTTTTTGGTACCAGGGATTGAACCCAGGGGCACTCCACCACTGAACCACATCCCCAGCCCTATTTTGTATTTTATTTAGAGACAGGGTCTCACTGAGTTGCTTAGGGCCTCGCTAAGTTGCTGAGGCTGGCTTTGAACTCACGATCCTCCTGCCTCAGCCTCCCAAGTGCTGGGATTACAGGTGTGGGCCACAGCGCCTGGCTGAATATTTCAAAATAGCTACTAGAGAACATTTTGAATGTTCTCAACACAAAGAAATGTTACATATCTGAGGTGACAAATATTCCAATTATACTTACCTGATCATTTTACATTGTATACTGTATAGAAAGGTTATAAATATATAATCACTATGTGTCAATTAAAAACAAAAATTATTTAAAAACAAACAAAAATGGGCACACTACAGTGACACAGCCACATCAATGTTCATAGCTGCTCAATTTACAATAGTTAGATTGTGGAACCAACCTAGACATCCTTCAATTGATGAATGGATAAAGAAACTGTGGTATATATACAGAATGGAATATTAGCCATAAGGAAGAATAAAATTATGATATTTGCTGGTAAATGGATGGAGTTGGAGAATATCATGCTAAGTGAAATAAGTCAATCCCAAAAACCAAAGACCAAATATTTTCTCTGATCAGTGGATGATGATACGTAAGCGGCAAGGGGCTGAGGGGGTGGGTGGGGCAAGAGAAGAATGGAGGAACTTTGGATGGTGTAGAGGAAAATGCGGATGTGGGGGCAAGAAAAGATAGTAGACTGAGACAGACAGTATTACCCTAAGTACATGTATAATTACAGGAATGGTGTGAATCTACATTATGTACAACCATAGAAACGAAAAATGATACCCCATTTGTATACAATGAAAAGAAATGCAGTCTGTAAAAATAAAAATTAATAAAATCATCTAAAAGCTCTAGAACATAAAATAAAATAAAATAAAATTTTAAAAATGGCAAATAAACAAAATTTTTAATTCAAATTAGTTTTAAGCTTACAAAAATTTTGCAAGAATAAGGAACTCTCATATACCTTTACTCTAAATGACTGATTTCTTTTAACATTTTTTCCACATTTGTTTTAGTATCTTCAATAAATAGATTAAGGTACATGCACACTTTGTCCTCAGTGATTTAAAAGTACATAAAATATTTAGTTCCCTCTACCTCTTAATACATGGTACTAAGAACACAGACATTCTCTTTGCAGTTGTCAAATCAGAAAGTTTTTATTGATATGATATTTTAATTTTTAGGACATTTTCCAGTTAGTTAATTGTGCCAACAGTGTTCTTTTCTGATTTTTTTCCCTGCACAGGAACTAGTCCAGGATCATGTACTGCACTTAGCTGCCATTTCTTCTCCAACCTGTTGCAGTTCTTCAGCCTTTCCTTCAGGTTTTGTTGTAATTGTGTTTTTTTTTATGACATTAGTATTTTTTATTTCTCATTCATCTCTGTGATGGTGTAAATAACCAGGGTGATTAGCCCTCCAGGGGAGATTTAGCAACCTCCAGAGACATTTTTGGTTGCCAAAAATCAAAGGGCTAGAAATAGGTGGGGTGATGGTTGCAAAAACTGGAAGGCAGTGTTGCTGGCATCTGCGGATTACAGGCCAGCAAAGCTGCTAAATACATTCTACTGCGCATGGGGCCTCCCACAAGAAAGGATTATCCAACCCAGAAGGTTAAAAGTGCCAAAATTGAACCAGGCACAGTGGTGCCCGCCTGTAATCCTAGCTGCTGGGGAGGTTAAGGCAGGAGGATCTCAAGTTCAAAGCCAGTCTCAGGAATTTCCCCACACCCTAAGCAACTCAGTGAGACCTGTCTCTAAATAAAATACAAAAAAGGGCTGGAGATGTGGCGCAGGGGTTAAATGCCTCTGAGTTCAGTCCCCAGTACCAAAAAGAAAAAGCAAAGTTGAGAAATCCTGGTGTAAAGTATTAGCACAGCCTTGCTAAATGGTGTAGTGTGTATATCCATCAAGCAGTCTCACTTCTAGAAATGTATTCTAGGGAAGTGTAATATGAGTTGTGAACAATGTTGCATAAAGTTTTTTATTACAATACTATTTACTATAGAGATATGTTTTGAAACTACTTAAATGTCTTGCATTTGTGTTTCATCATGAATGAAAATGGCTAAATTAATTTGGAATACATTCATATGAAGGAAAATATGCACCTATTTTAAAAAGTTAAAGTAGACTTGTATGCAAACTCAGAAAGATGTCTATAATGCTCTAAGTAAAATGTGTCTATAGCCCAGAATGATGGCACATGCCTGTAATCCCAGCTGCTTAGGAGGCTGAGGCAGGAGGATCACTAACTCAAAGCCAGTCTCAGCAAAGCAAGGGGCTAAGCAGCTCAGTGAGACCCTGTCTCTAAATAAAATACAAAATAGAGCTGGGGATGTGGCTCAGTGATTGAGTACTCCTGAGTTCAATCTTGGGTAACACAAAAAAAAAAAAAAAAAGAAAGAAAGAAAGAAAGAAAAGGTGTCTATAATATATTAGGTTTTAAAAAAAGGTTTCAAAAAATATAGTACACATAAGCTCTTCACTATAAAATCCATCAAAATTAATGTAATAAATATTTCAGTCTTAAAGCATACATACAAAACTTAACAATGATTAACTCTAAGGCTGATATTGGGAGAACTCTCCAATTACTAATTAAATAATGATTGGTAATAATTAATAAAACAAGAAAAGGCACAGCTAAGAGTCTTAGGGGGAAGGTTTGGAACATTATCAGAAGCAACTATCACACCCTCAAAACCCCAGGGTCTTCTCAGAAGGTGATTCTGAGGCAGGATGAGAGTCTAGTGGATGAAGGGAAGAGAGTGGACGTTTTGAAGAGATCTCTGACTCTCCCAAAGCCATTGAAAATGTCTCATTGCAGTTACACTGTATTGTTGGCTTATGCCTATCAGTTATATTTGACTGGAGAAGTCTTAAACATCTTAAAAGGCAAGCTGAAAAATCACAGTGGCATGTTATAACATAGTTAAAGCAACGTTTCTCAAATGGTAAGTTTGGGTTCATTAAAGAGTTATTGAATTCACATAGTAGGCTATGATCTACTTTAAACACAAAACAAGACATACTGAATTCAAATAAAATAGAAAACTGTGTATGGGGGTCTGGATAAATTATTTCTTTGTGTGGGTTGTGATCAATAAATTTGAAGATTACTGAATTATACATTTTAGAAAAATAGGTCAATATGCAAGCTCAGGGTTAGAAGAGTCCTTAGTTGATAACTTAGGTTTAAAGTTGTTTTCAATGTCATATTCTTCAATATTTTAATTCATTTAGGCATTTTTAAATTTCCTGTGTACTTGAAAATTACTTTTTGTATAAAAGAATTTAACTTCATAGGCTTAAGAAATCTAAAAACAATTGAAGATAATCTTGGCCATTTTATGGTAATTTTAAAAACATTAATATAAAATGAATCAGAGTATCACATCCAACTTTAAAGATACAAAGCATCGTTTTCTTTAAGGCATTTCAAATTTATATATTCTCTTATTTCCCTTTTAGTCCTGTAGAGAACCTCATGCTATTTTGTCTTAACTCAAATTATATTATACCACAATATTATTAATAAATTAACACTTTGCTGCATTACAAAATTTGAATTTTAAAATAACAGTGCCATCTGGTGGTTATTGTGAACTTTTTTTTTTTGGTGTTTTAGGTGTAGATGGACATGATACCTTTATTTTATTTATTTTTATATGGTGCTGAGGAACGAACCCCGTGCCTCACACGTGTGAGGCAAGCACTCTATCACTGATCCTCAACCCCAGCCTCTGTGAACACATTTTTATTTCCCTTGGGTATATAGGAGAGGAATTGATCTTGGCATGGGGATGTCTAGTAGCTGGTAACTACATTTAACTTGAGAGGTTGCCAAACCCCAAACCCTTAACTAAACCTGATGCACCATTTTACATTCATTCCAGCAATGAATAGGGCTCCAGTTTCTCCATATTCTAATACTCGTTATTTTACCCCCCCCCCCTTTTCCTTGTAATAAGAATTGAACTCAGGTCCTTATACATGCTAGGCAAATGCTCTACCACTGAAATACACCCCAGCCATTTTTATTTTATTTTGAGACAGGATCTTGCTAAGTTGCCCAGGCTGGCCTGAAACTTGTGATCATCCGTCTCAGCGTCCCAAGTTGCTGGGATTACAGGCAAGCAACACACCCCAGCATGCACCATTTTTGATTTGTAACAATCCCAGTCAGGTAAAGTGGAATCTTTTTGCATTTCCTATCAACTAATGCTGTTGAGTATTGCAGGTCTTTTTTTTTTTTTTTTGGAACCCGGGATTGAACTCAGGGGCACTCAGCCACTGAGCCACATCCCCAGCCCTATTTTGTATTTTATTTAGAGACAGGGTCTCACTGAGTTGCTTAGGGCCTCGCTAAATTGCTGAGGCTGGCTTGAACTCACGATCCTCCTGCCTCAGCCTCCGGAGTCGCTGGGATTAGAGGCGTGTGCCACCACACCCAGCTACATTGCAGGTCTTTTTGAGAAACATCTATTTAGATGCCTTTGTTGCCTAGTCCGCCCTCAAGCTCCTGGGCTCAAGAGATCTTCCTGCCTCAGCCTCCTGAGTAGTTGGGACTATAGGCACAGGACACCACTCCCAACTCTTTCCCCATTTTTATATTGGTTATTTATCTTTCTGTTGCTATGTTGTAAGAGCTCTTTGTAGATGCTGGATACTCAACCCTCATCAGATATATGATTTATAAGTCTTTTCTCACATTCTGTAAATGTCTTTTCACTTTTTCCCTTTCATCCCCTCCTCCTCCTCCTCCTCCTTCCCCTCCTCCTTCTCCACCCTCTTCTTTTTTCTTTTCTTCTTCTTTTTTTTTTTTTTTCATACTGGGGATGGAACCCAGGGCCTCACACATGCTAAGCAAGTGCTCTACCTCTACCTCTGAGCTACATCCCCAATCCTTAAAAAAAAAAAAAATTTAAATTTTGAGACAAGTTCTAGCTAAATGGCCCAAGTTGGCTTGGAATTTGTAATCTTCCTGCCTCAGCTTCCCAAATAGGTAGGATTACAAATGTGTACCACTGCACTCAGTTTCTTTTCACTTTTTTTAATGGTGTTCTTTGATGCACAAAAATGTTTTAGTTCTTCTGTTGTTCAATTTTTCTTTTTTTCTTTTTTTGTTGCTTGTGCTTTTGATGTCATATTTAAGAATCCATTGCCAAATTCAAGGACAGTGAAGGTTTACCTTTGTGTATTCTTCTAAGAGTTTTACAGTTTCAGCTCTTACATTAAGGTCTTCTATCCATTTTGAATTAATTTTTACACAAGGTATGAGGTAGGACATCCAACTGCATTGTTTTGCATGTGGGTATCCAATTTTCACAGCACCATCTGGTATATAGACTGTTCTTACTCAAGTGGAATGATCTTGGCATATTCATTAAAAATCAGTTGACCATTGGGCTGGGGAGGTAGCTCAGCTGGTAGAGTGCCTGCCTCACAAGCACAAGGCCCTGGGTTCAACCCCCAGTACTGCAGGGAAAAAAAAAATCAGTTGCCCACAGACGTGTGGGTTTATTCTGACTCTCAATTCTATTATGTTAGTCTGTGTGTCTGTCCTTATGCCAGTATCACACTGGTTTTTTTTTGGGCGGGGGCGGGGGAACCAGGGATTGAACTCAGGGACACTCGGCCACTGAGCCACATCCCCAGCCCTATTTTGTATTTTATTTAGAGACAGGGTCTCACTGAGTTGCTTAGGGCCTCGCTAAGTTGCTGAGGCTGGTTTTGAACTCTTGATCCTCCTGCCTCAGCCTCCCAAGTTGCTTGGATTACAGGCATGTGCCACCAGGCCCGGCTTTGTTTTTGTTTATAAATTAGCGGGACAGACTTCTTTTTTAGAACAGTTTCATGTTCACAGAAAAATTGAGCAGAAACCATAGAGTTCCTATAAGTCTCTCCCTCCCACTAGCATCCCAAATTAATGTGATAGATTTATTATGATCAAGAACCAATGTTGACACTTGATCGACCAAAGCCCAGGGTTCACATTAGGATTTATGCTTTGCGTTGAGAAACACATAATGGCACCTATCCACCATTATAGTATACACAGTGGCTTCACTGCCCTTAGCATCCTCTTCTCTATTGATTCCCCATCTCCTCTAAATCCCAACGACCTTTGGTCTTTTCACTGTCTTCGTGATTCCACCTTTTCCAGAGTTCATATAGTTGGAACCATACAGTATGAACTTGGTGTTGTTTGGATTTTAAGGGTCCTCCAAAGGTCCATGTGTTAAAGGCTTGGTCCCCAGAAAGGAAGGCAGCAGAAACTTGAAGAGGTGGGACCTCGTGGGAGGTGTTCTGGGCATCGAGCACATGCCCTTGAAGGGGGCTGGGGGACTCCAATCCCTTCCTCCTTGCTCTTTTTGCTCCAAGGCCTGTGAGATGAGCAGTTTCGTTCTACCATATGCCCCTGTCATGAAGTGCTTGCCATAGTCCCAACATAGTGGGGACAGACAATCATGGACAGGAACCTTCAAAACCATGAGCCAAAATGTACCTTTATGATTTTTTAAAATCTTTTATTTATTTATTTATATTAACATTTTTTGACAGTGATAAATATTTTTTTAAAAAATTCTTTTCATACATGTATATTGTCTGTCTCACAATCTACCATTCTTCCCCTCACTCTCCTCTGTACAATCCAAAGTTCCTTCATTCTTCCCTGCCTACCCCCCACTATGGATTAGCATCTGCTTATCAGAGAAAACATTTGGCATTTGGTTTTTTGGGATTGGTTTATTTCACATAGCATGATACTCTAAGTTCCATCTATTTACCTGCAAATGCCATAATTTCATTCTTCTTTAAGGCTGAGTAATATTTCATTGTGTATATGTACCACATTTTCTTTATCCATTCATCCGTTGAAGGGCATCTAGGTTGGTTCCATAGTTTCACTCTTGTGAATTGAGTGGCTATAAACATTGATGTAGCTATGTCACTGTAGTATGTTGATTTTAAGTCCTTTGGGTATAAACCAAGTAGTGGGATACCTGGGTCAAATGGTGGTTCCATTCCAAGTGTTCTTAGGAATCTCCATACTGCTTTCCAAAGTGGTTTCACATCCTGACCAACTCTTATTATTGCTTGTATTCTTGATAATTGCCATTCTGCTTGGAGTAAGATGAAATCTTAGAGCAGTTTTGATTTGCATTTCTCTAATTGCAAGAGATGATGAACATTTTTTCATATGTTTGTTGATAGATTGTATTTCTTCTTCTGTGAAGTGTCTGTTCAGTTCCTTACCCCATTTATTCATTGGGTTATTGTGTTTTTTTGTTGTTGTTGTTAAGTTTTTTGAGTTCTTTATATATCTTGAAGACTAGTGCTCTGAGGTTTGTGTGGCAAAGATTTTTTCCCATTCTGTAGGCTCTCTCTTCAAGAAGCTTTTGAGTTTGAATCCATCCCATTTATTGATTCTTAATTTTACTTCTTGCACTTCAGGAGTCTTGTTAAGGAAGTCAGGTCCTAAGCCGACAAGATGAAGATTTGGGCCTACATTTTCCTTCTATTAGGCGCAGGGTCTCTGTTTTAGTGCCTAAGTCTTTGATCCACCTTGAGTTGAGTTTTGTGTAGGGTGAGAGACAGAGGTTTAATTTCATTTTGTTACATATAGATTTTCAGTTTTTCCAGCACCATTCGTTGAAGAGGCTATCATTTCTCCAATGTATATTCTTGTCACTTTTGTCTAGTATGCAATAACTGTGTTTATGTGGGTTTGTCTCTGTGTCTTCTATTTTGTACCATTGGTTGACATGTCTGTTTTGGTGCCAATACCATGTCGTTTTTGTTACTATTTTTCTGTAGTATAGTTTAAGTTCTGGTATTGTGATGTCTCTTACTTCACTCTTCTTGCTAAGGACTACTTTGGCTATTCTAGGTCTCTTATTTTTCCAAATGAATTTCATGATTTCTTTTTCTATTTCTATGAAGAATGCCATTGGGATTTTAATAGAAATTGCATTGAATCTGTATAAGACTTTTGGTAGTATGGCCATTTTGACGATATTCATTCCGTTTATCCAAGAGCATGGGAGATCTTTCCATCTTCGAAGGTTTTCTTCAACTGCTTTATTTAGTGTTCTCTAGTTTTCATTATAGAGGTCTTTCACCTCATTTGTTAGATTGATTCCCAAGTATTTTATTTTTGTTGAGGCTATGGTGAATGGGGTAGTTTTCCTAATTTCTCTTGCAGTTTTGCTCATGTATAGAAATGCATTTGATTTATGGGTATTGATTTTATATCCTGCTTCTTTGCTGAATTCATTTATGGGTTCTAGAAGTTTTCTGGTGGAATTTTTTGGATCTTGTAAATATAGAATATCATCAGCAAATAGTGATAGTTTGAGTTCTTCTTTCTTATTCATATCCCTTTAATTTCTTTTCTGTCTGATTGTTCTGGCTATGGTTTCAAGGACAATGTTGAATAGAAGTGGTGAAAGAGGGCATCCCTGTCTTGTTCCAGTTTTTAGGGGGAATTCTTTCATTTTTTTCTCCATTTAGAATGATGTTGGCCATGGGCTTAGCATAGATAGCTTTTACAATGTTGAGGTATGTTCCCTACCATCCCTAGTTTTTCTACTGTTTTGAACATGAAGAGGGGCTGAATATTGTCAAATGCTTTCTCTGCATCTATTGAGATAATCATATAATTCTTGTCTTAAGTCTATTGGTGTGATGTATTATGTTTATCAATTTCTCTATGTTGAACCAACCTTGCATTCCAGGGAAGAACCCCACTTGATTGTGGTGCACTATCTTTTTAATATATTTTTGTATGCAATTTGCCAGAATTTTATTGAAAATTTTTGCATCTATATTCATGAGGGATATTGGTCTGAAGTTTTCTTTCCTTGATATGTCTTTGTCCGGTTTTGGTATAAGGGTGATACTAGCCTCATAGAATGAATTTGGAAGGTTTCCCTCCTTTTCCATTTCATGGAATAATTTGAGGAGTATTGGTGTAATTCTTCTTTGAAGAATTCTTCTTGTAGAACTTAGCTGAAAATCCATCTGGTCCTGGGCTTTTCGTGGTTGGTAAGCTTTTGATGGTGTCTTCTATTTCTTTGCTTAAAATTGATTTGTTTAAATTGTGTATGCCCTCCTGCATCAGTTTGGTAGATCATATGTCTCTAGAAATTTGTTGATGTCTTCAAGTTTTCTAATTTATTTGAGTATAAGTTTTCAAAATAGTTTCTAATCATTGTCTGCATTTTGGTAGTATCCATTGTGATATTTCCTTTTTCATCATGGATTTTAGTAATTTGAGGTTTCTTTTGCTTTCTCTTTGTTAGTGTGGCTAAGTATTTATCAATTTTATTTATTTTTTCAAAGAACCAACTTTTTTGCCCATTTTTGGGATTGTTTCTTTTGTTTCAATTTCATTGATTTCAGCTCTGATTTGAAGTTGATAATTTGAGATATGTCTTATAGAGACAGAAAGCTAACTTACACAGTACCATTTTTCAGGTTGGTTTATTTCATTTATTAGTATGTATTTATGGTTTCTGCATGTCTTTGTGGCTTGAGGGCTCATTTCTATATATCGCTGAATAGTATCCATTATTCAGATATACCAGTTTATTTATATATTTACAGTGTGTAACATGATGTTTAAAAGTATGTACACGTTGTGAAATGATCAAATCAAGTTAATTAATCAGTTTTTCACTTCTTATGCATTTAAGGTCTAATCTCTTAGCAATTTTCAAATATATGATACACTGTTTTTAACTAGAGTCACCGCGCTGTACATTAGATCTCCAGAACTTATTCACCCTAAGTGAATTTTGTGCCCTTGACATATATCTCCCCAATTCTACTCCTACCCATCACCCTTATTCTATTCTCTGCTTTAAAAAATATTTAAGATTTCACATAAATGAGATCATGTGGTTTTTGTTTTTCTGTGCCTGACTTGTTTCACTTAATATAAATCCTTCCAGATTCATTCATGTTTTCACAAATGACAGGATTTCCCACTTTTTTTTTTTTGTACCAGGGACCAGGGATTGAAACCAGGGCACTTAACTACTGAGCCACAACCCCAGTCCTTTTTTATTTTTTATTTTGAGACAGTCTTGCTGAGTTGCTGAGGCTGGCTTTGAACTTGCAATCCTCCTGCATAGTTGGAATTATAGGTGTGTGCCACCACACCTGGCAAGATTTTCTACTTTTTTTTTTTTTTTTGGTACTGGGGATTGAACCCAGGGGCACTCAACCACTGAGCCACATCCCCAGCCCTATTTTGTATTTTATTTAGAGACAGGGCCTCACTGAGTTGCTTAGGGCCTCCCTAAGTTGCTGAGGCTGAACTCACAATCCTCCTCCCTCAGCCTCCCAAGTGCTGGGATTACAGGCATGCGCCACCATGCCCGGTGATTTTCTACTTTTTAAAGGCTGAATAGTATTCCAATTCACACACAGATGCACACACATATATACTGTTAGCTTTCCATTGCTGAGACAAAATACTTGACAATCAACCTAAAAGGAGGAAAGATTTATCGTGGCTCAGTGTCAGAGTTTCAGTCTATGGTTGCTTGACTGTTACTTTTGGACCTGTAACCAAACAGGACATCATGGCAGGGAGCACACATAGAAGCAAAGCTGCTCACTTCATGGTGGCCAGAAAGAGAAAGAGATAGAGAGAAAGGAACCAGGGTTCCAATAACCTCTTCAAGGGCAGCCTTCAGTGACCTATGTTCCTTCCTCTAGACCCCATCTTCAAAAGGTTCCTCCACCTCCCAACAGAACCCTTAGTTGGAGACCAAACCTGCAATACATGAATTTGGGGGCAGGAGAGACATTTGAGAGTCAAATCATGGGAAGGACAGTAGATTGAGACAGACATTATTACCCTATATATATGTATGAAAAGAGTTTTTTTTTTAAATTTTTCACTGTCAAAAAAAGTTAATGAAAATAAATGTTTTAAAAAAAGATTCGAATCATAACACACACACACAAACACACACACACACACACACACACACACGCCACATTTTAAAACATCCATTCATCCATTGATGCACGCTTACATTGATTCCCTATCTTGGGTACTGTGACTCACGCTGCAATGAACACAGGAAGGCAGATATCTCCTTGATATAATGATTCTGTTTTCTTTGACTCTATGATAAACTTCCCTCTCAGAACTGCTTTTACTGCATCCAATAAATTTTGATATATTGTGTCTCCATTTTCATCTGTCTCAAGATTTCAAAACATTTTACTTTGGTTTCTTCTTTAACCCATTGGTTATTTAGGAGAGCATTGCTTAATTTCCACATATTTGTTTTATAACAATTTAAGTTGATAACTACTTAACTTTGACCACATAAAAATTTCCTACAGTTTAACTTCTCTGCTAACATTTTGTTATCGATGTCACAATTTACACCTTTTACTTTTATTTAGTGTATTCGTGACCAAATTATTGCAGGCATAGTTTTTTTAAATTTCATTTTAAACTTTTCCACCATTGTTAGAGTATTCTGAATTTGACTGTATTACTACCTAGTGAGTTTTATGCTTTTTTATTTTTCATCTTGTTAGCATTCTTTTGTTTGAACTAAGAGCTTCCTTTAGTATTTCTTGTAAGTAGGAGCACTGGGAAACCCTAGTCTGTCTGGCCGATGACACTCTTTTATCTTTTTACTCCCATGTACTGGGGATTGAACCCAAGGCCTTGGGCAGGCAGGGCAAGCACTCTACCACTGAATGACATCGTTAGCCCCTCTTTCCACTTTTTTTTAAATTAAAAGTTCCTTTTAAAAAAATAGTCATTGTATTTTATTTATTTATCTGTGGTGCTGAGGAGTGGACCCAGTGCCTCACTTGCTGGGCAAATGTTCTACCACTGAGCCACAGCCCCAGCGCCCTCACCTCCTTCCACTTTTGATGACCGTAGTTCTGTAGTCTTGAAATCTGGAAGTGTGAATCCTCCAATGTTGTTGTTCTTTTTCAAGATTGCCCTGAGTATTGGAGATTCTCACAATTCCACATTTGAGGACAGGCTTTTCCATTTCTGTTAAAAAAAAAAAAAAAGTCTCTTGGAATTTTGATAGGGATTACATTGAATCTATAGATTGCTTTTAAGAGTATTGTAATCTTGGGATTGGGGTTGTGGCTCAGTGGCAGAGTGCTTGCCTAGCATGTTTGAGGCACTGGGTTTGATTCTCCGCACCGCATATAAATAAATGAGTAAAATAAAGGTCCATCAACACCTAAAAAATAAAAAAAAAATTAAAAAAAGTATTGTAATCTTGACAGTATCGTCTTCTAATCCATGGACATAAAATACCTTTCCATTAGTTTAGGTCTTCTTTAGTTTCTTTTTGCCATGTTTTGTAGTTTGAGATGTACAAGTTTTATATCTCTTTGGTTAATTTATTCATAAGTATTTTATTCTTTTGGGTGCTACTGTTAAATGAAATTATTTTCTTTCTAGATTATTTAATACTAGTGTACTAGGATTACTGAATTTTTAATATTCCATATTCTACAACCCAAATGGACTAATTTATAAGCTCTAATACATGTGTGTGCATTTATTAGCTCTAATCCACATATTTATTTGTGTGTGTGTGTATTCCTTGGGATTTTGTAAAACAAGATCATGTCATCTGCAAATATTTCCTTTTTTCCTGTCTGTTTTTTTTTCCCTTGCCCAATTGACCTGGCTAGACATTGTTGTTTTGCACACACACTTCTGGAATAGCACCAGATCTGCTCATACGTGTCTCTTCCTAAAGAGAGCATTCTCCTCAAACTCTATGGTTGACACTTAACTCCTTTCGCATGGATTCTAACATGTTGCCTACTGCTAATGGGCTGCCTCATTATGCCCTTGACCTTATTACTTATGATCATATTTTCTAAATATTGTGTTGTTCCTGTTCACTGTAGTTAGATTTTTTACCTGAGCTCACAATGCATCTGGTTGCTTCTACCTCAATGAAAAGCTCTTATTGAATTAGCTAATCAAGAGCAGAAGAGGATGGAGGGTATTTTGACATGAAAAGACATAAAATATTACCTTGGGGAATGCAAAACAAACATATCAGAACACTTTCCTCCACAAATTGTTCTAAAACTTTGATTGATTCCACAATTCATCAATCAGTTCTGCTTCCAAAATCCAAGGAGAATGAGAACTTGAGAAACTTTTAGTAGTTTGAATTTTCACCCAGACCTCACTGGTGACCCATGCTAGATACTAATGTTATACTTCATTTCTTAGTTCACACTCCATTCTTTATTGCTTAGTCGCTGCTTTCCAAAATGTAACTATACAAAGGTGGCTGGGTTTTGAAGAGCTTCTGGTTAATCAGCCACATTCTGTTCAAAGTTAGCCTTCCTTCATGAATATTTTTCTTTCATTTTTTTAGAGGTGGAATTCAAATAACATGAAATTAGCCATTTTAAAGTGAAATCAGAGACATTTAGCATATTCCCTGTTGTGCAACTACTACTGGTATCTACTTCTAAAACATTTTCATCATCCCAAAAGGGTTGAGGTAAAGCAGTTCCTCCCTATTTCCCACCTCCTCTCAGCCTATGGCAACCACCAATCTGCTTTCTATCCCTATAGACTTGTCCAGTAGGACATTTCATTTAAATGAAGTCCTGTACTATGTGATCTTTTGTTTCTGCCTCCTTTCACTTAGCACAAGTTTTTGAGTTTCAGTCACATTGCAGCACTTATCAGTATTGCATTCCTTTATTTATTTATTTATTTATTTATTTTATTTTTTTTTTTTTCTGGAACCAAGGATTGAACTCAGGGACACTCGGCCACTGTGTCGCATCCGCAGCCCTATTTTGTATTTTATTTAGAGACAGGGTCTCACTGAGTTGCTTAGGGCCTCGGTAAGTTGCTGAGGCTAGCTTTGAACTCACGATCCTCCTGACTCAGCCTCCCAAGTCACTTGGATTACAGGCGTGTGCCACCATGCCCAGTTGCATTCCCTTTTTTAAATAAATTTTTTTAGATGTCGATAGACCTTTATTTTATTCATTTATTTATATGTGGTGCTGAGAATTGAACCCAGTGCCTCACACATTAGGCAAACGCTCCACCACTGAACCACAACACCAGCCCCTGCATTCCTTTTTATGGAGGAATAATATCTCATTTATTACATATGCCATATTTCGTTTATCCATTCATCAGTTGACAGACATTTGGTTATTTTGAATAACACTTCATAAACATGTGAATACATCTTCGTATGGTAGGCCTTTGTGCAGAGCCCTGAGCATGAGCCTAGACATCTCATGTATTCAAGTTAATTTTAATACAGAGGCTCGTTAATCTTTCTGCCCCTGATCATTTGTCAGAGCCTCTTCAAAAGTCCTTTTTTTTAACCTCAGATCTCAAGAAAAATGGGTTGGACATTGATCCCTTTCCTACTCCCAGGTTCCTAGTTGTTTAACCTGCCTAGGATATTACACACCAAGGAGAGAAGTCTTAGATAAGCTGCAGCAAATGAAAAATCCTACCAAACCTTTCTTCCCTGAATTATGAATGCCAGTATATTTACTCTACATTTACACAACTTAGATGACCTGTGCTTGGTAGGTAGGGAATGTTTCATTACTTCTCAATTGTTCGTGTCTACTTTTATCCCTGGCCACGACTGATGTGCAGGTTGAAACAGTTTACAAGTGCCTGTTAGTATTTGAAACTGAACAGATACACAGAAAAGATAGGTTCTTGGAACTACCCTGGTTCTGTTAGGTTTAGTCATTAAACTCCTTTAATTATAGAAACCAACTCAGAATTCTCCTGGTAAGCTCCCCTCTACCTTCCCCCTTTAATTTGATTTAAATTAGCCAGACTAAATTACTACTATGTATAACCAGCACTTAAGGGAAAGAAACTGGTATGGGAGAATGTGTTGTAACAAGTAACCCATCAAGGAAATACGGAGTACCTTAAGTTGGTTTTATCAAGCAGAGATGGAGTGAAATCACTGAGACTTAACTGGTATTCATGAAAACTAGTTTTCAAATCATTCCTTCTTCATTGAAGGTTCTTTTTCTCTTTCTCTTTTTTTTTGACGTTTCTTTTTCTTTTACAATTTCTTTTAAATATTTCCCCCTAGATGTTGCCCTAGATGTTTTCCCTTGGTCATTTCCTAATTTCATACTATAATTGAAGGGTTATGGAAAATAATATTCCTATAAGACAACTCCACAAGAAAATGGAAGGACAGTGTGGCTCGGGAAGTGGGAGGAGAATTTGACCAAACATTAAACCTCTCCCAGTGCACGCCTGATAACAATGGGCCCTAAAGGAAAAGGGTGGATATGGGATGCCAGGCCCTAAACCTTGGCCTTGCCCATGTCAACCTAGTTCCGAATGACAATGGGCAAGATTTGAACGCTCATCTCTCAGGGTCTGGTTTTAACCTGTACAACTAGCCCCTGATGGTCAAAACTGCACATGCATGGTTTCCAATGATCACATCATCCTCATTATATCCTATAAAACCAGAATCTCCTCTGTAACTGACGGCCATTTTCCCATCCAGAAAATGAACCCGAATGGTGGCCTAGTCTGAGAAGGAATAAAGGTTTCTCTGAATTTGTGGAGGTCTGCTGGCTGTCCTTTGTTCTTACAATAATAACTCCCTGGGGGTAGCAGGATTAATAATAGTTCTGGAAGAGATCCGGTCCTAGTTTCTGGAACCTGCAACTGTTACCTTATTTAGCAAAAAGGGTCATTATATATATGATTAAGGATTCTTAGATTGGAGATTTTCCTACATTATATCTGACTGTATAATATAAAGCTGCAATCATTTACCGCTCCCCCACCCTTTTGCTGCAGCTATTCCTCCCCAGCCCATCTTATAACCCAGATGTCAGCATGCGACCATCCTAGCCAGCCATTGGTCTGATCATTAACCCGCGAACTTCCTCATCATCCATTGGTCTGATCCCTAGCCCGTGAACTTCCTTGTCAGCAACTGGCCCTATCGTCATTAGCCTGTGAAATTCCACTACTTAAGAGAAGGCCCCCTCCACCACCACCATTTTCTAGCAGATACTCTGGTCGTCCACTTAATAAAATCTCTGGTGTGAGTTCCCATGTCCGGAGTGATTTTCTGGGTGCATTCACTGGGGCTGCGACTCAGACCGGGCACCCCAGAGTGCTTGCTACCCTGGTTTCAAGGGTCTGAGCTGCCTTGGGACCCGAACTGAACCACATTTTCCTTAGAGACTGAACTCTAAATTCCATCACAGGTACACTTTTAAGGGGAAAAGAGGGAAATTTGACACGTGGAGAAGGCAATGTGGAGGTGGAACAGAGGGATTTGAAGATGTAGGCCTTGAATGTTGGTGTGATGCAGCCAGAAGCCAAACCATGCTGGTAGTCACCAAGTCAGTAGAAACTGGAAGAGTCAATGAAGTCTCCCGCCAGGAGTGCAGACCTGCTGACACTTTGATTATAATCCAGTGAAAATCATTTCGGACTCCTGGCTCCAAAACTGCGAAAGGGTAATTTTCTTTTCTTTTTTTGGTACCTGAGATTGAACCAAGGGACACTTAACCACTGAGCCACATGCCCCTCTCTCTATATATATATATTTAGAGACAAGGTCTCATTAAGTTGCTTAGGGCCTTGCTAAATTTCTGAGGCTGGCTTTGAACTAATGATCCTCCTGCCTAGCTTTCCCAGCTGCTGGAATTATAGGTATGCACAGCAACCTATTGCCCAGCAACTTTCTGCTATTTTAAGCCACCAAGTTTGCAGTGTAATGTGTATGGCAATCAAGGAAACATGCACTGGGGATTTTTATCCACACATCTTTAAAACCTGTATGGTAAAGGCTATGAAACGTATTACTCCCAGCTTTACTATATGAGGTGCTTGCTCAAAGCTGCTCATCAGCGTCTTCATTTGAGTGCCCCATAGCAATTCTGAATGTTGTTTGAGATGGCTGTTTTCCATTGTGATGGGTTTATATTAATTAAATTACAGGTTTAGAGGCTATAAAAAGGGCAATACAATAGTTTAAAAAAGATAGTTTATTTCTTTTTCTCATAACAGCATGGAGGTAGGTACAAGGTCCAGGGTGAAGAGGCAACTCTATTCTTTGAGATCACACAGCAACCCAGGTTCTTTCCACATTGTTTCTCTATCATACCCTAAGGCAGGTGTTTTCAAAATGTCTTCCCTGGATGAGTAACAACAGCAAACTTTTGTCCTATCCAGCTCTACTAAGTCAGAAACATTACAGTTGAAACCCAGCATTTCTTTTCTCCTCTACAGTCCTAGAAATGGAACCCAAGGTCTTGTGTTAGGCAAGTGATCTCCCACTGAGTTACATCCATAGTCCTTTTAAAATTTTCATTTTGAGACAGGGTCTCGCTAAATTGCCTAGGCCAGTTAATTGTATTACCTCAGCATCACAAATAAATGGAATTATAAGAATGGACCATTATGCCAGTTTTTTTTTTAATTTTGAAAATATCTTGGTAAGATTTACCATTGTTAACCTTTTAAGCATACAGGTCAGTGGCATTAAGAACACTCACACTGTGTATAATCATTACACATCCATCTCCATCTGTCTCCAAAATTTTCATCATCTTCCAAAACTGAAACTCCATACTCCTTAACTCCTCATGTCCCCTCCTACTGGGGACAACCACCACCTTTCTACTTTGTCCCTTTGAATTTGATTACTCTAGTACATAAGTGGAAGTATATAGTATTTGCCCTTTATGGCTTATTTAACTTAACACGATTTCAAGATTCATCCATATTGTAGCATAAGCCACCACTTTCTTTAAGGGTGAATCAACATTACATTGAAGGATTGAGGTTGTGGCTCAGTAGTAGAACACTTGCCTAGCATGTTCACATGAGGCACTGAGTTCAATCCTCAGCACCACATAAAAAATAAATAAAATAAAGGTCCATCAACAACTACAACTAAAAAATATTTTTAAAAAATATTACATTGGGCTGGAGTTGTGGCTCAGTGGTACAGTGCTTGCCTGGCATGTGTGAGGCCCTTGGTTTTTCCTTAGGGTATATGCACAGAAGAGGAATTTCTAGGTCGTATGGGGATTTTTCTTTTACATTTAATTTTTCTTTAGTCTTGCTAAGTTTCAAAGATTGTGATCTTCCTGCCTCAGCCTCCTGAGTCTTTGGGATTATAAGCACATATTCCTGTATCTAGCTATTTTTAGTTTTTCAAGGAACTACCTACCCTCTTGTGCAAAGTGTGGTTTAACAAACCCTCCAGGTGATTCTGATTTAGGCTAGAGTTTGAGGACCACTGTTCTAAGGTTTCACCTTCACTTGCATGAAGATTGATTGAGGTCCATATCCATGTCCCAGCCTACAGGAAGGAGGAGGAAAATCGAGGCAATTAATACTCTTGTAATATAGATGGTGCTTAACTCACTTCTGCTGACATCCCATTGGTAAGAACTTAATCTCATGACTACATGTCCCTGCAAAGGTAACACAGCTAAATGGTTCCTGGGGAAGGGGGCACAATAGTGGGCTGTTGCAGGATTCCTGAGTCAGTATCCCCAGTCTTGATGGTGGAGCCACCATCCTCCTAGAAATTTACACCAGAAATCCAGCAGTCACTTCTGACATCACATCTAATCATAGTTAAATCTGGTCAATTCTTTCTCTTAAGCCTCTTTTTCCATTTCCACAATTACTGCTTTAGTCAGATTATCTACCACTTTTCTTATTACACTATTATGGGTTTCTTTGCCTCCATCTACTCCCAAGCTATTCTTTACACTGCAGCCAGAACACTTTCTGCACTGTTCATTCTAAGCCAAAATCGTTCAGCTTCTAAAACCATATCTAATTATGTTCACAAGTCCCCTTTTTCCTCAATGCTCCCTACCTCCTCTAATAGTAATCTAATACCAGATTAATCAAGGTAATGTTGTAGGTCATGGATAACTCCAAATCATACTTTAACACTAGACAAAATATTGAATACCATGGGTTAAATTTAAATTTGCTTAGTAAAACTACCTCTAATAATTTAGGAATAAATTTACCTTCTACAAAAGTCACCCAAAATTTAAAAAATAGCGTAAGTACAGATGTTCAGTTTCACAAAGTATTGGTATTATGACTGAAAAGTTGGCTGAGGTTTTTTGTTTTGCCACTTAGCTAAACTCTTCTTTTACAAATGGAAACAGAAGCACACCACTCAAGGAAAGGGAATCTAAAAGACCAAGGACATAAGGGCTTTCAAAAAGAAGTGAGTATTTTAGACTTTATGGAAGAGGTGCCACACTATTACCAAGAGTTCACCATATCTAAGAAATATATATATATATATTTATTATAATATATATATATCTTTCAGCAAAAGCTCCCAAGAATTAGGGGAGAGTTCATCTTTTCAGGTAACTGTCTTTGCAACCCTTTTTCTAAGACAACAGTTAGAGTAGTCTCAAAGACACTGCCTACTCATTCCTCCTATATAGACATGGAGATCTTGTCCTGGATCTCAAGTAACTTATGCGTGGTAGGTATTAACGTTTGCTGAAATAAATAAATTCGTCCAGAGTCTCAAGGAATCATATCATGGATCACAAGTTCAAATGCTTATAAAAGACTGGCAGGTTGGGCAGGTAACATACTTGAATAAATAGAGCAATTACAGGCCTATAATAAACGGGGCAGTTACATACCCCATCTCGAGGTAGTTTCCTTAAGTAGACATTCTACACCAATCTCCTTAGAATTCTGTCTACCCCTACAAAATACAAAACAATTTCTTCATTTCAAATATGCCACGATCTTTGGTTCATTTAGGGTAGCTGAGTTACATCCAAGCTTAATTCCCCAAAGGAAAACCGAATCCCAGAATTGACCTCATTCTAGGAGTAAACTTTCTCCAAATTTGGCTTTTGCTGCCGAGATTTAGTATGAATTCTTCAGCGCGACTTCTGCAAAGATCTGTTCCAGAAACTGCCCTCTCATCACAGACGAGCGAGGTCAGGAAGGCTTTCGTCCAGATTGGACAGGCGAGTGGAAATGCAACCCTTGCTGGCTTCTGGCCCAAAGTGCATTTCTGCCAAAGAAAAGCATTTGTTAAGTGGGGCGTCGGAGACCGCAGCGGGTCGGGCGGGAGCCAGGCCCGGGGATGGGGTGGGGAGGGCACGTGGAACTGGAAGGTCGAGAGCCAAAGCACCCCTCGCAGTCTTTAGAGCTCAGGGTCCCCTGCGGACCCGTCACTCGCCTGGCCCGCAACTGGCACTACAACAAACCCCAGGCGCGGGGAAGGACATAAGTAACAATTGACGTCCCCAGTACGCCAGACGCCGGCGGAGGTCGATTGTCACAGTAGAACCCCGGGAGAGGGGCGGGGCGGAGGTGCCTCTCAAGGCGCTTGCGCAGAAGGCCGGTTTCCAGGGCCCTGGTAGAACGGGTGACCGACACAAACGCCGAGCCCCGGAGGCCCACTGTGTGCGCAGGCGCACTCAGTGATCTCCGCCTTCCTCCAGAACCCATCCCCTGCCGGCCTCGGGGGCGGGGCCTCGGGGGCGGGGCCGTCGCGGGGCTCGATGCGCAGTGAAGTTGCGCTTGGTACTCCGGGCTAGCAGCTGCTGCCACCTCCTCAGGTCTGCGGAAGTCATGTTACCCAACACCGGGTAAGGGGATGGGGGCGAGGCGGGAGAGACCGGGCTGGGCGAGCGCGCGGCGCGGTGGGGTCGCCGCGGATCGCCCGGGCCAGTGAGGTTGCTGGGCGTTGGGAACCTAGGATCTGCAGTCGTGCGTGGAAAGTGACCCCAAGTTGTGTGCTGCAGGGGGCTGCAGTGAAAAATCCTCTTCCGCAGCCGAAGAATCTTGGGTGGGTTTCCCACGACTTAACCCTACCCTTGGGTTTAGGAGCAGTTGCGTGTGACTACCTGAACGCCTGAAAATTCTAGGTGAAAGGTCACTGGAACAAGCTAGTGACCTTGGAGTTTCCGCTCGTTCTGAACGCTTGACTTTAGAGTTATGAAATTACGGGATACTTAAATGATTTTTCAATTTAGCAACAAATTAAACTGTTCTTAAAATGCGAGTATCTTTGGAGAGTGATTTTTCTTTCAAAGTTTAAGTGACATAACATGTAACAAAATTTGCCATCGTGAACATTTTTAAGTGTGCCGTTTAGTAGCGTTAGGTATGTTCACGTTGTTGTGCAGCCGATCTCCAGAACTTTTCATCTTGCGAAAAAAGAAACTGTACCCATTAAACAAATGCCTCCCAATTTTCCTCTCCCCACAGACCCTGGCAAACACCGTTCTATTTTATACTTCTATGCCGTTTGGGTATTTCGAGCTGAAAGATAACATGCATTCTGTACTATCTTGAAACAGGCACAGAGCCAAAAGGCTTAAGTAGTTCAAAACGGTGTGAAGTGAAGAAGAATCCAGTCCCCGGGTTACTTTCTGATCTTTCCATTATGTTGGTGTATAAACTATTTTGTAGGCCATCCAAACAGGGACACTTATTTTAAAAAATAGTAGCAAATCCCGTTTTACCTTTGCTTTTACTTTCTCTTGAATGATTGCATGATCTATTACACAGTTTTACCTTTATTTAGTTAATCTGTACCCTGTTTTTGGATACCAGACCCTTTCCAGTTTTTTTATTTCATCTTTGCTTCCATGGTTATCCCTGAATTCATCCATCTTACAGTGAACGTGTATATTTGTGAGCATATGTCTAGGATAAATTCCTGGAAGTGAAATTGCTCAATCAGAGTATATGTACTTAAATTTTGATCACTGTTACAAGATTCGTAGATATTTGCCTCCAAAACGGTTGCAAAGCCAAAAGGATGGATGAGGTTTCCTAATCCAACCTGTTGAATTTGGTCAGAGCAAAATATTTGATAACAAAAATCTAATTAGAGAAAAAATGGCTCCTCATGATACTTAAAATTTGTATTTGTTTCATTACAAGTGAAGATGAGGATCTCCTAATAAATATAAACCATGGAGCTGTTTAACTCCCAGAGGATATTTGGTAACATATGAGAAGATTTTCAATTATCATAATTGTGGGGAGATTATAAGGGCATATAGTGAATGGAGTCACTAGATGCAGGTAAACATCTTGAAATGTACAGTCAGCCTTTACAACAAACCATTATCTAGTCCAAAATGTCAGTAGTGCAAAGGTTGAGAAGCCATGGTTTAAAGCCATCTGTGTGTTGTCTTTTTAATGATTGTTTTACCCAATGAGATTTTTTATTGATCTTTCAGAGCTTGCATATTTTTAAAATTTATCCTCTATCCCTTGTGTTACAAATATTTTTTCAGTTTTTCAAAAATTGTGTCTTGGATTTGATTATACTATTTGTTTAACATGAATAAATATGTTTTATGAAGTCAGAACTATTAGTCTTGCCGGTGTGGTGGCGCACAACTGTAATCCCGGCAGCTCAGGAGGCTGGGGCAGGAGGATCTTGAATTCAAAGCCAGCCTCACCAAAGGTGAGGCACTGAGCAACTCAGTGAGACCCTGTCTCAAAATAAAATACAGAATAGGGCTGGGGGATGTGGCTCAGTGTTGAATGCCCTGAGGTCAATCCGTGGTACCAAAAATAAATGAATAAATAAATAAATAAATAAATAAGGGAGGGAAGGAGGAAGGAAGAGAGGAAGGAAGGACAAACTATGGGTCTTTTAAGGCTTTTGTGTTTTTGGAATAAGCTTATAAGACCATATGTCACACCCACAGCCCAGTTGTGCCAGGTCAAAGAAAGTGCCCAGAGACAGTGTCCAAGATGTGATTTATTGGGGGAAAGCTTACAAGGGATCAGCAACTGCTCCAAGGAGAGTTCAGTGACAACAGACTGAACTGGTAGCTCTCGGTCCCTTGCAGTGCTTTGCAGTGACTTCTCTACCTCACAGTGTTTTCTCCAGTGACAGCCAGCTGGACAAATGACACATATCCTTTCCAGTGTTAGTTTGGCACCCATTCCTACTCAGAGAAGGGTTTTATATGTTGGGCTGCAGAAGCAGTGGCGACATCAGCATTAGCTTGCTTACTTGACCAACATATCAAGGAGCAACACATGTAAGAAAGTAGCTTTCTACATATAACACTAACTTGCCTTAGTTCCTAGTGTGCATAAGAGAAAGCCATGTCTTTCAAGATACTATGTATTTGGACTTTTTGGCTCAATCTTACTGTTACCGTTCCCTAGGATTTTTTTTTTTAAATTAATGTTCCAGTGTTTTTTATGGTTTTCTGTTATTTAAAAAATTTTTTTGTGTGTGTTCGATGGGGATCAAATCCAAGCTTCATACATGCTAGGCAAGCTCTCTATCACTGAACTACTCCCCTAATTCCTATTTTTTTAAAAATATATTTTTTAGTTATAGGTGGACATAATACCTTTATTTTATTTTTATGTGGTGCTGAGGATTGAACCCAGGGCCTCATGTGTGCTAGGCAAGCACACTACCTTATATTTTTATAAATATTTTACATTTATGGCATTTATATGTGTGTATGTGTATATATAGGTGTATTTTGCATTCAGATTTTTAAAAAGTAAGAGTTTTATTAGAACTGGAAGAGTTGCTGGGGCTGCGGTTGTGGCTCAGTGATCGAGTGCTCACCTAGTATCTGTGAGGCACTGGATTTGATCCTCAGCACCACATACAAATAAATAAAATAAAGGTATTATGTCCACCTACAACTAAAAAAAAATAATAATTAAAATAGAAGAGTTGCTAAAGAAGGAATGTTCAATTTGAATTTCTGAATGCAAAAGTGGAAAAACCCTTCTGGAGCCTAAAAACTGGGAGTTATGGTCAGGAAAGTAGGATGGCTTACTACATTCAGAGTTTTTCATCCACTTGAGATTGATTTTGGCATACGAAGTGAGTTAGGAAGTTCAGTTCATTTTGGTTCAGATAGCCATCCATTTGTCTCAGCATCTCTGACCTAATAGTTAATCCTTTCCCTTATGTCAGAAATTCCACCACCGTCACATGTGAAATTCTTGTATGTATAGGGATCTGTTTTTGAACTTTATATTCTGTTATTTTGGTCTTTCTGTTCATGCACTAGTATCAAACCACTTACTCTAGTTTTATAAAAAATATGTTAATATCTAAGAAAGCTGGTTCTTGCCTCATTTGGAAATTTTTTTTTTTCAGAATTTTCCCGGTTATTCTTGGGTGGTTATTTTTTCAAATGAACTTTAGAATAGTTTGTGTAGGTTTTTTTTTTTTTTTTTTTTAAGTAAAACCTTTTTTTTTTCTGGGTGTGGTATGCACGGCTACAGTCCCAGCTCTTTGACAGGCTGAGGAGGAGGATAACTTGAACCTAAGAGTTTGAGACAAGATGGGCAACATAGCAAGACCCTGTGTCAAATCCAAAACCAAAACAAAACAAATCTTTTTTTTTAAATGGTTAAAAATTTCTTCACATTTACACTGAGTTTCAGATGTCAGAGAATTTTAGTAATTTGAGGTGTAGGTTATCCCAACATTTGCAAGTTTTAGCTACCTACCAGTTTTAGCTATCTTCTCTATCTATTGAGAAATGTGGACTCTTTCTCTGAAGTGCTCTTGCCATTGACATTCTGGTTCTAATACTTTGCTGCTGGAGGAGATCCTTTCTAGTACTGATCTGGCTGCCTTTGCAGTTCTAGATGCCTGGGGCTCTGGGTGACAAGGATAAGCCCTTTATCCTAGTGGGAATCAGTCCAGCTCTATCGCAGGCAAAGGGATAGGGCCTTTTAAAGCAATAGTTGGGACATTTCCATGTGAATATGTGCATTAAAAAATCAATTTTATATTCTGTGTATGCTACTTTTTATATACAGAAAAGGGAATATTACATATGCACATGTAAAATGTCATTTATATATATATTGTATGTGTGTCTATTTGCATATTTCTAGAAAAATAAATACAGAAAGGATAAACCAGAAATCAGTGAAGCTTGTAACCTACAAGTAAGGTACCTGACTTCTTTGAGTATACATTATTATAAGATTTTGACTTTTAAACCAAGTACATATTTTATAACATCCCTTATCAAAGATGAGGGGATAGAAAAACAAAAATTGAATTCTAAAATAAACAAACTTAGCTACATTTTAAACTTGCCATGTAAACATAAAAGGAAAAGAACTAATTCATGTAATTTTTGATGTGTGATCTGTCTATACATTTTGGAGGAATTTGAGCTAAAGGTAAAAAGAAGTGCAAAGAAATCTTGAATTCTGCTTAGTAGACTTATTATTGCTTCTGGTATTGGCATAGTAATTGGAAGACTGTTGCCTCTTATACTGCAGACCTATCTTTCGTTGCTGTGCCTCCTTAACAAAAGAATGCATAGGATTCTTACTTTTCCCTTTGATATGGGTGAGAGATCCTGGAAATTCTTTTTATATTCTCCAACTTGGTCCACAGGGATGTTGTCCTTTTTCTTTTAGAAAGCCATGTCTGGCCAGGCGTGGTGGCACATACCTGTAATCCCAGCGGCAGGCAAAGGTGAGACAGGAGGATCGCAAGTTCAAAGCCAGCCTGCACAGAAGCAAGGCTCTAAGCAACTCAGTGAGACCCTGTCTCTAAATAAAATGCAAAATAGGGCTGGGGATGTGGCTCAGCGGCCTAGTGCCCCTGAGTTCAATCCCCAGTATCAGCCCCCTTCCCCCACAAAAAAAGTTGCGAAGTTGTGTCTGTCAGCATCATATCCTTATTACCTAAACTGTCAAGGCCTGGGATTCTGAGATCGCAAGTGTTTGTCCTAGGCTCGGCTTTTATTTATTTATGTATGTATGTATTTATTTATTTATTTATTTATTTATTTATTTTATTTTTATGTTTTTGTCTTTACTGGGGATTGAACCTAGGGCCTTATGCATACTAAGCATATATTCTTTTTTTAAAAAAGTATTTTTTTCGTTGTCAATGGACCTTTATTTTTTATTTATATGAGGTGCTGAGGATGGAAACCAGTGCCTCACACATGCTAGGCAAGTGCTCTACCACTGAGCTATAACCCCAGTCCTAAGCATGTACTCTTAACAATATGTTTTAATTTTTATCTTTTTTAACCCTACAATCATTATTTTATTATTACTGTATCTTCTTTAGATTTTGTACTTATTTACCAATATCTTTGTTTTTCATATCTTCTTGCATCTCAGACTTTCAATCTGGAAACTTTTCTTCTGACTGAAGTAGTAAGACATAAAGAAAAAGCATATGGATTGGAATGAAGTAAACATTGTTTTCATTATTTGTGGATGATATCACACTACATAGAAAACCAAATAATGTACAACTAAATTATTAGAATTAATAAAAGTTTGATTATTTCAGGATATGAAAGTCAATGAAGAAAAATAATTTAGATTTCTATACATAAGCAAAAATCTATAAGAAATATAGAAATATAGTACATAGCAATAAAAGTGAGAAATTCAAAATCCTGAGTAGGGGTTCTCCTATAAAACAAGTGATCTATATCCTTCAGCAAATAAATGGGGTATAGAATAGAAGGAAAACTAGTATAGATTAAGAGACTTAAAAGATATAACAAATGCAATGTGAGATCCTTAATGGATCCTGATTTAATCAGACCAACTGTAAAAAGACATTATTGAGAACATTATAAAAGTTTGAATATGGACAGATATTGGATGGTATTGAGGGATTGTGTATTTTCATAAGCATAATAATCATGTTATATCAAAAGTATTTACTAGAAAAGTAAATAATAAAGTATTCATATGTGAAATTATATGACCTTTGAGATTTGTTTTTTGATAATTGCTTTCAAAAATTTGATAATTGTTCAGTAAATAAAGCTTATTGTACTATTTTTATTATTACATTTATTTGAAAATTCCATAATAGTTAAAAATGGTCTTTTTTTTTTTTTTTGGTACTGGGAATTGAACTCAGGGACACTTTTACCACTGATCTACATCTCCAACCCTTTTTATTTTTTCTTTTGAGGAGCGTCTCACTAAGTTCCTTAGGTTCTCTCTAAGTTGCTGAGGCTGGTCTCAAACTTGTGACCCTCCTGTCTCAGCCTCCCCACCAGCTAGGATTACAGGCTTGCATCACTGTGCCTGGCAAAAATGATCTTTGTCTTTACACTGATTTTTTTGTTATTGCAATGAAATATTAGTAACTATACAATGGAGAAATCTGATAAAACTGGTTGGATGATAAAAATTAGCATTACTGGCAAGTACAGGTGGACTTCGTGTATTTCCTGATCTGATACACTGAGGAAAACAGCATTGCATATTCTGACTGGGAATATATAGCCTGGATCTGACAAAGGAATGTTAGTAACCATACAGTGGAGAATCTGATAATACTGGCTAGATGATCAAAATTAGTAATACCAATGAGTACAGGCGGACATTGTGTACTTCCTGATCTAATTACACTGAGGAAAATAGTATTGCATATTCTGGCTGGGAATGTATAGCCTGAATCTGATCATGAGGAAATATCAGATGAATCTAAAAGGAGGAATATTCATTCTGTTTTTATTTAAAATGGAATAAATAAGGGGGCTGGCAGATGCGGTGGCGCACATCTGTAATCCCAGCAGTTTGGGAGGCTGAGGCAGGAGGATTGAGAGTTCAAAACCAGCCTCAGCAATATAGCAAGGCCTTAAGCAACTCAGCAAAACCCTGCCTCTAAATAAAATACAAAAAGGGATGGGGATGTGGCTCAGTGGTAAGCGCCCCTGGGTTCAATCCCTGGTATAGGGGGGCAGGGGAAGGAATGTGGGGGCTGGGGTTGTGGCTCAGTGGAGGAGTGCTTGCCTAGCATGTGTGAGGCACTGTGTTTGATTCTCAGTACCACATGTAAAAAAATAAAATAAATGTCCATCAACAACTAAAAATTTTTTTTAATTAAAAAAAATTAAAGGGGGGACTGTATTCTTCAAAAGGCCAATATTATAAAAGATAAGAGTCTGCAAAAATGTTGTAGATTAAAGGAGACGAAAGAGATATGACAAGTAAATGCACCATCTGATCTTCAGTGGGTCCTATATTAGACGACAAAAATTGCTGTATAGGGCATTGTTGGGTCCATTGACGAAATTAAAATATAATGGTGCATTAGATACAAGTAATTGTCTCAGTGTTATGTATACTGAGGTTGTTAACTCTATTGTGGATATATAAAAAACAGGCCATGATGTATTCACCTTACTCTTTTTATTTATTTATTTTTTGAACTGGGGATTGAACCCAGGGGCACTCCACCACTGAGCCACATCCCCAGCCCTATTTTATATTTTATTTAGAGACAGGGTCTCATTGCGTTGCTTAGGGCCTCGCTAAGTTGCTGAGGCTGGCTTTGAACTCTCCGTCCTCCTGCCTCAGCCTCCCGAGTTGCTAGGATTACATGTGTGTGCCACCACGCCCGGCTCCTTTCACCTCTTCTGTCCTACTTGAGGAATGCAGTCTACCTTCTAGGTCTTGGCAGGAGCCATACCTTCTTTTGTTAACCTGCTTGCCTGTCCATGACCACCTTTTTCTTTGTCATTGTCACTTTTACTGTTTTCACCCTTATCTTTAGGCAAGCTGTGTTATTTGCCCTTAGAAACCCAAAAAGAAAGTAGATTTCCCTCTCTGTCATCCTACTTTATTTTAGATGTTTCCTTCTCACCTAACAATTAAGTAGGAAGATAAGATGGAAGGATGCGAAGAATGAAGTGGGAACTTCAATGTGTTGAATCAGAGTTGATCAGTTGAATCTGATCAATACTTAGCTCTTTTAGATCCCTGTAGGTTTTTTGTTTGGTTGTTGGTACTGGAGATTGAACCCAGGGGTGGGTGCTCTACCACTGAACTATACCCCCATCCCTTTTTATTTTATTTTTGAGACAGGATCTTGCTAAGTTGCCCAGTCTGGTCTTGAACCTTGTCCTCCTGCCTCAGTCTCCTGAGTGGTTATAGGCATGCACCACCTTACTCTGCTCTAGGTTGGTTTGCTTAACAGCTTTACTAAGATGTGATTGACTGGACTGGGTGGAGCATTTGCCTAGCATGTGTGAGGCACTGGATTCGAGTCTTAGCAGCGCATATAAATAAATAAAATAAACGTCCATTGACAATTAAAATTATATGTATATATTTAAAAAATAAGATGTGATTCACACCAAACATTTCACCTGTTTTAAATTTATAGTTCAGTGGTTTTTAGTGTATTTACTAAAATCACCACGATCAATTTAAAACCCTTTTCAGAGTTGGGTTGTGTGATAGTTCTTGCATGTAATCCCACCTACTGAGGCAGTAGGATCCCCTAGTGGGCAATTTAGCCAGACCCTGTGTGAAATAAATAAAAAGGGCTGAGGATGTAGCTGGAATCCTTTCCTGGCATATGTGAGGCCTTAGGTTTAATTCCTGCTGACACACACACACACACACACACACACACACAAACTCAGAAAAAACAAAAAACAAAAACAGAAAAACCCAAACAAACAAAACTTTTCACTCACTCTCAGCTCTCAACTCCCAAACCCCACCCCAAACCACCCCAAACCACCCCAGCCCCTGATCTCATGTCTCTGTAGATTTGTCTGTTCTAGATACATCACATCAATGCAGTCCTACCACATATGGTCCTTTGAGACTACATTCTTTTATTTAGCAGCATGTGTTCGATTCATTCATATTGTGGCAGCATTTATGTAAGCATTTTATTCCCTTTATTGTAAGGATATGCTACATTATGTTCATTCATTAGTTGATAGACTTTAAGGTTGTTTTCACTCCACCTAATATGAGCCTCCATTGAACCCTTATTTGTTTTTAGATAATTTCTTTTAAGTGTTATGTACTCATTGTAGAAAATTTGAAAAGTACTAAAGAATACAAAGAATATGATGAAATTTATGCGTACTTTACCATTCAAAAATAAGCCTTGTTGGGGCTGGGGATATAGCTCAGTTGGTAGAGTGCTTGCCTCACAAGCACAAGGTCCCGGGTTCAATCCCCAGCACCAAAAAAAAAAAAAAAAAAAAAAAAAAAGCCTTGTTAATACTTTTCTGTGAAAAAATGCATGTTTATGTATTGTATTTTATTAATTTCTCTGTAAGATTTCCTTTGTGTTTGAGTAGATTTTGTTGGCCAAATCACGGTAAGACTGGCCAACTGCAGTTATCATAAATAATTTATAAGTCACTGTGCAATGGGAATATAGTGGAGTTCGTAGCTAACAGATGGGCAGCAGGGGCTTAGAGAAAATTTCACAGAGGAGGAAATATGTATATTATGAAACTGTGCATGAGCTCCTAATCCTGATCAGTAAGTAAAATATTGCAGTTTCTAACAAGGTCGCATTTGTTCTGTTGTAGGAAGCTAGCAGGATGTACAGTTTTTATCACAGGTGCGAGCCGTGGCATCGGCAAAGCTATTGCGTTGAAAGCAGCAAAGGATGGAGCAAATATTGTCATTGCTGCAAAGACTACCCAGTCACACCCCAAACTTTCAGGCACAATCTATACTGCTGCTGAAGAAAGTGAGTATGACAGTGGCCATTTCATGAAACGCCCTCCCAGTGGTCTCCATGCATAGAGAATTTGCTGGGGAGTTTAGTTTAAGTTATTTGGAAAATGCTCTAAAGGTAATTTTATCTGTCAGTCTCAGGAGGGCAGTCAATTCTTGAATGGGAGAGGGCAAGGTTGTGAAAATGGAGAGGGGGGATGGTGTGAACGTTTTGAAAAAACTCTTATTCTCTGTTCACTTCGCAAGTTGTTCTCAATGTTTTCAGTTGATGAGGAATTATGGGCTTATTTTCAAGGCATTGTGCTAGGCACCATAGCAGGAGGAAAGGCTTACGTATTCAACTTCAGTTTTGCTGGTTTCATTGGTCAAGATAATAGCATTGTTGGTTATGTTGGAGGAATGTGCATGAGGTGCTTATGAGTGAGATGATGCTGGGAATTATATTTATTTATTTATTTACTTACTTATTTTTGCAGTGCTGGGGATTGAACCCAGGGCCTTGTGCTTGTGAGGCAAGCACTCTATCAGCTGAGCCATATCCCCAGCCCCTATTTTATTTATTTTTATTAAAAAATTTTTTTAAATTATAGATGGACACAATACCTTTATTTATTTATTTTTATGTGGTGCTGATGTTCAAACCCAGTGCCTCATGTGTGCTAGGCAAGTGCTCTACCACTGAGTGGGCAACCCCAGCCTGGATTATTTTAAAATGCAAACAAAAACAAAACAAGGGAAGGAGAAGATAAACTGGCAAAACAGTAGCAATCGTTGAACATAGGTGATGTATTAATAATTCTTTCAACTCTCCTGTTATTTTTGTGCACCTTGTGAAATTTTCCACATTAAGAAGTTTTTTGTTTTTTTTAAATTACCATCCTCTTTTGGTTTTTAGTAGGGTTGGCTTAGCTGGTCTGAAGGTGGATGTGGTTAGTCTGTTTGTCATACTGGGTGGTGAAGTCACTAGAGGTTATAACACTGTAGTAATGTGCATCCATTTTCTGAAAATGGGGTGCTTTTTTCTTTTGATGGTTTTATCAGAATGGAAGGTATGCAGCATTTGAATGCTCTGATGCTTTTCTGTTTGTTTGCTCTTTGTAGTTGAAGCAGCTGGAGGGAGGGCCTTGCCATGTGTTGTTGATGTGAGAGATGAACAGCAAATCAACGACGCAGTGGAGAAAGCGGTTCAGAAATTTGGAGGTAGTACCTTAATTCTGAAATAATTATTGACTATTGATAAAATATAGGTGTAATAACACCTAGTGGATGATTATTGGATATTGATGAAGTATCGATAGTATAACAACACCCAGTGGATGCCCAAAACTATGGATAGTAACTGAGCCCTGTATATTCTGTGAAGTTCTATTTATAAACTAGGTCAGTAAGAGATTAAAGAAAAAAATCAGTGATAAAATAGAGCAATGATAATAATATGATGTAATGTGTTATCTGACTGCAGTTTCTCCCTTTCATAGCCTGAACTTTGAGATGCATAACTCACCTGAGTTTGTTAGCATAAGTAGCCACATTCTTTTTTCCTTCTTCACAGTGTCACCTCTAGAAGATTCATTCTTATTGTAGTTCTTAGCAGCCTCAGCATAACGGTATTTTTATTTCCTAAAGTTGAGAACATTCATCTTTTTACTTAAAGCTCTTTACGACTTTTCTGTGGCATATCTGAAATGCCACCATCACTACTTTTGCATTTTAGGGCCATTATTAAGTAAAATAAGAATTCCTAATACACAAGCATTGTGATATGGGGACAGTCAATTTGATAACCAAGATGGCTTCTGGGTGACTAATGGGTGGGTAGTCCCCCACTCTGGAGGCTGAGGCAGGAGGATCACAAGTTTGATGCCAGCCTTGGCAACTTAGCAAGACCCTAACTTCAGATAAAAAATAAACAGGCCTGGGAATGTAGCTCAGTGGTAAAACCCCTCTGGGTTCATTCCCTAATACTGTTAAAAAAAATAAAATGAGAAAGGAAAAACATTAGTAACACAGAAATTGGTACTGAAGTGTATGGAAACTGAGAAATGAGGATATGATCCAAATTTTATAATGTTGCTATCTATGAAGAAAGCGTGCTTATGACTAGAGTATTTCAGCGAATTTAATACTTTATTTAAATCATTTTCCACATGTCTTGAAAAAGGGGGTTGGAAAAGTTAGCAGAATAATAAATAAAATTCTTACATGGTTCTTAAAAACCATGTAACCCAAGAAGTAGAAATTGTAGTATTTCTGCTTTATGGAATATTAAGTGTCCCCTTCTTTTTTCGCATTCATTTTTTTTTAATTTTTAAAAATTGTGGTAAAAGACAAAATTCTGACCATTTCTAAGTGTATAGTTCAGTAGCAGAAAATTCATTCATACTGTCCAACATTAAACGTCCTTTAAAAAGAATAACGAAGGCCATGTAGAAACAAAGGGAAATGTTCATCATGATTTTATATTTTATATTTTGCCATTTTTCATTTATTGTTATGTCACTAACTATAAACTATAACCATAAATGATGTATAGTAGGAACTGGATAGTTAAAGTTTTTGGTTCTGAGAATTGAACCCAGGGGTGCTTGACCACTGAGTCAAATCCCCAGCACTATTTATTTTTTATTTTGAGACAGTCTCACTTAATTGCTTACAGTCTCACTAAATTGCTGAGGCTGACCTCAAACTTGCAGTCCTCCCACTAGCCTCCCGAGTTGCTGGGATTTTAGCTATTTATCACTGTGCCCCGCTAGTTATAGATTTTGTATATGTGCATATGAGTCACTAAAACAAAATTGATCCGTTTTGCTCCTTTGTCTGGGATTGAAACTTAAGGTCTTTCTCTTTTCCCAGTTTTAAGACCAGAAAGAAGCCCTTGCCTTTAAAAATAGGGTCTTGGGGGAGAGTGAGACTAGTGTGCTCGGCAGCAGCACAGGCCTTGGAGACATGCCAGAGAGGAATTTGACCTAGGGTTCATGGATACAGGGAGGGAAGACCAGGAGGTAAGAGAACAAGCTACAAACCATTGAGGACTAAGCCTCCTAGGATTTCCCACAGAGTGCTGGTGATTGGCTGTGTTTCCATTGTACTGGTGCAAATCATGTGGTACTGTTTTAAAACAGCTACTGAATCTTGCTCTGGTGTATTGATAAATCATATTATCTAAAAATAGTATTTGTGAATCAACCAAGAGTTCAACAATATAGAGTAAATGCTTTTATCTGCGTGTGTGTGTGAGAGAGAGAGAGAGAGAGATACAGTCTCACTTCCATTAACTGATTATTTTGGAAACAGGAATTGATATTTTGGTGAATAATGCCAGTGCTATTAGCTTGACCAACACATTGGAAACACCTACAAAGAGAGTGGACTTGATGATGAGCGTGAATACCAGAGGCACCTATCTCACGTGAGTTACAAAGAAGAGTTGTGGGGAAGGGTGTCACTGTGTTTTCTTAGAGAACTTACCTTGTTATAAACAGATGTGAACCATATTAGCAATATAGTTGAAGCTGTATTTTATTAAACTGAAGGTATTAAGTATCTTAAGTATGGTGCTAAGAGTTTCATATAATATAAAAGACAGAACTTGTTGCTGTGAAAAATGTACTTGATACAGGATTAGTGCTAATGAGTACCACGCCTGCAAGGGGAAGACGGAAAGGTTTTGTCTTATAGATCGAAGGAAAGCTCATGTTTACAGTGTAAATGAAATGAGTTCTTTCCTTTGAGTTATTAAATATGGTCTGATTAGAATAGATATAGTTTGTTTCTGTTGATGCTTTGAGGTGCAGTTTCACTGTTTTAATGAAAATAAGTTATAATATTCTTTGCCCCTCCTTACTTCACCCCATAAAAGTGAAGCACCTCATGCCTATTAATGCCAGCTGCTTGGGAGGCTGAGGCAGGAGGATTGCAAGTTCAAGGCTACACTCAGCAATTTAGTGAGACCCTGTCTAAAAAACAAAAACCAAAACACAATAATAAAAAATGGGGAATGGGGATGTAGCTCAGTGGTAGAGCACTTGCCTAACATGTGTGGCCCTGAGTTCAATCCCCAGTAGCACACACACACAAAAAGAAGCAGCTTTGGAAATGAAAAACCTTATATACAAAAACCCTTTAGTGGTCTTGATTGTATTTGGTTTGTAAACTTAACAAGATGTTGCATTTGGTAATAAAAGTATTGTATATTTAGAACATTTAGAAGTTTTTTAAAAAAAATGACTTGAAAGAAAGAATGGACTAGTTTAGAAATCCTAGGATGACATGAATATAAAATAAAGCTATATAATAACTAAGATATAATATTTAGTTATAATACGTTATAACTTACTCCTTAAGGTTTTGATAATATTGGACATAAATCTTTTATGAAACAATTTACCTATCTTTATGAGCATCTTTTAACAAATAAAATTATGTATTGCTCCCACAGACATATTACATTTTGTATTGGCGTAAATTAAATTTGGGAATGTATTGGGAGTTGTATTACTCAATTAGAACTCAGTGTAGTGTGAGCATTAAGTCTACTCAGGTGAAATAAATCAGCACGTGTAACAGTAATGAGAGTAGTTGTTTATTTCACCTTTAGTATATGCACTGTCCTAAGTTTATCATAAATGTTATCTCATTTTAATCCTTTGTTCAGTCCCAGATTTTAGTGACTGTGATGGGTGTTACCAGCTTTTATAGAGGAGAAAACTGAAAATTAGAATGCTATGTAATTTGCCCAAGTATACACAGTGAAGGGGCAGGAGCAGAATTTGAACAACCCAGGTCTGTCTGACTTGAACAACACCCACATTATTGTTTGTTCTTTTTTTTTTTTTTTTTTTTTTTGGAACTGGGGATTGAACTCAGGGGTACTCAGCCACTGAGCTACGTCCCCAGCCCTGTTTTGTATTTTATTTAGAGACAGGGTCTCACTGAGTTGCTTAGTGCCTTGCCTTTGTTGAAGCTGGCTTTGAACTTGCGATCCTACTGTGTCAGCCTCCCGAGCTGTTGGGATTACAGTCTTGCGCCACCACGCCCAGCTTGTTTGTTCTTTTTTAAACTTGAGCTTTTCCCCCAGCCCTTTTTATTGTTAATTTTGAGACAAGGTCTTTCTACATTGCTGAGGCTGACCTTGAACTTGCTGTCCTTCTATCTTAGCCTCCAGAGTAGCTGGGATTGTACACCTAGCTGAATACTTGCGTTATTTACCACAGTGGCGACTGAAAACTACATTATCCGTTTCTGAAAATGAAGAGTGTGTGTGCTGAGAAGGGAGAATTTAGGACAGTTGGGGTTGAGTATAACCTTAGCTGGGCATAAAACTAAGATATCAAAGATTTTCTTTTTTTATCAAGCAGATGATGTAATCGGGCTATTCAGTAAAGTTTCAAAGCATGAAAATTAGTTGCTTTTCCTCTCTTTTTTCTAGAAAACAAAGAAAAACTATCTCTAGATAACTGAGCAAGTTTAGTTTCTCTATAGGAATAACAAAATATAACTTTAAAAAGTGTCCAAGTTGTGAGAATGCTGTTAACTTGATTTGTGTTTGCTTCCACTTTCCAGATCTAAAGCATGTATTCCCTTTTTGAAAAAGAGTAAAATCGCTCATATCCTCAATCTCAGTCCACCACTGAACCTAAATCCAATGTGGTTCAAACAACACTGTGGTAGGTAGTAGGGTCAGGGGATGGTTTGTTGATTTGTTTTGAATTAAATCACTGTGTCTATTATGTAAACATAATCTGTGCATAGTATTCAATGGTGAATTGTTGGTTCCAAATCAATAGGTAGCATTTTGGAAAGTAGATTAGCAATCATTTATCTGTAATTTTAGAAATTTATAATTTTAAAAATTGAAGTATAATTTACATTCAAGAAAGTACAGGAATCTTAGTGGTTCAGTGAGTTTTAACATATGTATATACCTCTATAGCCATTTTCCAAATCAAGATATGGATTTCTTTTCTTTTGTAAAAAAAATATTTTTAGTTATAGATGGACACAATACCTTTATTTTATTTATTTATTTTTATGTGGTGCTGAGGATTGAACCCAGTGCCTCACATGTGCTAAGCAAACACTCTACCACTGAGCTACAACCCCAGTCCAAGATAAGGATTTCTATTATTCCAGAAAACTCTTTTACATCCCAATGGGTATGTAATTTATCCTTTAATAAAGTTGATTAAATACACAAAAATGAAGGGGTAGTTTGAAGATTTTTTTCTTAATTACTGGACATGGTGGTACATGCCTATAAGATCAGTGACCTGAGAGGCTGGGGCAGGAGGATCACAAGTTCAAAGTAAGCCTGGGCAACTCAATGAGACCTTATACATCAGGATAAAAAATTAAAAGGGCTGGGGATGCAGCTCAGTGGTAAAGCACCTCTGGGTCTCAACCCCTAGTATTTGAGATAGACAGATAGATGGGTAGGTAGGCAGGTAGGTAGGTAGGTAGGTAGATAGATAGATAGATAGATAGATAGATAGATAGATAGATAGATAAAGTTGATTAAAAACTATCCATGAAATACTTTCTTTTAAATAGTAAACCAGTGATTTTAGGTGAGTATGTTAAGTAACAAGATTTATCAAGATCATTTTGTCATGAATATATTCATATTCCAGTAGAATTCACTAACATTTGGAAAGTCACTTGGAATGGGAATCCCCAGAGCAAATTAAAAGTTCTGCTTTAATTGATAGTGGATTCGCAACCTTTTGTTGTTATTAATATTTATTTATTTATTGTGGTGCTGAAGATCAAACCTGAGGCCTTGTACATACTACTGAGCCATACCCCCAGATCATGTTGTTGTTTTATGGGTGGTAGTTTCTCTTTAAATAGTCACCTTTATTATTTAAAAAGAAAAAAAGAACAAATTAAGAAGTAGTAATGTAATTTATTCCCATAGTATTAAGAGAAACAAAAGTTGATTAATCTTTTCTTTTAATCAAATATTAGGATGAATATATATAAAACTGGTTCATCTCTGTTCAATTAGTTCCATAAAAACTGTTACTAAAAAAACAGCACTTTTAAAACTGTATTTTGCATATTCTTATATTATTGAAAAAAATTCTCAAAAATATATCAGGGAGCTAGGGAATGTAGTTCAGTGGTAGAGTGCTGGCCTAGTATGCACAAGGTCCTCAGTTTGATCCCCAGTAAGACAGGGGTAGTGGGGGGATGGAGATAGATAGATAGATCAATCTATCAGGGAGAAAATAGTAACAGACATAAATTGGATATGTATACTCACAAATTAATTTGTTTCTGAATTAAATTATTATTCTTTGTGGTTTTTTTCTTTTTCAGCTTATACCATTGCTAAGTATGGTATGTCTATGTGTGTACTTGGAATGGCAGAAGAATTTAGAGGTGAAATTGCAGTCAATGCCTTATGGCCTAGAACAGGTATGAACTTCTTTACAGGTACCTTTATAAGATTTGTATTATTGTCCTCCCTTCCCCTAGTGCTGGATATTGAACCCAGAATCTCACCCCTGGATGCCCTAGGCAAGTGCTCTACAACTGAGCTGTACCTCCAGCCCTATCCTTGGCACTTTCTTTTCTTTCTTTTTTTTTTTTTGTACAGGGAATTGAACTCAGGGGCACTTACTACTGAGCCACATCCCCAGCCCTTTTTTGTATTTTATTCAGCAATAGGGTCTCACTGAGTTGCTTAGGGACTAGCTAAATTGATGAGGCTGGCTTTGAACTTGTGATCCTTCTGTCTCAGCCTCCCAACTGGCTGGGATTATAGGTGTGCGCCACTGTACCCAGCTTCCTTGGCACTCTTGAGATACATCTTAAGTGTGGAGGAGTGGGCATGGGTAGACTGCCAACAGTAACATCAGTCTATTGGGAAACATGTTAAATATTTTATTGTGCAGCAAAAGAGCCTTGTCAGTCATCGTTCAGCTTTGAACATTGGACCACGTGGAGAGTCTCAGGAAGACCAGCAGGAGAAGCTGTGTTTCCCTAACCTTCTCTGTCTTTGTTTTTGGCACCTTCATAAATTTTACAGATTCTTATGCTTTTGTTTTCTCCTTACATGTCCCCCATATTGCTTTTTAACTTTCTTATATTCTTACTATTTCTATCTTTGCCTTTATAAAAGGCTGGATTATCTGTACTTTCATATGAGTTCTTGTGAGTTCATGGAGTACCCAGAGCCTTCTTGGATGACAGAAGAGTCTTCACGTACCTGGGCTTTGTGTATAAATTTGCAGTTTTGGTATAACAAGTTGATGGCCTCCTGGCTGCCGATTAAGATGCATAAAATGAGGGAGATATAACAATATGAGAAAAAGGGAAAATCTGTTTTTCTTCTGGATTTTTTGCTTACTACTTTTATATCAAAATAGCTCAAAGGAAAGAAAAAGAGAAGATAACTTATTTCATCGTACATTTTTATATACCTAATAGATATTTCCCATGAAAACCTTAATTTCTTTCCTCTTCAATCTAAATGGGTATCTCATTCCCAAAAAGTATATCTAATGATATACACAGTGAGAACTACTTTTTCATTCACTCACTACATTTTTAACAGAACTTCACTAAACTAACATTAGAACTTAGGAGATCAGAATGACCCCTTCCTAGGAATCGCCCTAGAAATCAGTATTGGCATGTTCACTCCTGGGCCAGTCCCTAATACAGAGTGGATGAATGGCACTTTTGGATTTTTTTTGAAAGTCTCTTCATATTTTTTATCACCTTCCTTGAAAATACTTATATTGATAGCAAATTGAAATATTTTTCATTTAATTTGAGGAAGGTCAGACTAGGAAGGAAAGAATAAGACCATGATTATGTCAGAGAAGTGACTGAGAAGGACTTTGATTCCTTCTGGAAGAGAGGACAAAATGGGGCCAGCAGAGAGCACTGGAGGGAGACTAGATACAGACAGTCCCCAACTTAGGGTGGTTTGACTTGATGGTTTTCTGACTCTTCGATGATGTGAAAGTGGTCAGCTTTCAGTAGAAGCTGTACTTCCGATTTTGAATGTTGCTTTTTTCCTGGGTTAAGAACATGCAGTACCATACTCTTGTGGTACGGGACAGTAGAAGTGAGCTTCCACTTCCAGTCAGCCACAGTCACATGAGGGTAACAGCAGATTTCTGCGGTGTACTGTGCTGTCAGCATCATTTTGGATGTTGTGTTTTTGCATACTATCATGTTTATGAAATGTCCATCTGGCTGAGTGTGGTGGCGCACACCTGTAATCCCAGTGACTCAGGAGGCTAAGGCAGGAGGATCACAAACTCAAAGCCAGCCTCAGTGACTTAGCGAGGCCCTAAGCAACTTAGTGAGACCTTGTCTCAAAATAAAAAAGTAGCGGCTGTAGCTCCTTGGTAAAGCACTCCTGGATTAAATCCCCAGTACCAAAATGAACAAGCAAACCCAAGTGCCCATCTGAGTATGTACATGATATTGAACACTTTGTCATAAAATATGTTTTGTATTAGATGGTAATTTCTATCTGTAGTCTAATGTAAGTGTTCTGTACAGTAGGCTAAGCTAAGCTATGATGTTCAGTAGGTTATGTGCATTAATTGCATTTTTTTGGTACTGGGAATTGAGCCCAGGGGTGCTATACTCCTAAACTACATCCCCAGCCCTTTTTATTTTTTATTTTGAAAACAGGATCTTACTAAGTTGCTTGGGGTCTCACTAAATTAGCTGAGGCTAACCTCAAACTTGCAACACTTCTGCCTCAGCCTCTTGAGTTGCTGGGATTACAGGCATACACCACCATCCCCAGCTCTTAAATGTATTTTTGATTTAAGATATTCTCAATTTATGATGGGTTTATAAGGGCATAACCCTATCATAAGTTGAGGAACATTTGTACTCAAAGCTCTTGGACAGAACTTGAATGGAGGAGATCTGAGGATCTCAACAGGGTAGCTCAGTAGGGGAGACAAATATTTCTTCCCCTTGAGGCACAGACAGTAAGGAACACAGGGAGACTTCTTCTTTACATCCCAAAATGGATTTGATGACAGGTATATCTTCTGATGTGTTAACTGCCCATGGGGCAGAGACTGTTGTACTTAACTAATGCTGGCAAAGTTGGCATCCACAGTGTCTAGGTAAACAGAGCCCTGAACAAACAAAGCAAAATTCAGTGCAGGTAAAGGGACCCATATCCAGACACAGAAAGAATAAACACCTAGAATAGTAGCTTTCAGTGGAATAAAACTGCTAAAGAAAAAATATCTTGATTAAAAACAACTACATTAAGAGATTGAGTCATAGCAGAAAAATGCTTTCTGGAATTAAAAATAGATTGTTGTTTATTATAAATATATGTGTAGGGGCTGGGGAAATAGCTCAGTTGGTAGAGTGCTTGCCTTGCAAGCACAAGGCCCTGGGTTCAATCCCCAGCACCGCAAAAAATAAATAAATAAAAATAAATATATATATATACACACATATATATGTGTATATGTATATGCATACATATATATATGTATATGTACAGTAGTTGAATTGAAGGACTGAATATTTATTGTAATACCTGAATAAATAGCTTGGAAGTTCAAGTGCAAGAAATACAAGAGCAGATGCACTGCAGGTAAAAGGAAGAGACTTAGAAAATATTAAGGGGAACATGCAAACATCAGGAGTCCCAGAAGGAGGGCTGGGAAAAGAACAAATAGAGGAGAAACGATAGTTGAACCAACAATAGAAAACAATTCCCTGAGGTTGAAGAAAGACATATATAGATTGAAATGTTTACCAGATATGAGCCTGAATTTATAGGGAGTGGGAAAAAAACATTGGAGGAATCTCAGAATTTCACGGACAAAAAGAAAATCTGTCAAGCATGTTTCTTAACCAAAAAAAAAAAAAGAAAGTCTGCAGTCTCTTTTTATCTTCACACCAGAAATTGAAGGCTGTGCAATAACATCTGTACATTACTGACAGGAAGGAACTCAACCAAGATAGTATTTATTGAAGGAAGTATGTGAATGTGCTATCACACTTGAGAAAAATCTAGAAGACTCTTAAACAACAAGCTGTCAGAACAAGGACTTTTCAGGATAGGATTCAGAAAAGAAAAGAGAAAATAATGACAAGCAAATAACTCTGCAGTATGTATGACTAAATGTAAATGGATTGTGATAGAATAACTGGGAATATGAAATATAAGTACCAAACAAGAGTTCTTGATATAGAAGAGAGTATAAGAGAAAACTTTAATATTGGTCTTTAACCAAAAGCAGTAAACTCTCTTCAAAACCTCAGAGTTGGGTAAGTCATTATATTCTAAAGGGCTCATGAACCTGGATTTGGGCACAGAGAGGCATTCTGTTATTTGGGGGCAGCCACAGCTCTGTTTAGTGCTGGGACATAGAAATGCATTTGGATTTCAAAATTATAAATGACACCTTTCTTAACTTTCTTTCTTCTTCTTTTTTTTTGTTTTTGGAACCGGGGATTGAACTCAGGGGCACTTGGCCTCTGAGCCACATCCCCAGCCCTATTTTGTATTTTATTTAGAGACAGGATCTCACGGAGTTGCTTAGGGCCTTGCTAAGTTGCTGAGGCTGGCTTTGAACTCGCGATCCTCCTGCCTCAGCCTCCCAAGTCGCTGGGATTACAGGCAAGCGCCACCACGCCTGGCTTTTTTTTTTTTTTTTGGGTTCCAGGGATGAATTCAGAGGCACTCAACCACTGAGCCACATCCCCAGCCTTATTTTGTATTTTATGTAGAGACAGGGTCTTGCTGAGTTTTTTCAGGGCCTTGCTAAGTTGCTGAGGCTGGCTTTGAACTCAATTCTCCCATCAGCCTCCTGAGCTGCTGCCTCAGCCTTTGATTTCTCATACTTTCTCAGCTTGCTTCCCCCATCTCAGTTGTCATTGCTACCAAAATTGATAGCCTTAGGCATTCAGTTAGAAGGGAGGACTCTGAGGTAATAAAGTTCTAATAAAGTTCTCTTTGTACCTCTTTTATGTTGTCACTTTCCATTCATTTGTTTTCCAAACATTCACCGAGACTTACATGGTTCTCGGCAGTACTCATTGATGATGTATTCAACAGGTAATTCATCTGCTGAGTGCAGGCATTGGGTACTGAATTGAAGGCCATGTGGTCCCTACAGTTTACCATTTAGTGGCGGAGATTAAGAATTTGTTACCGTTGTTGTGCTTGGTCTTCCTGCTTGCCTCCACTCCTCTAACCTGCAGGTTTTTGAAATCTTGAATTAACAAAGTGAGAAAAAACCTATGACTAAGTGTTTTTGTTTGTTTGTTTGTTTGTTTTTTGCAGTGCTGGGGATTGAAACCAGGGCCTTGTGCTTGCGAGGCAAATACTCTACCAACTGAGCTATATCCCCAGCCCCAAGAATTTTTTATCTTATTGATACAACAAACATTATTAGACGCCTGTTAAGTGCCAAGTTCTATTCTGTTTTCTTAAGGTACATCAGAGAACAGAATGGATAAGAATCTCTGCCCTCATGGAACTTAACAGTCTAATTGGGAGAGACACAGCAGACAAATAGATGATAATGCTGTGAAGAAATAGAACAAAGTAAGAGGGATTGGAAGTCTCTTATTTTGGAGAGAGAAGGTTTCAATTAAAAAAGAAAAGTTAGAATGTTGCATTTGAACATAAACTTGGAGGTGACAGAGTTAGCCTTGGGAATGTGTTATCTGGAAGAAAAGTATACAAGGCAGAGGAAGTAATCAGTGAAAAGGTCCTGTGAACAAGCATGGCTGATGGGATCAGAGAGCAGGAAGAAGGCCAGTGTTTCTGGAGTGAGGGGAGAGGAGTAGGAAATGATGAGATGATATCCCTGGGAAATGGGGGTCAGATGTCATAGGTCCTTACCAAGATTCAGCCTTTTACTTGGAGTGAAATAAGCTGTTGCTGGGTTTTGAGCAGAGGAATGACCTGGCCTATCTTAAATGTTTTAAAGGATCTCTCCAGCTGTTCTGTCAAGCCTTGATTTTCCTGGAGGTGGGGCACAAAGAGAGAAACTGGATGCTACTACAGTGCAGTAAAGGTAGTGGAGAATGATCACATAGTGAGATATTTCATAGATAGAACCAGCAGGTTTTGCTGATGGATTAGATGTGAGCGCAGGAGACAGTCAAAGATGATGCCAAGATTTTTGGCTTGAGCAACTAGAGCAGTGGGCATGCCGTGAACTGAGATGGGGAAAGCATAGATTAGGAGAGCAAGATTAGGAATTCAGTTTGGGGCATTGTGTTTGAGCATCCAGGCGTAAATGGTCAGTAGATAGCTGGGCATGTGAGTCTGAGGGTTAGCAGCATATCAATGGTGTATAAAGCCACGAGACTCGATGATATTTAGGGAGAAAGGACCATTGGCCAATGCATCCTTTTAGGATGAGAAAAAGAGGAAAACCTTCTCAGGCCAGTGAGATAGGAAGAAATCCAGAGTATGATGCCTTGAAAGCCACTTGAAACAAATGTTTCAAGGAGGAAGGGGAGTGATTGTGTCAAACATTGCTAATAGTTCTTATAAGGTGGGGATTCACCATTTGATTTGGTAGTCTGTGCATCTCCTTCACCTCACTTAAGACTTTTGTAATTATTAATTTATAATTGTGGTTGTTCATTGCATTCTTTCCTAGAATGAAAACTTCTTGAGAATAGGAACAGTGTTTACTGTGTTCATTTTATTTTAGTCATTAATGACCTTCAATAAACGTTTGATGGATGAATGAATGAACAAACGTGCAGTATGATTGCCTCCTCCTTAGCTTCAAAGTAGACAAAACTTTATGTGAAGGAGAATATTGTATGGCACAGAATACCAAAGGCATCATCAGGATCTGCAGGAGAAATCAGCTCTTGCTATAACTTTCAGATGCTTGTTTTAGATTTACTAGACATCTTGGAGCCAGTAGTATCATTTGGTCTGAGACTTGATGATATGGTAAATTAATTTATAGTCATATTCCTTGTGTTATGTGGAATGATGATTAAATATACAGGGTACTTTTTAAACATAGCAGGCGGGCCTTGTAACTCAGGTTAAAGGGTAAGGAATGGAGATTTTCAAAAGGAGGCATACAGTTGAAATAAGATCTCAAGGGGATGGTGAGGCTAGCAAGGAGAACTGGACAATACATCCCTTGGCATAGCCAACCACATATGTGAAGGCTGGAGCTTGGGTGGAACTCCCAGGAGTTTGATGGGGTGTATGATAGGGCGTTGGCTGTTATTTCCTAGTGAACTTGAGCAACTCAGTGAACTTGAGCAACTCAGGTAGTTCAGGTTCACTGGAATGTTGGTGGAGATGAGGGTGTGGAGAGAGATGGATGAGCTAAGCCTCAGGTCTTGTTTCCCAGCTTTAGTTGTTGATCTTTTTTTTTTTTTTTTTCCTAGTGCTGGGAGTTGAACCCAGGGCTTCACACGTGTTAGGCAAGCGCTCTACCACTGAACTACACCCTGAGCCTAGGAGCTCTCAAGTCCATTCTCATTGCCTTACTTATGAATAGTGTAAAATTCTAACTATCTTTACCTCCTCTGTACAATCTTACAAGTCATTCAGTAGTCAGATGCGGGGATTAAACATCTTAAACAGCCATATCACTTCATGCTCCTATTTTCCCTCTTCTTATTATTTAGCTTTCCTGTTTTAAAAATTCTTCAAATGGCTCTCCTCTGAATATAGGTTAAAATTCAAGTTCCATAGCCAGGAGTGGTGGCACATATTTGTGATTGTAGCTACTTGAGAGGCTGAGGCAGGAGGATCACAAGTTTAAGGCTGGCTTTGGCAACTTAGTGAGACTGTATCAAAATAAAAAAAAAAAAAGGTAGGGGATGGTGGTTTGGGAATTGTAGTTTCAGTGGTAAAAAGTCCCTGAGTTCAATCCCCAGCACTGGAAAAAATAATTAAAAACAACAACAACAACAACAACAACAAACAGGTTAGTAATAATATGTAGGACGGAAAAATAGCACTGAGGCAGATATGGTTGTTGATGGGGTTTAAAACATTTAATCCCACATCTGGACGGCTTATAAAATTATAGAGAGAGGAGTCAGGAAAGATAGCTAGAATGTTACATTATTCATGAGTAAGGCAGGGAAATGGATTGGAGAAGGTGTTCAGACTCTGGGTTGTTTGTTTAATTAAAAAAACAAAAACAAAAACACATTTCCTCATCCTGGACTGTGTAGAAGACTATCAGCCTGGAACTGATTTATGTCAGCTAGAAGTAATCTCACAACATGATTGCCATTTAAGGAAAAGGAGATTTATCACACTTAGTGAAATGCATACTATGTAACATGGATTATTTTTAATCAGAGCAGCCTCCTGCTTGCCTGCTTGACCTCCTGGCTTGGTACTGGTGATATTGCCTCTCCTGGCTTTAGCACTTTCACTCTGATGAATTCATCACATCCGGAGACGAATCAGAGGGCAGACCTGTGATGGTTTCACACCTGGAAGATCATATACTAACACACATACGCATATCCGCATGGCATGTATCTATGCGTATTTGACTTTGTCTTTGCAGTGCTAGGGATGGAGCCCGGGGGCTTATACATACTTAGGCAAGCACTCTGCTGTACTGAACTACACCTCTAACTGACATATTCTTTTTTTTTTTTTTGTAGTTATGGGTATTAAACCCAGGGCCTTATGCATATCAGGCTAGTACTCTACCTATGAGCTATATCCTCATCCCTTTTTAAAATTTTGTTTTGAGAAAGAGTTCCACTAAGTTCCCCAGGCTGGTCTCGAACTTATGATCCTCCTGCCTCCACCTCCCAAGTAGCTGAGATAATATGCATGCACCACCATGCCCAGCTTTAGCAAACATTAGCAAACATTCTAATTTAGAATTTTTACGAACTCTCCTGTGATTCATATAGTCTGCATTGAGACTGAGTGTTCATGTACGCATGTAAGTGTCAAGATAGACTATCTTGAATCACCTCTAGGATTATAATTTTTCTTTCCATAAGACCTATTTCATAGTTTCTATTGTGGTGTAGGGTGAGGGGAAAAGGGAAGCTGGCTGCTACTCAAAATGTTGAGTGCCTCCTCCACTTGACTGGTCTGGACACATGTGATGGAAACAGGAAGGTCTACTTTGGGTTGGATTTTATCATCAGTGATGTCATTGGGTGAGTGAGCACACACACAGGTACAGGTGAGGGGCAGCAGGTGTTGAGAAGTGAGGCAAGCTCTCTGCGGAGAAGGAGTTGAAGGCAGTGCTGATATTTTAAGCTTGATATGTACTCCATGTGTTTATATAAGAAGAAATCTTTGATTGGTTTTAAGGCTTGTTACTGTCTGTTTTGAGTAAGCTGTTGTTAGGAGAATCAATCAGAAACTATTAGATATCTCTCCAATTATTCCTTAATAAGACTCAAGTTTTGGAGTTACTTTTATGATTCTTGGGATCCAAGTTTTATTTATATGCATTATAAACTCACTCGTTTTCTTTCCCAGGGATCAGTAAATTGTATTTGATTAATCCTATTGTTAGGCTGTTTTTATTAGTTTTTAATCACCTGTTGAGCTAGCCTATTGACATTGTAAAATTTTGATATTTTGAGAAGACTTGGGCCTGGTAATGTGGTTCAGAGGAATAGACTTCCCTGGCATGTGTAAGGCCCTGGGTTTGATTCCCAATGTGACCACAAAAAAAAAAAAAAAAAAAAGGAAGAAAGAAAAAAGAAAAAAAAAATAGAATATATAGCTCCAGAGTTTGCCTCTTAATTTTGAGTCTTTTATGCCTTCTTTATGTCTTCTCTAGAAAGATTGTTAAATGTAATGATAGGTTGTTTGGGAGAAGCATTCCTTGTTCTTATATTCTGTACACACAGGCATGTATATGTTTGTATTTGACATATTCCTGTTTTTGTAGTACCTAGAATTGAACTCAGGGCCTTGCATATGCTAGGCAAGCGCTCTCCTACTGAACTACATCACCAACTTGACATGCACATTTTTATTAGACTTCTAATTTAGAATTTTAAAAAATTCTCATGCCATTCATATAGTCTATGTTGAAACTAAGAGTATACAAATGTGTACAATGGTCTCAAAATTTGCTATCTCGAAATATTTACAGAAAAATTGTGCAGTTATGGGAATGGAACAATAATTGAACTCTAAGAACTTGGTTAACAAAGTATGTGTTTTGGATAGAAATCAAACTGCCAGGTACTTGAATTCCAGCTCCTGCGACCCTGGGCAAGTCACAACCCCTCTGTGTCTTAGTGCTTCTGTCTGCAAAATGGGAATACAAGTTCTAAAAATTAATTCAGATAATGTATGTAAAAGTGTGTAGCAGCATTCCTAGTACAAGGTACACTTAATGAATGTTAACTTTTTTTTTTTTTTTAATTAGACATCACTTCAAGGGTGAAACTGAATTCTTGACCTACTGGTTAAGTTAAAAAAAAAAAATTAACTCCTAGTAAATGAACTTTAGTTAAAAGGTATAAAAATATCTTCTAACTCAGTGCTTTTAGGAAATCCCCCAAGTTAGTTGAACAAGTATGTAAGTTGTTACAGTGTATAATAATTTTAAATGGCCGGGCGTGGTGGTGCACGCCTGTAATCCAATCGACTTGGGAGGCTGAGTCAGGAGGATCGCGAGTTCAAACCCAGCCTCAGCAACTTAGCGAGGCCCTGAGCAACTCAGTGAGACCCTGTCTCTAAATAAAATACAAAATAGGGCTGGGGATCTGGCTCAGTGGCTGAGTGTCCCTGAGTTCAACCCCTGGTTCAAAAAAAAAATTTTTTTTAAATGCTGTTTTAATGGTGGAATGGAGAGAAGTTTTGCTATAAACTCAAACCTAAAGTACGTGGAAATAAGCCCGGTATGGTGGCACATACCTGTAATGTAGAGGCAGGAGGCGGGAGGATCACAAGTTCAAAGCCAGCCTCAGCAACATAGTGAGGCCCTAAGCAACTTGGTGAGACCCTGTCTCAAAATAAAAATAAAAGGGGCTTGGGATGTGGCTCAGTGGTTAAGTACCCCTGAGTTCAATCCTTGTTACCACACACACACACACACACACACACACAAGTATATAGAAACAAATAAATTTTCATTGCTTTGTGTGTAAACTAAGATATAGTTAAGCAAATCGAGATGTTATATTTTTGGCAGTATATAATTAACAATGTACCACTCATGGAGTTGCACATTACTTCATATCAGAAGCATAAACTTTAGCAAGTATATGCACATCTACTCAGAAGGCTAAGGCAGGATGATTGCAAATTCCAGGCCAGCCTCAGCTACTTAGTGAGAACCTGTCTTAAAATAAAAAGTAAAAAGGACTACGAGTGTAGCTCAATGATAACACACCCTGGATTCAATTCCCAGTACTACCCACCCTGCCAAACAAACAAAAAACCCAAATTATGAAAATCAAAAATTGCATATTATAGTTAATTTAAAAATTCTTGCTTTTGGACTGGTGGTGTAGAGATCCTGGGTTCAGTCACATGCACACAAGCTGACAAACAGATTCTTCCTTTCCTTCTTTTTATTTTATTCTCTAAAATTTTCTACAAACCAGTATTGTCTGAATTTAAAAACAACCCTCCAAAATCCTGCCAGTATTTCTTGCACACTTGTGGGGCTTTCGTCATTGTTTTAGACACTGGCGATCCAATGATGAACAGGAGGAGTGAAGTCTGTTTTCTAATGTAGGATTAAGAGAGGCAGTAGACTTAGGAATGGGAGCTCCATATTTTAGAGGTGGACAACTGAGGACCAGAGATGTTGGTATAAAAATCCCACTCACGTGCCTTTGTGCTGAGTGCATTTTCTTTATGCCTTACTGACTTTCTTGATTGAGGAATACCAGGTGAATTCTTTTTATTTTGGTACCAGGGATTGAACCCAGGAGCGCTTGAACACTGGGCCACATCCCCAGCCCTTTTTAATATTTTATTTAGAGACAGGGTCTTGCCGAGTTACTTAGGACCTTGCTAAGTTGCTGAGGCTGGCTTTGAACTCATGATGATCCTCTTGCCTCAGCTTTCTGTACCTCTGGAATTATAGGGGTGTGCAGCTATGCTTGGTGCCAGGTGAATTTTTTAACGTCCTAAATCAGAAGTCTCTTTAGCTGTGATTCTCCTGAGAGAGTCCTGTGTAGGGCAGCATTGTACAGGGGGGTATGGAGTATGTGTTTTCTTTTTCTTTTTTAAAAATATTTCTTAGTTGTCATTGGATCTTTTATTTAATTAATTTATTTCTATGCGGTGCCGAGGATCGAACTCAGGGTCTCACGTATGCCAGGCAAGCACTCTACCACTGAGCCACAACTCTAGTCCAGGAGTATGTGTTTTCTACCCTAGAACATCTAGCAAAACATTTAAGCTTTTTGGATCTTGTTTTCAACATCCAAGAAATAAAGAGAATAGCCTTGGTAATTTTGAAGGATGGTACTTGCTTGTTACTTCCACAGTCCTTCTGTTTGATTTGGAGTTACATACGTGTACTTGGTGTGTTTTCTCTACAGCCATACACACAGCTGCCATGGATATGCTGGGAGGATCTGGTGTTGAAAGTCAATGTAGAAAAGTTGATATCATTGCAGATGCTGCATATTCCATTTTCAAAAAGCCAAAAAGTTTTACTGGAAATTTTGTTATTGATGAAAATATCTTAAAAGAGGAAGGAATAAAAAATTTTGACATCTATGCAGTTAAACCAGGTAATACTTATGGATTTTCAAAGTAGAGATTTTTTTCCATATTTTCTGCAATGACTACATCTTACATGTGTGTGTATGTGTGTGTGTGTTTAATTATAAAATGAATATGTTCTTTTAAAAGCAGTCCTTCCAGTGAAGTGAAAAACCCATACAATATTTGAAAAAGAGAGACAGGACAAATAGAAATCAGTTGAGGACTTTTGAAGTGATGCAGAAGGGTTTTATCAGCTACTGGCCATGTTCAGATTTTGAAACCAGAAGTGAAAATTAGCTTTTAAAGTTGGTTTTAAAATCAGAGTAAAGATTTTATTCAAGGATATGTGTCAGATGGTACAGTAATTTTTGTTGTTGTTTATTTTTTTGATTTGTAAACTTAAGATTGTGGACCCATTCCAAGTGTTTATTTTTAAGTGCAATCTCTAATAGCTTAATGATGGATTGTGAAGGCTCATTGGTTAAGTCATACTGTCTTAGGTACAGTAGTCTGATTTGAGAAGTTTCCAGAAGGTTTCCTTATTAAAAACAACTTCCTGTGAAATTGCAGGAAATGATGGAATGGCACATGACTATGGTCTCAGCTACTTGGGAGGCTGAGGCAGGAGAATCCTTTGAGCCTAGCAGTTGGAGGCCATCCTGGACAATATAGTGAGACACTGTCTCACACACGTATATGAATGAGTGAATGAATGCAAGCCATAAATGCGAGTTATATCTTTTTGTACTAAAGCATATTTTAAGTATTATTCATTAAACTGAGCTTGTAGCTGACAGAAGCCATGTTTTTAGACTTGTATCATCCCTACATGTCTCTTTAGTTGCCACTGAATTGAATAGCTGATTGGAGTTTTGCATAGCACTTTCACTTACATTATCTGTTTAACTTTCATAGCAATCCTGTGCGGGAAGTAATGTTTAATGGTTAAGAACATAGAATTTGAGAAAAGACAACTTGGGCTCAAATTTGACTCTTCTTCTTAATACTGTGTGCTTTGAGCATGTTACCCACTTTCTCTGTGCCCCAGTTTCTCCTTTGGGAAAACAAAGTGAATAATATTTTCCATACAGGAGTTCTGTTAGAACTATGTGCAGTAATGTATGCAATGTGTTTGGCACAATACCTGGGGTATAGTACACTCACAACATTTAGTAGTTAATATATTCCAGTGGGAAAAACAGGCTGAGAGAGATGAAGCCTTTGCCTAAGGGCCAATGGCTAATAAGTGGCAGAACCTGAACCAGACTCCTTCTTCTGGGTCCTGGTACAGTGTAATGATCACTTCAGGTTTTAAAGACACAATGTCATTATATACAAACTTTTAAGTTAGGTTTAAATTAAAAATCTTATCAAGTACTGAGAACTTATTAGTATGACCAGGTACTCTAATATTAAGATATAACAAATATCAATTAATTCTTGCCTTCCAGAAGTTTGTTTAATTTTTAGAGAGGGGGGAGAGAGAGAGAGAGAGAATGTTAACATGTAATTTTCCTACAATTTTGAAGGCTTTGTGACCTTTGAACCTCCACCATGCGTGTGCCATGAAAGGTATCAGTGTGATGTTAAGATAGTTAATTTATTTTCTAAGCACAACTGTTAGCTGAAAATAAGACCTGGAAGAAGCGTATGGTTTAGTTTCCATGTTGTTAAGAGTGAGAGGAAGAGGAAGAGAGAAGAGGCCCAAATGCATTTATCTGGGAAGCAAGTCCTCCTTAATGAGGGCCTCCCTGCTCTCAGGGGCCAGGTGAACTACGAGTTCTGGACAGAAGTGGGTTGTAAGGATGAGGAGGGTAAAGGCTTCACACGTAGCTGGTTTTTAAAACTGGATTTTGAAGGTGAATTTTGTCATGGGAGAAGAAGATAACTAGGTTATGGGAACATTAAGAAAGATACGTAGTTTAACAATTTTCATGGTAACCTTTTCCATTTCTCCAGAATTATCTTAAAATAAAAAGATAATGTTTATTAAACAGATGTTAAAATCTTAATGTCTTGTAGTTGCTACATTAACATGATTGTTCTGGGGTCGATTTTCCAGGCCAGCCTTTATTACCAGATTTCTTCTTAGATGAACACCCAGATGTTGCAGTTATCAAGCCGATTGAATCACCTGGTAAGATCTGTGAGCTCATGTTTTATGTGAGAAAATATAGATGCTAACTTATGTATTTTTTCCAAAACATAGAATCGATCCTGTAACAGTGACTTTTCTGCCTTCTGCTTCTAAACCATTTTGTAATTTAAACAAGTTCTGTGAGTTTAGTTAATTCTGGCAAAAAGGAAAAAAAGAAAACAAGCATTTTTTTTTTTTCTGTCTACCAGTAGGAGGCTCTTTATTTTTTAAACAACATCTGTTCAACTTTTATTTGTTTTCTTTAGTACGCTTTCCTTAGGCATTTCAAGGTGATAATTTATTTTGAGGAAAAATGCATCAAAGTTCTTGTAAAACCTTTTCACATGCTGTACCATGTGACTGCTTTGTGGAAGGCATTTACTTCAAGTAGGTTTTGGTTTTACTTTGTTTTGTCTCTATAACTAAGAAACAGTAGGCTCCTTGAGTTGGTCTAGAGTTTATGTCCTAGTTCTTATGTTCTGGAACTATGCCTATTGCTTCCTGAAAGGTGTCAGAAGGAATGCTCTTTAACTAATACAGGTAGGAAGAATTTCTCTTGTGATTACTAATAAGAATGGCTGTGCTTCTGGGTCCCCACCTTATTTTTGTATTGTAGGTACTGTGAATCTCCTAAGTGATTCTAGATTTCTTTAGAAGGCTGATAGAAAAGTTAGGAAGAAATGTCCTGTATACAATTAGCAAATCTAGAGGATATCACTGTAATGCATTTTAGCACCAAACCTTATTTCCAATTTAAGCTCATTTTTTTTGTCACTATTGTTTCTTTGCCCAGATTTTTCAGGAAGTTGAAAAAAAATTACTTAGGTAATAAAAATGGCAACTTTTCTTTTGTACAACAGAAAAATTGAAAACAACAAAGGAAATTAGTAACTCTTAATCTACCACCCAGTCACAGCTCTTCTGAAAATTGAGTGTGACAGCACACACCTGAAATCCCAGAGGCTCAGGAGGCTGAGGCAGGACAATGTCCAGTTCAGAGGCAAAGAATCTCAAGTTTAAAGCCAGTCTCAGCAGTTTAGCTTGGCTGTAAGCAACTTAGTGAGATCCCATCTCAAAATAAAAAATAAAAAGGGCTGGGGATGTAGCTCAGTGGTAGAGCACCACTGTAGCAAAACAAGAACAAAACAAACAAACAAACAAACAAACAAAAAACAGACTGTCAGTCTTTTTCTCAAAAGGCCTCTTATAGAATGGCAGAAATTACCTAAAAAGCCTATAAAGTCTGTAAGAGTCTGGTCTTCAGGCTTCAAATCCTGATTTTTGTCCAGTACACTAAGATTGGATCTTTTGGAAAAAGACATTTATGAACTGAGTTTATTTAAATCATCCCATATTTAAAATAAGAACCACTTTATTGATCCTGTATCTTCATTTTCATTGCTCAACAAGTATTTGTTGGACACCTACCATGTGCCGTACTCTGGACCAACTACATTGTATGCATTGTCTCGTTTAGAACTTAAAATCCAACAAGATAGATATTATCCAAATTTACAACTGCAGTCACACATAGTTGCCAGATGGCAGAGCCAGGATTTGCACATGTATTTCTCTAATTCCAAAGCCTGTGTCTTTAACTAGTACACTTAACTGGTTTTTCTAACACCCAAATACTTTAAAGTCCTTTAAACTCAAAAATTCTTTTCCTTACCAATCCCATTTATTTATTTGTAGAAGGACACAATCCTTTATCTAATTTATTTATTTTTATGTGGTGCTGAGGATCAAACCTAGTGCCTCACGTGTGCTAGGCAAGCACTCTACCACTGAGCCACAACTCCAGCCTCCCCACTTATTAATTTTATCATGAGAAGTGACTACCTCATGGACTAAGCTATGATCAGCACATTCTCTCCCTTTGGGCGTAATTACAAAGGGAAGAGAATCATAATCAGAAGGTTGTTTTATGACCATGGAATCGAATAAGAGGGGTTAAGGGGCTGGGGATATAGCTCAGTTGGTAGAGTGCTTGCCTCCCAAGCACAGGGCGCTGGGTTTGGTTCCCAGCATCGAAAAAAAAAAAGAGAGAGAGGGGTTGAATAAATAGAATGTGAGATAAATGTTTACTGGCATCAGGCTTCCATAGGGGTGATTTTTTCTGTAGCCTTCTTCACAGAGAATGCTTTTACCTCTTGCCCTTGAGGTCCAAGTACTCAAATTCCTTTGGTTGACTTCCCACATAGTGCTAGAAAGAGCATTTACTTCTATAGCTTTTTCTTATTCTTTCTGGTTCTATCAATAGCAATTGCTTTTACTTTTCTTTTTCTATTCCTTTTTTTTTTTTTCTCCTTTTTCTTTTTGGTACTAGGGATTGAACCTCTGGGTGCTTTATCACTGAGCTATATTCCCAGTCCTCTTATTTTATATTTGGAGAGAGGGTCTCACTAAGTTGCCAAGACTGACCTGGAACTTGAGATCCTCCTGCCTCAGCCTTCTGAGTTGCTGGGGTTACAGACATGTGCCACAGTGTCAGACTTACTTTTATTTCTTTTGTAAAAATCATCAATAGCAATTTTGATTGACATTTTCTGTAGATACAGTGGTGCACTCACATGAGCAGTGGTTCAGTTTGTCCGGCCTTGGATCTAAACGGCCTCTCTTTTGGGTTTGTTTTCCTGTCCTTATCCAGAGGCATTGTGTTTGCTTCACAGTGTGCCTCATTCCCAACGTGGGAGAGTTTACCTTTCTGTTGCAGACACTACTTACAGTGCCCCTGTTACCATCTGGTTGTACTTTCTCTGGAATTTGTTCTGTATATGTTAATTTCTGTCATGTATGTGTATTTATTGTAAACTGTGCACTTGATTTTAAATTAATTTTTTTCCTCATCATAAACCCAGTACTGTCATTTTTTCATTGAGTGTCCCATCTCCACTCCCTCTAGAACACAGGGAGCCTGCTCAGTCTGTTTTTTTTTTTTTTTTTTCTCCCAGTTTATTTTTATTTTTATTTGGTTGTAGTTTTAGTTGCTTCTGTTCCATTTGTCCTGGATTTTCTTTACAAACTCTTATTCCTAGCTTGGCTCTTCTTTCCTTTTCTCCTGCAGTTGCACTGCCTCTCATTATTTCCATCTTTTTGTGTTTTTCTTCTGTATTCTGGGGGTCAGGTTTGTCCTCTGCATTAGAGAGAAATCTGCATTAGAGACAAGATTTTCTGGTTTGATTTCTATTCCTTGTCACCTCGAATGTTTATTTAAATTTTGCTTTTGTGCTTTTGTTTCTCAAGTTAACTACTTTCTTTTTAACTTCATATTGTCTTCCCACCTCAGCCAGTTATATATGACGTTCTGCACCTGTTTCATATAGTGTTATTTTTAAAATATTTTTTAGTTGTAGATGGACATAATACCTTTATTTTGTCTATTCATTTTTATGTGGTGCTGAGGATCGAACCCAGTGCTTCACACATGCACTCTACCACTGAGCCACAACCTCAGCCCTCATATAGTGTTTTTTTAAAGACTTTATTTTTTAGTACATTTTTAGTTTCACAACAAAATTGAGAAGAATTTTTTTGTTTTATTTTGTTTTTTTTTTGGAACCAGGGATTGAACTCAGGGACACTCGGCCACTAAGCCACATCCCCAGCCCTATCTTGTATTTTATTTAGAGACAGGGTCTCACTGAGTTGCTTAGGGCCTCGCTAAGTTGCTGAGGCTGGCTTTGAACTCGCAATCCTCCTGACTCAGCCTCCCAAGTTGCTTGGATTACAGGTGTGCGCCACCGCACCCGGCTAGAAGAATTTTGTACTCCCTGCCCCACGCAAACACAGCCTTCTCCATTATCAGAGTAGGACATTTGTTAAAATCAAGATCAATATATCATGAAGTTTTAATGTGGGAGGGGTTCTTGTGGGTTTTATAGGAAATTATTTTTAGAGATAAACTTTTGATTTCAGCATACTTTTGTATTACACTTGTGCTGCATTATTTTTTTCGTAGGTAACAGATTACACTTTCCCCCACTTAATCCATCCTCTTACTAGGAGACATCTCTAGAGCTAGTGTAGTCAAGTGTCGGGGATATATAGTTTGCTTCTGGCTCCACTCCTGGTCCATCTGGTGGTATTCCTTTTCCTGAGCTCTTGTAGAACCTGTTGGGTACATAGACGTGGATCTTTTTTACCTACTGCCAGGACTCCCCTTTCCAGTATACTCTTCCCCTCCCAAGGCTCTTCCCCTCCCCACCTTGATCAGCCATGCACTGATGTATGTACTTTCCAGGACTCACCGCCACAGGACTCTCCCTGCTGTCTGCTCTTCTCTTACTTGGGAGCTTCAAGCTGGCACTTGGATTGCAAAGATGAGAATGAGGAATAATAGAGCCTCTCTTGAAAAACAACATCTGTAAAGCAGAAGGACAGCTCTTAGTCTTCAAGTTGGTACAAGCCCAGACTCTAATCCAGAGAATTAAAGAGTGCCTCTCTTCCTTTGTTTAGTGGGCAGGGCTGTTCCCCTTGGGGATCTCTCATGTGGCAAAGCACAAGCAGGCATGTGTTTCTTAGTCTGACTCTGTACCTTAGATACCTTAGAGTTACTGAACATGGTTCCGAGATTCGACAGTAGATTTGTGTCTCAGTCTCTGTGATAGTTGGTATTTTATTTTATTTTTTTCCAGTGCTGGGGATTGAGCCCAGGGCTATGCACATGCCCGGCAAGTGCTGTACCACTGAACTATGTCCCCGCCTTTTTTTTTTTTTAGCACATTATTTATTTATATTTATTTAGAGTGAAGTTAGGAGAGACTGCTAGCCATATGTCTTTTTCTTTTTAAGTTATTGAATTGCTCTAAGTGACTTGCATTCAAGCTTACATGTTTACAGTCTACTGACTGCACATTTCAAATATTTTACAGGTTTGTTTTTTCTCCTGAAGTTTCATTCTCTCCTGCCAAGTCATCATGCTTATGTCTAAATGTTCCAGATGATAAATAATATAGTTTATCTCTTGGCAAATGTCTTTCAGTGGTAAACTCAAATTTTTGCTGCAATCCCTTTGGTGCCTGACAGTACAGATGATACATATCTTGATTTATATACAAATCATCTGGAGTACTCACTCAGCAGTCAGGGAGGGGTTCCAACAGTTACTTATATGACAAATGCAGTTCTCTCAGGTGTAACTACTAAAACTAAACACATTCCCTGTCCAGGGAAACACGAAGGAAGCCTGTGTCTTCACTACCTTTGCTTTGGTAGTCTCTGCTTGGGCCAGTCCTGGTGAGTTCAGTTCTTGGGTCTATGCTTGGCTTTTATGTTGGCTTTATACAAATTAGATGGTTAGATGTGAAAGGCAATGTGGAGGACATATTATACAGTGACATTGCAGGGACTGGAGTCAGACTGCGTTGGAATTGCAGGTGTGCTTCTTACTGCATACTTGAGTGAGATGTAACTCCAGTTGTCATTTTAAAGACTTTCTCACTTCTTTTTATTTTAATTCATTCTTTTTTTTCTTTCCCCTGTGTTGCTTTGTGAGCTTTTTAATTTGTAATTTTTAAAATTTTTAAAAAGGTTTTTAATAGTTGCTAAAACAATGACATTAGTCATTAAAAGCATAGAATAAATGAGACAGATATGGGTTGCAATCCTGCCACTGCCACCTATATCTTGACCTTGGACAAGTCATTTCAGCTTTCTGAAACAGTTTTCTCATCTCTCTCTCTCTCTCTCTCTCTCTTTTTTTTTTTTTTGGTACCAAGGATTGAACTCAGTGCACTTAGCCACTGAGCCACATCCCTAGCCTCCCCTTTTTTTTTATATGTAATTTAGAGACAAGGTCTCACTGAGTTATTTAGGGCCTCCCTAGGTTGCTAAGGCTGGCTTTGAACTTGTGATCCTCCTGCCTTAGTCTCCTGAGCTTCTGGGATTACAGGTGTGTGCCACTGAGCCTGGCAGTTTCTCATCTCTTGCTTTCCTTTTATAAACACTGTGAGGCTCAAGTGTGGTGGTACATCATATTCATTTGATATAGTAAGCACTCTATAAATATTGGTTGCAATAATTATTATTGAGTTGATTATCTTGAGTTTTCTGAGTGCTCAGACTTACTGTTGACATATAAGCCTTTTCTAGTTATTTCTGGCTTTTGTCTAACTATACTGACTTGAACTTCAACAAGTTCATTGAAAATGTTTGTTTTAGCTATTTGTACTTTATTCTTAATTTTAATGGGAAAATCTTTAGATTTTTACCTGTAACTAAGGTGTTTGATGGTGTATGATTGATTTTTTTTATTTGGTTGGGGGTATAACTCAGTGGCACAATATTTGCTTATTAGCATGTGTGAGGCTCTGGGTTCAATCTCCAGAATACACAAAAAAAGAAGAAAAGAAGAGGATTTTGTTGCTTTAATCAAAAAAGTTTTAAGTCTGTTTTTTTATTAGAGTAACAAGCTTGTTACATTTTGAGTATAGTAAAAGAATTGGGTAACTTTCTTTTTCTGTGCTCTTTCCTCTGAATGTTTGAAGTATCTCACCTGCTTAATCATTTGGGACTTTTAAAAAGTCACTTCTTTGAACAAATCTTTTTATTTTCTCTTTCAATTACCAGCTTTTTAATTTTGGGTGGGGGAAGGTTTACTGGAGATTGAACCCAGAGGCACTATACCACTGAGCTACATCCCCAGGCCTTTTTAGTTTTTATTTTGAGACAGAGACTTGCTAAATTGCTTAGGCCTCCCTAAGTTGTTGAGGCTGGCCTTGAACTTGGGATCCTCCTGCCTCAGCCTCCTGAGTTGCTGGGATTACAGGTGTCACTGTGCCCACTTAAATTTTTTAAAATTCTCTTTGCTGGGGATTGAACCCAGGACTTCATGCTCTGGTAAGTGCTCCATTACTGAGCTTACCCCAGTTACCAGCTTTTCAAAAATAAAAAGTCAGGGCTGGGGATGTAACTCAGTTGGTAGAGTGCTTGCCTTGCATGCACAAGGCCCTGGGTTCAATCTCCAGCATCACAAAAAAAAAAAAAAAAAAAAGAAAAAAAAAAAAAAGAGTTTACTTGTATTAACTTAAAAAAAATCCATGAATCCATGTTTAATTTTCCCTTTTCTCTTTTTGTCCTTATTGTTTTGATTAAATTTGCCAGAAAAGTGCTGTTTATTGTACATTTTTCTCCAAAACACCAGACTTTAAATTTTATTTTTAATTATATTGCTTTTCTTTTCTGCCTCATTACTTTTTAGATAATAACTACATTGATACAATTTACCTATACCCCAAAATTCAGAAGTGTATATATCAATGTCTTTTATTTTTAATTCCTTTTAAAATAATGAAATAATTTTGACTGTACTTTGGCTATGTCCACTAGATTTTATGTATTTTGTTAAATTTTAGTATCATTTAAAATGAGTCTTAGTATGGATGTATAGACAAGTATAGAAAAGTGTGAAAGACTTGAAGAAAAATTTTAAAATTACCTGTAATCCACCTCCTAAATATAAATACTATTTTGTTTTTGGGTTTATGTTCTACCAATCACCACTTTTTCTTCACAAATGTAACTTAAAATTCATACCACAAATAAATATTTTACCAGATTGGATCATACTATATTCAATTGTACAAACTCCTTTTTTACTTATTATGCTATGAATATTTTCCATGTCGTCAGAAATAACTTGTTGAAATGACAACTTAGTGTGTTATATCACATGAGTATACTATTTATTTTAGTGGTTTGTAATTTTTTAGTTTATAAATGTCACCACATAAGTTTTTGTTCTTATGTCAATATCTTAGAGTAAGTCATAAAACAGTGAGTAATTAGGCAAAAGGAAAGACATTTTAAGGCTTCTGATACATTTTACCAAATATCCTTCCAGAGTCACACATCTAATGTTAATATATATTAACTCTGTCAGTGCACTTTCAATACTGGAATACAGCCCTTGGGATATAACTTGCCTAGCATGTGCAAAGTCTTGGACTCCATCCCTGATACCACAACAAACAAACAAACAAACAAATATTGGAATACATGCCTCAATTTTTTATCTGGTTTCTAAATAATAGTACCTTATAGTAGTGTACCTCATTCACTTACACTAGAGTATATTTGAAAAGTAATTTATTTTCAAGGATATATTGGGATGGGGCATTGTACATTATAAATAATATGAAGGTTATAAAGTCTTAGAAAACATCATTGGGGTGAAGGGGACTTTTCAAATGTACTGTGAGCTATTGACAAAATGTTATGTTTCAAATTGTAGTATAACCGTATACACGTGTGTAAATACGTACATATGTATTTACATATTCAGACTTTTGTGATTTAATTCAATTCAGACTGACCACCTTGTCTAAAATAGTCTATCCTATCCTAGTTCTACTTTTTAAAATAATAGTACCTGTCACTTCTTGACTTAATTTCATGTATGTGTACATGTGTTACATGTTTGCACAATGTCTGTCTTCACTAGACAGTTTCCCTGTGATGTTTTTGTTTGGCCTCATGATAACACCAACCTCAACAGGACAACTTAGGAAGAGTTCCCTTCCTTTGTATTTTTGGAAGGGTTTGTGAAGGATTGACAGGCATAAAAGAATAGAAACTGTGTGATCATTTCCATTTTTTTGAAGGTAAAAATGAGACAAATTGAATACATGGTATCAACAGAGAGGAGAGGGCATGAATTGGGCTTTGGGGTACCTTTAATATCCTGCTTCTTGACCTAGGTAGTAACAACAGAGGGCTTTAACCATCTGATAAGTTATTAGCTATAACTTATTATCTCTCTCTTTATATCTATGTTATATGTTAGTAGAAAGCAGTGCCATGCCATAGTGAAGTGGGAGAAGTAGTTTGACCTGGGAGCAGGCAATGAAAGAGTACTTGTCTGTAGTGAATTTAAAAACAATTATAAAACTGACTAAGAGGAAAAAATAGTCTTATTTGCTCCATTGGATCTTAAGGATTTCATCTTTCATTTTTGCTTGAACTTAGAAGAAGGATTTTATATAATGGAAGGTAATTTATGTTCAGTGTACTTTTGGAGTATCTTCATGCTGTCAGTTAGACATCATTTCATAACCTTTGATGAGTTGCACTGGACAAGATGGTAGGATATAATTTATGAGGAAATAGATGGGAAATTTTATTTTCAGCCTAGAGGACAGTTTGGCCTTGGAGTTAATTAATGAAATGTTCTTACCTGTATCTAGAGGCAACTACTAAATTTCCCCTAAGTGATTCCAGGTGGAGAAATAAAGGAATAGAGACTCTTTGAGGGAAAGCCCCACGATGTGGGAGCAGAGCAGTCCTGTAAACTCTGCTTTCTCCCCTGGCTAATCATATGCCCAAGTTGTTTTAAGCAGTGGGTTGAGTGAATGCAAGTTAGGGTCTTACAGGTGGGGTCCCCATTCCCCTGGCCTACTGTTTGCAGATAGGGGAGCCATCACAAGATTAACCGTTTGACCTCCCTTTTCATCTAGTGAGAGGCACCAGTCTGAGCCAGTGAGATGGGGAGAAGAAATTGACCTTGCCTAGTTCAGACCCTTCTGAGCATTCTGTCTTCCTCCTTGGCATTCATATAAGCTCTGCCCAGAACATTTCTAACCCCTAATGGGAGGACGCAGCTTCAATCCATGAGTAAAGGGAAGAGATGAATAAATTTAAGGTAGAGGGAAAGTGCTTACAAAGTTCAGTTGGCTATTTATTCAAGCTACAATCTCCACTTTAACTCTAGTAATTCCTTAGTTAGTATTTCGATCTTTATCTTTCTAACTCCAAGGTCTTTTTTTTTTCTCATTTGGTTTTAAAACTCAAAGGGAATATAAGAGTGATTAATTATCACCCCTAAAACTCCAGTAGTTTTGTTTAGGTCTGTTTATTATAAGCATTGTATTGTTTAGTAGTGGGTTTTTATTTGTTTTGTTTTGTGTGACCTGAATGCCAGCCCTTTCCTTAGAGAGTATAAGGTGCTTACATTCATAGTCATAATTGATATGTGTGGCTGCTATTCCATCACTTTGATTTACACTTTTATATGCTACTTAATGCATTTAAAGTCATTTGGTCAAATAGGTCTATTTGGTAGCAGGTCTCTCTTGCTTACTAATTAATCTTGTGTGTGGCTTTAAGGCCATTTACATGAATAATCTTCTGCAGGTGCTGTTCCTGAATTCAAAGAAGAGAAGCCACAGCCACAGCCACAGCCAAAACCACATTATGGAGCTGTGGAAGAAACATTTAGAATTGTTAAGGACTCTCTCAGTGATGATGTGGTTAGAGCCACACAAGCGATCTATCAGTTTGAACTCTCAGGTAAGGATTGTGTGGGATAATCTGAGGCTATTATGAAACAAGGCGGGTTTGTTTCTTTTGGAAGAAAATCAGTGGTAATCTGAATACTTGGCTGTATTTAAGACTCTTGAATGTAGACATTTAAGAATACCGTTTTGTTTGGGTTTTTTATTTACTTATTTTTCAGGGTCAAGGACTGAACTCAGGGCCTTGTGCATGCTAGGCAAACACTCTGCCACTGAGCCAAATCCCCAGCCCCCAAGAATGCTGTTGATTTTCATGTTTAAGTTAAGATCAATGAATATGGATGCATGTAAAAATAGTTTTATTACATACACTTCCAGTGTTAAATAACACCTTGATAATGGAGAGGAAATTCTATGCCAAGGGGCATATGCATCGTGACAGGGAGTGTAGTGCAATAATTTATCAATCAGGGCACCTTGCTATTTTTATCTTTGATGTTACTCAGATCAGTCTGAATATAGTCAGCTTTTTAAAATCTCAGTATTTTTCTTTTCCATATAGTGAAATCAGCACAGGTTAATGGTAGTTTTAAGAAGTAACTACCACAGTTCCATTACACAAACTTTTGCATTCTATGTCTCCTGTGTTATTTAACCCATTCTTGCTTTCATGTGTATTCACTTTTTTTTTGTCCTTGGAATCCATGGTTCATTGCTTCAGTGACTCTCTAGCCTGTGTCCTAAACTTGCCCCAGACCTTTGTGCTTATGTTTTTGCCTGTTAAAGGCCCTGTAGCCTCAGTTGAATCATCAGACTATCTTACTGCTCCATGGTTTCATCAGGGCTGCTAAGGTCTGTGGAAGAAAAGAAAAAAGAAAAAAAAAATCACACCACCTGGTGGACCTGTAGAAGTAGAAATTCATCATTGCCCTCTTTTTTTATTTTATTTTTTTGTGGTACTGGGGATTTGAACCCAGGGCCTTGTGCTTGTGAGGCAGGCACTCTATCAACTGAGCTGTATCCCCAGCCTCATTGCCCTCTTTAAATGAGACCTAAGTAGCACCTCAGAATTCTGTTTTCAGCCACTGCCTTGTTTTCCACAGCAGCTATTTAAAACCTTCTCAGAAGTCTACAGACAGAAATTGCTTCAGCTTCCTGCCATCAGATATAAATCAACCATTGTAGGTTCCTCCTTCCCTCCTGTGTAATGGAGCTCATGCCTCCATATTTAATGTCTGTACCATCCTGAGTACCTAGAGTCTTCCTCAAATGCAGAATCTGATTCAGTAGGTCTGGGGTAGGGTCTGAGATTGTGCATTTCTGATAGGCGGTGACATTATTGCACCTGGTGGATGACACCTTCAGTAGTAACATTCTAGGTCCTGTTTTCTCTGGCCTTTTCAGGAATTATGCTGTTCATTATGCTCATCATACAGCCTCCTTCCCAGTGGTATTTTTTTAAAGCATCCTTTTTTTTAACCTTTATTTATTTATTTGTATGCAGTGCCGAGGATCAAACCCAGTGACTCACATACTGAGCCACAACCCCAGCCCCTATTCTGTCTTTAAAACAGAATATAGCAGCAGTAACAAACCATACACTCTTTCTCTCCCTTTTAGAGGCAAACTTACTTTCATCTGCAACTCACACTCTGAACACCCTGCTCTCATATCATTTATCCCTATTCCACAGACTTGACTTTCACCAAGGACTGGATGGACATTCATGCCACCAGTGGGCATTTGTCATTCCTACTTATGACCATGCTGCAACTTCTGAGGCCGTTGACAACTCCTTCCTTCTGGAAATGCCCCCTTTCCTTGGCTTTGTTCTCCTTCTCCTTTACTAGATGCTTCTCTGTCCTTCCTTTAACACTGTGTTTTTCAGATTGCTATCTTAGCACTCCTTACACTCTTATAAAGACTTTTTGTAGGAAACGCCAACCATCCACCTGGTTTCAATGACTATATAAACTGATTAGTTATATATCTACATTTCTAGGTTAGTCAGACTCATTTGACATTCTTATTTGGCTGTCCCAAAGACACCTGTATCTGAAAATGTCCAAAACAACAACCATTCCCAACATCTGCTCCCCATTTGCTGTTCTTCATTAGTCCTTTCTCAGTAAACCAAACACCCATTTTTACCCAAATTCCCAAGCCAAAAACTAGCAGACCAATCCTGTGCACTCTCCTTACCTTTTCTTCTGCATACTCAGTCAATTTCCTAGCCTTGTAGTTCTGTTTTGAAAGTTTCTCTCAAATATGCCCTTTTCTCTACAGCCCCAGGGCCATGATCCTGATCCAGGGATCACCCTCAAGCTCACCAACTTACCCCACCACCGTCCTTACTAGTCTTCTCCATCCTCTTCATCCCTCCCTAGTATATTATCTGCACTGCAGGTGGGGTGAACTACCTAAGATGCAAACCTTATTGTGCCATTTTCCTTGCATGGTGGCAAAGGATGAAGGGTGAATTTACCTAATCCTTTACATGGCTTCCCTTATGAGCTGGTCCGATTCACCATGTTCTCCCTTCCAGTCCTACTGTACTGTTGTCAGTTCCTTGCGTGAACTTCATGCCCTTCTTTTTTTTGTTGGGAGGTGGGGTCCTGGGATTGAACTCAGGGACACTTAACCACTGAGCCAAATCTCCAACCCTTTTTTATATTTTGTTTTGAGACAGGATCTTACTGTGTTGCTTCAGGCCTTGCTAAGTTACTGAGGCTGGCTTTAAACTGGCGATCCTCCTGTCTGAGCCTCCTGAGCCACTGGGATCATGCCCTGTTAATTCTGTTGATGTTTTGTTTTTATTTTGAATATCCCATTCCCATTGCCAAGTTCTTTCTTTCTTCCCTGTACATCTAACTAATTCTTATTTAACTTTCAAAGTTTAGCTTCAACTGGACTTTACTGGCCAGTTTTTTTCCCCTTGGATGTGTTTGGTACTGGGGATTGAACCAGGGCCTTGAGCATGCTAGGGCGAGTACTCTACCACTGAGCCAAAAACTCAGCTAAATCAGGTTTTTGTTATTATGGTAAAATCGAAATAAAAGTTGCCATTTTAATTTCTTCTAAGAGTACAGGTCAGAAACTTTAAGTACATTCACATTGTTTTGCAACCGTCTCCAAAACTTTTTCATCATCCCAAATTGAAATTCTATACCCATGAAATAGTAACTTCCCCTTCTCCTGTCCCCAGTACTTAGTAATCCCTGTTCTTTTATTAGTGTGCTCACACATCACCTTCCACTTCCTCTCTTATTGTGAGAACAATGTTTTTCTAATTTTATTGAAGGGTCTTCAGAATCTAGCCCAATACTTGAAGCAGGTTAAGTGCTCAATAAATATTTACTGTTTGATTATTAGAAGCCACAGAATTTTAATCCAACAAAGTGCATTTTGGAAGGTTATTCTAATTGTACTAATAGTTTATTTCTATATATTCGTCTCTATATAGGTGAAGATGGTGGCACATGGTTTCTGGATTTGAAAAACAGGGGTGGGAATGTTGGACACGGAGAACCCTCTGATAGGGCAGATGTGGTGATGAGTATGACTACTGATGATTTTGTCAAAATGTTTTCAGGTAAGTTTTCAATTTTATTAGTTTGCTTGTTGTTCAGGGATAATTTAATTCTGATATTTTACGTTATTCTTTTCCAAAGAATCAAGCCTCATTAATGTTCGTTATCATGGAATCTCAGCTGTGATTTGTGTTGAAGAGCATAGTTTGGGGAAGGCTCTTTTTACTGTCGCCCCTGTGGTCACTTCTGTCTCCCCCAACAAATGGAAATTAGATGGCAGAATTTTTTTTTCATGACTGAGAAGCTAAAATATGTTGGGAACAGGGATAGTTCGGAAGGACTCGTAGATGGGCTTCATTCTGGTGGCCGGATTAAGATATTTCCAATAACGCCGTGGTTACTGGAGATGTCACACTCAGCAGCAGTTCATTTATTGAGAGTGGGTCATGCTTTAGTCTTGCCAACTATTGTAATAGGAAAGTGCCAGCCTTCTGCCTTGACCCTCTGGTGCTGCGTTCTGTGGAACCCCTAACGCAGGGAACCTTTTGCATGATATTCTGTCTGTCCTTTTACCTCTAACAGTGTCAGAAAAAATTTAAGGATAATTTGTTCTGTTTTCTACTCTTAGAACTCTATTCCAACTGGTAAGTTCATTAACAAATTCTAAAGTGTTAGCAGCACTTTAAACTAAGGTATTATAATATTCTAAAGTCTTTCGTGTAATGAATTATAAATGTTATGCATGCTTTGTTCTGTTTTAATCTTGACAAGTAGGATCACAGTGTAGTCTGTACCCTCTAAGTCTTGCTTTCCAATTCTAATCAAGGATGCCAGTGGCCTACATTCAGTCTGAGCCAATCTGGTGTCTTAATGATCAAGGTTTCTTTAACTTTCCCCATTTTTTTTGTAGTAGACTTAAATATTCATCATACAAAGCAAGAAAATGTGCTTAAGAAAAAAGAAAACAGTTATTTTTATTACACCACTGAAAGATGGCAATCCATTAATTTAGTGTAGCATCAAATATGTATATTTGTGTGTGTACATGTGAATGTATATAATTACATGTGTACTTATAAAAACAAGATCATACTACTGAAAAACAAGATTGTACTACTGTTTGGATATCTTCACATTGTGCATTTTAGCATCTTTATTAATGGTTATCTCTTTAATCATTTTAAATGATTTGTTTAGTGTCTTTTAGGGTTTCAAAAACTTTCTTCATAGAGCTTAAACTGTGCTTTGGACATAATAAATACTTGGTAAAAGTTTGCTGAATAAAGATCTTATGTTTTTTAAACTTAAAGATCATTTAAAAATTTATTGTCAACTTGTAAACTGAAATAACAGTAATTATATCTAATGTTTATTATATGATTTACTATATGATTGCTATAGGTTAAGCAATACACTTAGCAGTCCTTCAAGATAAAATGTTTTCTCCATTTTGTAAAGATACAGACTGAGAATTAAATAACAAGCCTAAGATCCGACAGGGAGTGAGTAAATGTTGATCCTAGGATTTGAATCCAAGCTAACCCCCAAAACTCATGCTCTTAATTATTGTGCTCTGGTGATCTTCAAAGGGGAATCAGTGGCCTCATTAATTATACCTTTACTTAGATGGCATAAACTTGAAATAATGGGCTTTCCACTTATATATTTTTGTGAATGTGCTCTTGCATTGACTAGGGGAGGTCAGCCAGCCATTTGAGTATTTTTCAAAAAACGTAAGCAATTATGAGGTGTATTTTGTAGCAGTGGTTTCAACTGGGAGCAAGTGAGTTTGTCCTTTCATTCTTACTATTGATCCCATCTGCTTTTCTTTAAATGGGTATAATTTAGACTGTGTAGCCTAAGAATTCTACTTTCAGAGACCATAGCCATTTCTGTGCTTTTTTGTATAATAGACACATTATGAATATAAAAACTTAAAGCAGCTAGTAATCAAATTATCACAGCCTCTTCTTTTGGCCAGCAGAGGCCACTGTATGGTAAAGCAATAAAATAGAAATAAATTTTAGCAGGACACAGTGGCACGTGCCTGTAGTTCCAGCTACTGTTGAGGTTGAGCCAGGAGAATCACTTAAGCCCAGGAGTTTGGGATTGACCTGGGCAACATAGAGAGAGTGTTTCTTAAAATAAATAAATAAATAAAAAGAAGGAAGAAAATGTGCGTAAGTGCCTTATCTGAAGAGAGATCTATGTGTATATGTAGATGAGAGTACATTCATTGTGTTTGTCCTGGGTGAGGTGGCACACACCTGTAATCTCAGACGCTTGGGAGGCTGAGGTGGGAGTATTCCGAGTTCAAAGCCAGCCTCAGCAACTTAGTGAGATCCTGTCCCAAAAGAAAATATTGAGGGCTGGGGATACAGCTCAGTTGGTAGAGTGCCTGCCTCGCAAGCACAAGGCCCTGGGTTCAATCTCTAGGACCGCAAAATAAATAAATAAAAGTTAAAAAAAAAAGAAAATATGAAAAAAGGCTGGGGATGTGGCTCAGTGGTCGAGTGGCCCTGCGTTCAATCCCTGATACCAAAAAAAAAGAAAAAGAAAAAGAAAGAAAAAAAATGTACATTGTGCTTAATAGTTATTTTTCAAAGTTTTAAAAAATAGTATTATTGAAGCATAATTTACATACTATCAAATCCATCATTATAAGTATACATGATTTTTAGTAAATTTCTAGACTTGATCAAACATCACTACAATATATTTTAATAATCCCTTACACCAAAAAGTCATCTCTGCAGTTGATCCCTATTTCCACTGCACTCCATCCAGCCCTTAGCCAGCCAAACACTATTGTTCTCTGTCCCTACAGACATTTTGTATAAATGGAATCAAAAAGTTTTCAGTCTTTTGCACCTGGCTTCTGTCACTTAGCATAAGGCTTTTGAGATTTGCCTATCTGTGTTGTAGCATGTATCAGCAGTTCACTTCCTTCTTATTGGTGCATAGCATTCTGTTGTAGAGATTCATCTTATATCCTCATACTGTTTATATTTGTAACCAGCTGATGAACATTTGAATCATTTCAAGTTTTTGGTTGTTACGAATGTTGATATTCTGAATATCATCATATGTGTGTTTGTATAGATTATATTTTCATTCCTCTTTGGTGAATTTCTAAGAGTTGAATTGTTGGGTCATGTGGTAAGTTGATTTAACTTTTTAAGAAACAACCAAGGGCTGAGGTTGTAGCTCAGTGGTAGAGCCTAGCATGTGTGAGGTACTGGGTTTGATCCTCAGCACTACATTAAAAAATAAATAAAGTTATTAAAAAAATGATCAAACTGATAAAATGGTAACATTGTTAAATTTCTAACAACAGTGTATGAAGGTTCCAGTTTCTCCACATTCTTGCCAACACTTACTATTGTCTTTTTTTTAAAAGGCATTTCAGTGGGTATGTAGTAGTATCTCATTTAGGTTTTATTTTTATTTTTATTTTTATTTTAAAAATATGGAACACTCCATGAATTTGCATGTCATCCTAGTGCATGGGCCATGCTAATCTTCTCTGTATCGTTCCAATTTTATATATGTGCTGCTACAGGGAGCAGGGAGCGTTTAACTTGGTTAACTATAATAATTAATGATGTTGAACATCTTTTCCTATGTTTGATAGCATATTTGGTGAACTGTCTATTCAAAGTCTTTGCTCATTTCTAAATTGTTTATTATTGAGTTAGAAGAAATCGAGATTACCTTTTTTTTTTTTCCAAGTGGTAGGAGTTTTTATAGATTTTGGATGCATGTTCTTTATCAAATGTTGTTTCCCAGTCTGTAGTTTGTCTTTTCATTTTCTTAGTAATATATTTTGAATTACAGAAGTGGTTTGTTTTAATAAAGTCTAAACTATGATTTTTTTCAAGTATGGTTGGTGTTTCTCCTAAACATTTTGTTCTTTTTTATGCTATTGTGCATGAAATTGTTTTCTTAACTTTATTTTTGAATTACCTGTTCCTGGTGCACATAAATGTAATTTAATTTTTGTGTATTGATTTAGTATTCTGTAAATTTTCTGAAGCCATTTGGAGCTGAGATTTATTTTGTGGGAAGATTTCTTTTTCCGGTTGTCAGTGGACCTCCATTTCAATTACTTACATGCAGGGCTGAGGATCAAACCCAGTGCCTCATGCATGCCAAGCCAGCACTCTACCACTGAACCACATCCCCAGCCCTATTTTATATTTTAGTTAGAGATAGGGTCTCACTGATTTGCTTAGCACCTTGCTTTTGCTGAGGCTAGCTTTGAACTTGTGATCCTCCTGCCTCAGCCTCTCGTGCTGCTGGGATTACAGTCATGCACCACTGCGCCTGGCAACAGCTTTGATTTTAATGGCTTCATCAACGTATAATTCATGTACTCATACATTTCACCCATTTAAAGATTTATAGTTCAGTGGTTTGTCACAGTTGCTTTTAGAACACTTTTATCACCTAAACCAGCCCCCCAAACCTCATAAACTATCTCTCTAAATTCCCACCTCTAGCTCTGAACAACCACTAATCAACTTTCTTTCCCTAGAGTTTTCCCTATCCCTGACTTTCATATGAACAGAATTACCTCATATCGGATCTTTTATGACTGTCCTCTTTCACTTAGTATTATGATGCTTTTAGGTTTCATCCTTGAGGTACCAAGTATTAGTACTTCATTCTCTCTCTTTTTTTTTTAAGGGAAGTGAAATTCACATATCACTCACACCACCATTTTGAAATGGTCCAGTGACATTTAAGACATTCACAATGCTACCACCACTTCTGTAGTTTCAGAACTTTTTCATCACCCTAGAAGAACACCTTGTACCATTTAAATAATCACTCCCCATCCCTGCCTCCCCCTGGCAACTACTAATCTGCTTTCTCTCTCTACTGATTTACATTTTGTGGCTATTTCATATAAATAGAATCATATAATATGTGATCTTTTGCATCTGGCTTCTTTCACTTAGCATAATGTTTTTGAGGTTCATCCAAGCTGTAGCATGCATCAGCACTTCATTTCTTTTTATGGCTGAGTAAAATTCCATTGTATGAATAGACCACAATTTGTTTATCCATTCATCTGCAGATGGACAATTAGTTTGTTTCTACTGTTTGATTGTTATGAATAACACTCCTACAAACATTTGTAGGCAAGTTTCTGTGTGGACATGTTTTCGTTTGTGGTAGTTCTTTACCTAGAAGTGGAATTGCTGGGTCATGTAGTAATTCTGCATTTAAGTTTTCAAAGACTTGTCAAACTATTTTTCAGAGGGGCTGTGCCGTTCGCATTCCCATGAGCAATGCATAAGGGCTTCTGTTTCTCTATACCCTGGCCTTCATCAGCACCTATTATTTTTCAGTTTTATGGAGTTTTTGTTTGTTTCTGTTACTGCCATCCTAGTGGGTGTGAAGTTGCAGCTTGTAGTTTTGATTTGCATTTTCCTAGTGGCTAATGATACCCAACATTTTTCATTTTTTCATGTGTTTATTGGGCACATGTGTAACTTCCTTGGACAAATACCTATTCAGTCTTTTTCTCATCTTCATTTTTAAATTTGGTTGTCTTCTTGTTTCTTTTCTTTTTGTGGTGCTGGGTATTGACCCCAAGACCTTGTACATGCTAGGCAAGCACTTTACCACAGAGCTACATCTTAGCCCAGGTTATTTATCTTTTTGTTATTGAGTTTTAAGAGTTCTTTGTATATTTCCAAAAATGTGATTTACAAATACTTTCTTTTATCTATCTTTCTTTCTTTCTTTCTTTCTTTCTTTCTTTCTTTCTTTCTTTCTTTCTTTCTGTCTTTCTTTCTGTCTTTCTTTCTTTCTTTCTTTCTTTCTTTCTTTCTTTCTTTCTTTCTTTCTTTCTTTCAACATGGGCAAGAGTCTTTATTGTGCTTTTACAGAAAGTCAAGGCAAGGCAGGGTAGGTAGGCTTAGGATTGGGGATGTAGTCCTTTATTTATGTGTAAGTTTCTGACTCCCAGGTGTGGAGCGGGGCTTGAACCAGGACCTTGCATATACCAGGCAAGCTCTCTACCACTAAGCTACATCTCCAGCCTCTTTTCACTTTCTTATGATTATTTTTGAAGTAAATATTTATTTATTTGTTTGTTTGTTTGTTTGCAGTGCTGGGGGTTGAACCTAGGGCTTCATACTAGGCAAGTGCTGTACCACTTAGCTGTGTCCTAGCCCATTTTATTTTTTGAGGTGGAATCTTGCTAAGTTACCAGGGTGGTCTTGATTTGTGATCCTTCTGCCTCAATCTTCTGAGTAGTTGGAATTATAGACATGTACAACCAATACCTAGTTAAGGTTTTTATATTTATTTATTTATTTATTTATTAATAATTTAACCTTTGTTTGTTTGTTTGTTTTTGGTACTGGGGACTGAACCCAGGGGCCCTCTACCACTAAGCCACATCCCCAGCCCTATTTTGTATTTTATTTAGAGACAGGGTCTCCCTGAGTTGCTTAGGGCCTTGCTAAGTTGCTGAGGCTGGCTTTGAACTCGAGATCCTCCTGCCTCAGCCTCCCAGGTGCTGGGATTACAGGTGTGCGCCACCACGCCTGGCAGTTTGTTTGTTTTTATGTGGTGCTGAGGATGGAATCCAGGGCCTTGTGCTTGCAAGGCAAGCACTCTACCAACTGAGCTATATCCCCAGCCCGATTTTTATTTTGATAGAGTCCAATTTACATTTTTTTTCTTCTGTTGCTTATGCTTTTTGTGTCATATTTAAGAATCTTTGCCAACCTCAAGGTTAAATATTTACCACTAACTTTTCTTCTAAGGGTGTTTAGTTTTAACTCTTACATTTAAGTCTGGGATCCATCTTGGATTAATTTTGTTTATGATTTGACACACATTTTCCAGTAGTTTCCAGTGGTTTCATTCTTTTGAATGACCTATTGTTATCCCAAAACCATTTATTGAATAGACAGTTCTTTCCCTCATTGAATAGGTCTTGGCACACTTATTGAAGATCAGTTGACCTTAAGATATATGGGTTTAGTTAAATCTGTAAATGTATAGGTAAAGCTAAATATAGACTTAACATGTGGCTCAGCATTTCTGATCTTAAAAAGATTTGAAAACAGGCACTCAATAAATAAATAAATAATAAATAAAGGCACACGTGTTGCTCACAACAATTCCACTCACAGTACCAAAAGGTGGAACAACCCAAATGTCCATCAACAGATGAATGGATGAACAACTTGTGCTACAAACATACAATGGAATAACATTCAGCCATGAAAGGAAGTACTGATACCTGCTCGAAAACATTATGCTAAGTGAAAGAAGTGAGACACAAAAGATTTCATGTTATGTGAATCCTTTATATAAATTATCTAGAACAGGTAAGTCTTATGGAGAGAGGTAGTTAATTTGCTCTTGCTAGGTCTGGAGAGAGAAGGAATTGCTAACGTGAAATCCAAACAGGGTTTCCTTTTGGAGTGAAGAAAATGTTTTGAAACTAGGTAGATACGGTGGTTGTATACAATGTTGCGACTGTTTAAATGCTGCCCAATTGTTGCCCTTTACATAAGGGCATTCATCCTCTCATGGAGTTTCTACCCTCAGGTGTTCATCTAAACCTAATTAACTCCAAGGACTCCACCTCCTGATACCATCCCACTTGGTGTGGGGACTTTAGGATACAGAATCTGGAGGGATTCATACATATTAGCACAATCTTCCTATGATCATTCCATGGCCTTTCCCTTCACGACTTCTTGAAGCAGTTGCTCTGTTATCAGAGGTGTCTGTCCTTCAGGCTACTTTTTCCTGGAGCCCTTTGTCTTCATGTTACAATCTGGACCTTACATCTACAGCCTGCTCCTTGGCTTTTGTCTTAGAAGTTCGGTTAAATCTCCTCAGATCTACAGCCTGCTCCTTGGCTTTTGTCCTAGAAGTTCAGTTAACTCTCCTCAGCGTTGAATTTATTTCCAGGATCTTGTGCTTCTTTCTTAGCTTGCGTTTTTATTTTGGTGACATACATTCTCCCCTGGCTATGTGAGAGGATACATTTGAGGTAATTTGTTTGTTTATTTGTTTTGGTGCTGGGGATTGAACCCAGGGCCTTGTGCATGGGAGGCAAGCACTTTACCAACTGAGCTACATCCCCAGCCCACATTTGAGATAATTTTTTATATGTCTTTGAAGCTATTTTAGTCTACTAATACTCTTGATTATTTGGTGATGTAAAGATGTCTGAATTGAAATTCATTTTCTCTTAAAATTTGGAGCTATGCCTCCCATCTTCTAAGATTACAGTTAAGAATTTGATCCTATTCTTGTTCTTAATCTTGCCCTTCCTGAAAGCGAATCAAATTCATCTTTGTGGTGTTCTGAAATTTCACAGTGATTCAAGGTGGCGTGGTCTTTTTTCCTGTGAATCTCCTAGGTGCTTGGGTCCTTGAAATGATCTCGTAGTATTTCTTTGATATTTCTGAAGAAAAGGTGAGATCTGATTTCATCATCATTTTCTTCTAGTGCATAGCTTATTTTACTTTCTAGGAGATCAACTTACTTTCTAAACTTTTTATTGTATTTTAATACTAAGAATCAAAACTTTAATTTTTAAGACCTTACTCCTGTTTTCCAGTGCTTTTTCTTCTTTTGCTGCTCCTTTCTCCTCCTCATTCTGCTCCACCCACTTCCTTTCTATTACTACTTCTGCTTTTCTCTTTCCCCTCCTTTGTTCATCCCCTGCTCTTTTTCTCCTTCTTTCCCGTGCTTCTGCTCCCCCCCCCCCCCCACTTTCTTCCCACACCTTGTTGTTATATCTTCTTTTATCTCTGAGGATAAGGATTATAGAGTTTTTAATTTGTTTTTCATTTGCTTGTTTTAGTTTTTCTTCTGCACATGCATCCTCCCGCTTCAAGTTGCTTTTATCTATGTTTTTGCCCTTTCTTTTCTTTTCTTTTTTCTTTCCTTTTCTTTTCTTTTTTCTCATGATAGCTATCCATCTCTCTATGAACAAAGATTTATAAAGCTGAGTGGAAGCTGTGTTAGGTACTGGCAGACTTCACTGTAGAGCAGCAGAGCAGTGAGCACAGTTGCCCAGATGGTCAAGTTTGTAAGTTTTTGGAGGGGCTGTTCTGTTTCTTCAAAGAATAAAGATCTTCCATGCAAATCAGTGTTATCCTTTCTATTATTTATAAGTTTAGATGTTTTAACATGATATTTTCTTTTAGAGATGCATAGCTCAAAAAGAAGGGGACTTGATTCTTTCCATCTGTAACCAATCTGTGAGGGTTTGCGACACCCTTATTTAGAACAATTTAAAGGTGTCTCCTCTACGAATAGAAGTACAAAATACATTAACCCACACACTGCATGTGATACCTGGGTGGAGGGTGGGGTGGGCGACTAATGCACAGACATGTAGTGCACCTCTAGGACATATGAGCTGTATATAAACTGGCATAAAATAAGGTAGGAAATAATAATATGTGACCTTGGGCAAGCCAAAATCCTCCCCTGAGCCTCAACTTTTTCCTGAATTCCACTGTGTGCTGAACTGTGGACTGACACTAGAATAAAATAGTAGATAAAAAACACAATATTTGTTATCTTCTTAATTAGCTAAGATTCTGTTTTAACACTCTTTTTTATTTTTTAGTTTTCTAATTAGTCATACATGACAGTAGAATGATTTTTTGGCAGGGGCGGGAGGTAACCAGGGATTGAACTCAGGGGCACTCAACCACTGAGCCACATCCCCAGCCCTATTTTGTATTTTATTTAGAGACAGGGTTTCACTGAGTTGCTTAGGGCCTCTCTAGTTGCTGAGGTTGGCTTTGAGCTCAAGATCCTCCTGCCTCAGCCTCTTGAACCACTGGGATTACAAACGGGTACCACAGAGTAGGATACATGTTGACACTCTGTACACAAATGGAGCACAACTTTTCATTCCTCTGACTGTACATGGTGCAGAGTCACACTGATAGTGTAATCATACATGTATATAGGGTAATAATGTCTGTCTCATTTCACCATCCTTCCCATCCCCACACCCCATCCCCTCCTGTTACTCCCCTCAATCCAAAGTTCTTCATTCTCCTCCCTTCCTGCATTATGGATCAGCATCGATTATCAGAGAAAACATTCTGCCTTTGGATTTTGGGGTTTGGCTTATTTCACTTAGCATGATATTCTCCAGTTCCATCCATTTACCTGGAAATGCCATAATTTAATTCTTCTTTAAGACTGAGTAATATTCCATTGTGTATAAGTACCACATTTTCTTTATCTATTCGTTTGTTGGTTCCATAGTTCAGTTATTGTGAATTGAACACTCACATTTTTTTAATACTGTGGCATTTCCTTTGGTTATATTGAAATAATATTAGCACATACTTCTGTATCCATACATTATATTTTAATGGTCATTTAAAAATATTTTATGCATTTACACCATTTAATTACTTGAATTTAAACTTGAGAAGGTTAAAAGCTTAAAGAACTATAATAGATTTGAAAATTAACTAAGATAGTATTTGTTTACCAGAATTTACTTGGACCATGTTTCTGTTTGTGTAGAACTACTAGGGTGTGTTTAAATAGTCCATATTCAGCTTTTTGCTATAACCTTTGATGATTATTGTTTTTTTTTTACATCTTGTGTTACAGGATATTGTTAACATCTAAATCTAGGATTTGAAATTCTCTAGATACTGATACAAAAGGCTGTAATAGAAATTTCTATGCTTGAGAATTTTAGAACTCAATGAGTCTTTTTATAATACATATTCTTGAAGTGATATGTCCCCAGGGGTACTAATAGTTGTTTACCTCTCACATTTTCTCATTTTAGGGAAACTAAAACCAACAGTGGCATTCATGTCGGGGAAGTTGAAGATTAAAGGAAACATGGCCCTAGCAATCAAATTGGAGAAACTAATGAATCAGATGAATTCCAGACTGTGATGGCAAAGAAACAAAAATGTTGACCTCTATGCTTAAAAAGTAAAAAAAACCCTCAACAATTAACATCTAATGTTTTGTTGTCTTCCCTATTGTATGTTAAGAATGTGCATGTCTATTCTGGAAAAAGTAGATTCCACAAGACTTGAAATTGAATTGAAAGCAGCTAGCCTGATGGGTGTAATGGCTCATGCCTGTAAATCCAGTGATTTGGGAGGTTGAGGCAGGAGGATCACAAGTTTGAGGCTAGCTTGGGCAGTTAGCAAGGGCCTGTCCTAAAATTAAAAAAAAAAAGAAAAGGGTTGCAGATGTAGCTCAGTGGTAGAACATCCCCTGGGTGCAATCCCCAGTGCTGGGGAAAAAAAACAAAACAAAACAGTGAAATGGTATGGCTACTTAAAAATCAAAACAAGCTGGGCACGGTGGTGCACACCTGTAATCAGCTCAGAGGCCAAGGCAAAAGGGTCTCAAGCTCAAAGCCAGTCTCAGCAAATGTGAGGTGCTAAACAAGTCAGTGAGACTCTGTCTCTAAATAAAATACAAAACAGGACTGGGGATGTGGCTCAGTGGTTGAGTGCCCCTGAGTTAAATCCCTGGTACCCAAAACAAAAAACAAACAAACAAAAACCAAACAGCTAGCTAATCAAATATAGGCTCCATTAAATAGATTTCTAAGACATTATGTTTTTCATATTTTGAGGTTTTTGCCTCTGAGTCTTATATTTTCTTTTATGAAAAGTACATATTATGAACAACCAGTCAGGATCAAGCAGTAAAATTTAACCCTTCATAAAACTACTTCTAATGTAAATTGAAGCTAATTTGTGTTAAAATTTTAAATTTTGGATTGTATACTAATGTAAATCTTGATGATGTTTTGGATTTTTATATGCGTATTTTATAGAAAATATGTGCTTTTCACAGAATCACAGAATAAACTGCTTAATAAACTACTTGTAAAAGCTAATGAAATAAAACGTTTTTCATTTTGTTAACTAGCTTTTCAGATATAGTAATCTTCAGGAAAAAATTAATGTAATTCAACTAATTGCAGTATGTATTCTATTTAGGAGTATGTAAAAAAACTTTCTCTTGCTACTGATTTGAGTGATCTGGATATTTTATATAAATGGAATCACGTACAACCTTTTGTGATTAGCTTTTCCTTAGTAAAATGTTTTTAAGATTCATCTTGGATCTTTAATGTTCCTCCAAAAGCTCAGGTGTCAGGCAATGCAGGTATGTTCAGAGGTAAAATGGTTAGATTATGAGAGCTGTAACCTCACCAGTGGATCAGGCCATTTAATGGAGTAATCATTTGGATGGGCTATGTGGTGGTAACTGCTGGTGGGGTGTGGTTGTGGTTGGAGGAAGTAGGTCACTGCGGTGTCCCTTGGGGTATTATATTTTGTCCCTGGCTCTTGCTCTTTGTTTCTCAGCTGCTATGGTTTTCTTCTGCCTTACCTTTCTGCTATGGTGTTCTGCCTCACCTCGGGCTCCCAGCATTCGAGTTGGTCAACTATGAATTGAATCTGTGAAACTGTGAGCCAAAATAAACTTTTCCTTCTCTAAATTGTTCTTGTCAGGTATTTTGGTCACAGTGATGAAAAGCTGACAAACACAGTGTTATAGCATTGGGTCAGTGTCATTAATATAATTGTTGCTTAGATACCCATTTTTAGGCCTGATATAAGTTATCTGAAACCCGGTTGTACCCTGTCATCTTTGACCTAATTAAAACTTCCTCTCCCTGTGTGGTAGTTTGTGATACAACCCACTTTTTTCTCATCCCTGTGACCCAAAACCCAACATATCCCATAGCTGCTGACCACATTAAAACTTAGTGGTCAATATCAGAGTTCTGTAAATAATTTCTCCCTTTCTCCAAGTATTTTCTGTAAACCAACCAATTCATAACTCCCTTGGAAAGTCTAGGACATATTGCTGGTGGACCTAAATAAATTTATAGTCCCACTGATTCCCTTCTCTCTCCCTCTTTCCCTCTTGTCTCTTTCTTCTTTACCTGCTTGTTGAGCTTCTTCCTACCCCCAGACTTTGTGTCAATCCCGTTAGCACTTCTGACTTTCCTGGGATCTGGGGGTAATAAATTTGTGTTTCATCCATTTTGTTTTCACCTCATTATGTCTTATCTGAACCTAAACACCTGAACCTAAATTTCCCCTGGTCAGGACTCTCCTAGAAAGTGGCCATTTCAGTTTATGGTCACTCTACAGAGAGACTTCAAGACCAAATTAGAGGCCATGGGACTAGGGATGTGGCTCAGTGGTAGAGTGCTTGCTCAAGGCCCTGAGTTCCATACCTAGCACAAGGGAAAAATGAAAGGAAGAAAAAACCAAAACAATAGTTGGGGAGGTGGCATGTGCATGTAGTCCCAGCTACATGTATATAACTGACATTCCACTCAGAATGTCTTTCTAGCTTATCCATGTTATAGCATGTAAGATTTCCTTTTTTTTAGAACTGAATAATATTTCATTGTAAATATATCCCATTGTCTTTATCCATTCCTTTCATCTGTCAGGGCTGTTTCTACTTCTTGGGTATTGTATATAACGATGCAATGAACATCAGCTGTGCTGACAGCTCTTTAAGACCATGCCTTCAATTCTTTTGGATATATACTCAGAAATGAGATTGGATCATACAGTAATTCTATTTGTAGTTTTTTGAGGCCCCTCCACACTGTTTTGCAGAGTGGCTGCACCTTCTCACATTTTCATCAACAGTACACAAGGGTTCCAATTTCTCCACAGAATCACATCTTTGGAAATGTAGGAATTAACTATGAGATTGTTTTGTACAGATGTATCAAAAACATTTGCACATTGTATCAAAAACATTCAGCCTAGACCAGGAAGGGTGTTGACATGGAAAGGTATCATCAACCTGAATCAGCTCTAGGTTGAGAAGGGCTGACATAAGAGAATTTATTAATGTGGCACTGCAAGTTAGCTGCCCAGATTTGGGATGACCTTGGATTCTTTTTTTTTTCAGTCATATTCTCTTCCTTTACCTACCTCAAAGGTAGGAGTAATTAAGGTTTTACTGTTACAGATGGGGTGAGGCAAAGATGTGGGCACCACATAAGGTTAATCAGACATATTGCAAATGTTACCATTATTATCGTTTTGAAGATAGTGTTGTGCATATAAAGGGAATTAAGAGCATGGACTCTGGAGCCAGACTGCCTGGGATGAATCTGGGTTACTCTAGCTACCCTCTATATGATCTTGAACAGATATCTTAATTTTTCTAGGCCTCACTTTCCTTATTCAAAAAATGGTAATGCTAACAGCACCCAGTTCGTAGAGTTCTTAGGATTAAATAAATTAAAATTTGTTAAACACTTGGTGCAAACTTGGGTACCCTGTAAGTTCTGTGGAAGTGTTAGATAAAATACAGGTGCAATCTCGCCTCTCTTGTGTCATGTCGTGTGAGAAATTCTTGTGTCCCTGGGGTGCTGGAACACTAGTCGGTGTGAACTTTAGGTGTTATTAAGCAGTCTTCGTCCCTCGGTTGTATGCGTGTGTGTCAGAGGTGAATGTTAGGCATCTCCATGGGGCAGCAGTTACTATGAGCTGTGTGTAGTACGTCGGACGGAAGTGTTCTAGCACATCCCTGGGTGTGGAGGGGACTCTACTCAGTGCTTTAAAACAGGTGCCACACACGGCACGAACAGAGCAAGTTCTCTCTGCTCCTTGCGTTTAGGTTGGGGTGTGGGACACTTGAAGACAGGAGGGACCTCGGGCCCTCGTGTGTGAGGAGGGCGGTGCTGGGCACCTCGGAAGCCGGCTTCCACACCTGTCCTGGCGGTGGGACCTAACTCCGGCGCGAACGGCGGGCTGTCCCACACCTCTCGGGCCAAACGGCCCGCCGCGGCGTGTGTGCTGCAGGACGGTCGGTCAGCACCACCTCCGGGCAGCGACGACTGCGAGCGCGGTGCACGTCGTAGGAGGTGTCGTT
>JAJEJO010003403.1:263618-279299 GCA_020662805.1 Glaucomys volans
CGCCGACCACGGCGCGCTTCCGGTGCCGGCTGGAGCCCGGGTCCGAGCCCCCGCCCCGCGCCCGGCCCCGCCCCTCCCGCGCCCCGCCCCCCGCGCTCCGAGCCGGGCGCGCGGAGCCCGGGGCGCACGGAGCGGCGCACGCCGGTGGCCGAGCCAGGCTGGCGCCCGCGCCCCCGCCTGCGCCGCCATCCGTCGCCCGCGGGCGCCTTCCCCGCTCCACTTGCCTTCAGTGCCCGGCTCTCCGGCCGCTCGCCTGCCCCCTCCCCTTCGTCCCGCCCCGTCCAGCCGGGGCTGCTCGGCTCCCGCAGGCCCCCGCCACCCGCGTTCCTATGGACAGACGCACAGACACCTGCAGGTGGGTGAGAGCCCGCGCGCGGGGCGGGGACGAGAGCGCCGACGCGGCGACCCGGGCGGGGAGCCCCTTTGTGTGGGGGCGGCCGCGCCGTGACCCGGCTGAACCCTCCTTTTGTCTCCTCTGGGGGACCGAGACCGGAGCGAGGGCAGGGACCCGCACGGCCGGACGTTGGCGGCCTCGGGCTTGGGGGTCTGGGGGCGGAGACCGGGCGGGAGGGCGGGCGGCGGCGTTTCCCGGGCCGGGCGCCCGGCATCTCCCGTGGCCGCCGCGGGCGCGCTGCGGGGGTCTGGCTCCCTGCTCCAGCTCGCGGGTCTGCTGAGGTGGGAAGGAGGGCGGGAAGCAGGAGAGGAGGTCTGCCCTCCTAGTTTCCAAGTCGGAGATGGTCACGGAGAGAGCGAGGAGGCTCGGGGCTTCGCCCGACTTGTTTCCCTCGGCGGAGGCACCCGAGGTGCGTTCGGGGCGTGTGTGAAGGAACGTGCGCCGCTTCGCTCCCTTATTTATTGTTTCTAACGGAGGAGGGCTTTCTCCGAGCGGCGCTTCCGTCCCCCACCCCCATCTGAGGCTGCGCACAGTGATTTGTGTTTGTTATCAAATATATCTAGAAACGTAGTCCCCTGGGTAGGAGGAGGTTGGGCCGACCAACGTCAAATCAAAATAAAACCCAAATGCAAGAACGTTGTTGGCTTTCTGTTGCCAATTTTTTGAAAAAGGTTAGACTAATACTTAAAAGGGAAAAATGAGTGTGGTTGTGATTTTTACTATTTTATTTTTGTTTTTGTTCTGAAAGTTTTGAAGTAAAGTTTTGGGTTTCTTCCCCCACACTCGTTAGGATTAACCTGACGATATGGTACTGTAACAGACGAGTCAGATAGTGACAGCCTGCATGGTGGGGTCTTCATTGGAGTGCAATAAACAAGGATCTAGCCTTCCGTTCGTTGGGGCTAAAATCCTCCCTTTACTGGTTAAAATAGGAGATCTTTCACATATTGGGAGAAAGTGGATATTGGAATTGAATTTTCTCCCCTGTGATTCTGCTTTCCTTATTTTTTTAATGCGTTTGTATATTCTGTGGATATAACCAAAGATGAAGTTGTTCTATATAGTGTTTTGAAAAGTACACTTTTCAAAGTGATATTTCTGATTTCTTAGATGGCTAAGTTGGTTTGTAAACTGTTGCTATATATTTGTAGATACTGAGATAATAAATGAAGTTCGGTAAGCATCCAGAAAATGAATTTGACGGATTCAGATTTTTAGTGTAGGTGTGAGGTTATATCTTTATATTAATCTCAACCTTCTGCATTGTTCTGAAAACTTTTTTTTTTTTTTTGCTATATGAGAATTCTTGTCGACAAACTTAAATCTGACAGTTACCAAGGAGATTTTTTTTTTTTTGAAGCAGTTTTGAGGAGCACTCAGACAATTATAGGTACAGGCATTTGGAGCAAGTGGAGGTTTTCTTTTTTAAAAAGCATTATCTAAACTTTAAGAGAAAGAAAGAGTAGGAAAATACTTTTTATTTAAATATTTATCAAGTAAGATGAAGAAATTAATCATAAAATACAATTTAATGCATTTTTATTTAGGCAAACTAATTTTTGTCAGCATACAAAGTTTAATATGCCAAAAATAGTGATCTTTTTCTAGGAGAAATTTTTATCCTTGATTCTTGCCCCAATTACATTAGTAGATTAATATTACCATCATGACTCATTTTATAAATACCTGAATGTACATTTATACACACTCTCCCTAAAACCCAGAATAGGCTTCATGGAACAATGACCCAGCAAACCTCTTTGAGATGATCAAATTTTATTAGATCTTGCTGTGACTTCTGGTCTAGATTAGGTAAATAAGTTTAAACTCTGCACAGAGCTTAATGTGTGGCTCTGGTAGGGCCTTGACCAGTGTCCTTCCCCCAACCCTTTACATTAGGAAGAGTCCAAAGAGGAGAGATACTAAAATGATGTCTGGCTTTATCATGAATTGTGGAAGGGAGTTCTAGACCATTCTCAGAATTCTGGCTCTTAAGCTGGTTGAAATACTAAAAAAGATAAGCTAACAAATTGAATTACTTGTTTATGCATTTAGGAGACTGTGGTAGTGATAAGATTTAACAAAGACTCACTGTGTAAACTAAACATTAACAGAGTGTATGTAGCCTGTATTGAGAATTGGTTTGGCAAAGTTGTAGTTGTGCCTGACAGTTTTCTTCATCAGCACTATAGTGCCTTTATGTGGCTTGGCTAAAAGATAATATGTAGTTTTTAGTTTTTTTTTTTATTGATATGTAAATACTATTTTTAGTTTTTGTGTAATAATATTTTGATATAATTGGAAACATTCCAGAAAATTCTACATATATTTAACTTCCCATTTGGTAATTGAAGTTCAGGAAGGGGTATAAATTATCTTCCATTTTTTCATGGGTCAGTTTTTTTTCCTACTATTTTTTACATTTTTATAAAGAAATAATGATTCCAAAAATTTGGATTTGTGTAAAATTGGATTTTAAAATACATTTGACATCAGGTTTTTAAAGAAACACTAAGCTGTCCACAGTTAAATTTGATCAACTTTAAAATCCATAGACTTTTCTAGTATTTTCCTGTTTGTTAATTACCAATATATCATCGCTATCTTTAAAGTATACTTTTAAAAATGACCACTTTGTTAACTGGAACCTTCTAATGATTATTGTTCGTATTGGTAATAACCAAATAGAAAGCTGGAAAGTAACAGTTTTATTCTTTATAATAGATCTATGACTTTCAAGTCCTTTTCCACGCCGAATGGGGAAGCAGATCTGATGTGAGAGGTGTGTGGAAGTCAAATAATTCCAGCCATTTTCGACCTACATTGTTTAAGAACAGCATGAGCCCAGGCTGCTTGCTGAAAATGCAGAATTCATTCTTGGATTAATATTCTGGTACCAGATGTATGAGGCTGGCTCCAAAGAAGCTTTTTCTTTTAAATACTGTCAGAAATAGAGAAGCTGAAGATTGGAGAGAAGCCATTTATTTTGAACAGTTTATTTTATGACAGTTTGTGTTTGTAAAGAAACCTGCTCATAATATTTACTTAAGAGATCTACATTGTTGCCCAAAGAAGCCCCACAGGTTTCTCTTTTTCCTTTAAAAAAGTTTCCATAGAGCTTACCTCTTATGTGATACTTCTTCACTTTGCTTCTGATTAGTTGATTTATGGACTTTATTTACCAGCATGATTGGAGAATTCTTTTGCTAGACTGAAATTGCACTCTGCCTGGGCTCTGGTCTGTTTCCTAGGTAACAAATGCACTGCATAGATTCCATAATGAGGACTGTGGTTGGCTAGTTACTGTGTAAATTCTGTTGTTTGGTAAAGCTTAGTCTCAAATTCAAATAAAGGTCAAGAAAGCAAAAGTACTGAAAATGCAAATTTTGAAATTTTATTTTGTATCCAGTGCCAACAAAGTTTAATAGGCTTTTCTTGAGGAAAGCAAATTATGCAGTAGCATTCAAGTTTGTTTTGCAAAGTCTTAGACTTAAACAGTTGGAGTGCTTTTTCATTATTTCATACTGTTAATGCTCATGACTCTAGTGACAAAGAGAATATATTACAGAAACTTGTTATTACCCATGCAAATACTATAGAAAACAAAGGGATATGGTGACATCAGTACTATTTTTATACTGAAAGGGAAGCAATATGTATCTCAAAAGAAAAAAATTGTACAGCTTCCCGTGAAATGTAAGTTTAAAAATATCGACATTAAAACATTAAAGAAACTTTTAAAAACATTAAACCCACCATAAAATGATTTTTACTCTAGCTGTTTTTCCTTCTTATTTGCCTGATCTTTGATGGGCCTTGCACCAGGGAGCAGGTTTCCCTTATAGCTCCAAGTTAAAGTTAGAGAATAGCTTTCCTCTCTACCTTACTCTCCTGTTGAGATCTGTAGCCTATGTCACTCTAGATGCAGGTCCAAAGTAGTATGTGTGGAATTGCTAGTAACTATTAAAAGTTTGTTTAAAAAAAAAGAGAGAAGAAAAGAAGAGGAAAAAAAGAAACCTACAAAGAACTAGAATTTTACTAAAACCCATTGTAAATGCCTTTTCACTTGATGCCTGAAAATATTTTTTGTTTGTTAATCCTTAAGGATTCTATTGACTTAAATATTGAAACACAGCTCTTTTAATTCCAGAGTTATCCAAAGTTGCCCCATTACCTTCTCTTGCTTGACCGTATTGTTTTTGAAGTGTTCATTTACTTTTTAGTTGGATTTTCTTTATCTTCTTGGTTTTCCTCAAAGCTGAAACTGCTTATATTTCTGTCCTTTTCTAATTGTAAATATTGTATCCTTTCACATTTTTCTTATATTTTCCATTGTAAATATTTATAATTTTTAGACTTTATCACTGCATTGTGTAAGGCATAATCACCACCTATCAAACAACCTCTTTTCTTGTATGGAACTTCACATTTTTAGGAAGGAGTTAACAATATTTGTGAATACTTACTCAGGACACTTCCTCCTCCCAGCCTGCATTAGTTTGGTAGGGCTGTCATACCAAAATTTCACACACTGGTGGCTTAAACAACAAAAATTTATTTTCTGACAGTTCTGGAGGCTAAAAGTCAGATTCAGGGTGCCATTTCTTCCCTGTGTCTTCACATGGTTTTCTCTCTGCCTGTGTTCTAATCTCCTATTATAAGGACATCAGTCAAAAGATTTATTAGCTCCCACCCATGTGACTTCATTTTACCTCAATTGCCTCTTTTAAAGCCCTTATTTCCAAATTTGTCATTTTTGGAGGTGCTGGTGGTTGGGACTTGTACAGATGAATCTGGGGAGGGTGCCTATAACATAGCCTGTCCCCTACCCATTTCTTGCTGTATGTACATACATGCATATTTCATTTTGTATGTACAATTTCTTCTGGTTTCACCTTTTATTTTCATATCTCCAACAGATTTTTTTTATAGTTGTAGATGGACAGCGTGCCTTTATTTTATTTACCTATTTTTATGCAGTGCTAAGGCTTGAATCCAGTGCCTCACACATGCTAGGCAAACACTCTGCCACTGAGCTACAGCCCTAGCTCCAGACTTGTTTTTTAAAGGAATGGATTTGGGGGGGGGGGTGGGGCAGAGAAGTATGTAATAGAAAATGAAAATATAGCTGTTTTGCTAATTGTTTTATAACCACAACAGACATAGAGAATTCCCTGTCCTAAACAATAAGGCTTCAAAGATTGCAGGGTGTAGTGTGGTGGTACACACCTATAATCCCAGCTAGTTGGGAGACTGAGACAGGAGAATTACAAGTTAGAGGCCAGCCTTAGCAATTTAGTGAGATTCTTTCTCAAAATAAATATTTTTGAAAAGGGAGTAGGGATGTAGCTCAGTGATAGAGAGCTTGTGTAGCATGTACAAGGCCTTGAGTTTGATCTCCATTTGTAGCTTTTATATTTGCAGGCTAGTTTGGCTAAATAAAAATACTTATATTTTCTTCCATTAAGTATCTTGAAAAATGTTACTTTATTGTAGGGATTGGCAAATTTCTGTGAAAAGCCAGATAGTAATTATTTTAGGTTTGCAAGTTAATAGGTCTGTCACAATTACTTAACTGTCATTGCATCCCAAGAGCAGCCATAGAAAGTGTGGAAATGAACTATCATGTGTGTTCCAGAAGATTTTATTTTTAGAACCGAGCAGTGGGCTGGATTTGGTCCACTAGTCATAGTTGACTGAAGTTTTAAAAAAATGTATTAATTGTGCAAATTGAGTGTTTCACTGTGCCCTTTCCATATATACATGGTGTGCTTTGATCATGTCCATCCTGCTGCTGTCCTCCTCCCCCAACCTCCTTCCTCTACACTCCTTTTTGTTTGTTTGCTTTAGTTTCCACATATGAAAGAAAACATGCATTACTTACTTGTCTCACCAAGTCTTATTTAATTATATTTTGGTGGTAAAATGTGTTTCAAACTCTAAACCAAAATAAGTAATTGTAAGTAATTGTCTTTTTTTGCCTACATGCCGAAAGGACTTTTTTGTTTATCTTTAAAGGCAATAATTTTACTAGAATATGTCTGCATGTTGACTGTTCTCTATTAATTTCCCCAGAGACACATGCATTTTTATTGTATTAGCCTAAATATATTTTTCATACTTTCATTAGTTACAGTTCTGTACTAGTAATTGTCTCATTGTTTTCATTTTCTTTTTTGGGTCTCCTGTTACTTGTATGTTGGATCTTTGGTGCTTGTCTCTGTTCCTTCTTCCAATTTGTTTTATCTCAGTTTTTGTGTTTGCTTTATATTTATTTGTATTTTCCCCTTCTTATTCTTTAAGACTATTCAGTATACTTGCCATGATATCTATTAAATCTGATGTTCCTTTTAGTTTTGTTTACCTTTCTGAGTTCTCCCCCCCCCCCCCTTTACTATTCTATCCTGGATTCTGTCATTTCTCTTTGTATAACCTCTTGTTATCTGGCCAGTCTAATTTTTTAACTTTTCTGTTTCTCATGTATGCTACTCTTTCATTACATCTATCATTTTCTTAATTTCCTTTAATTCTTTTTTTTTTTTTTTTTGAACCAGGGATTGAATTCAGGCCACTGAGCCACATCCCCAGCCCTATTTTGTATTTTATTTAGAGACAGGGTCTCATTGGGTTGCTTAGCGCCTTGCCGGTGCTGAGGCTGGCTTTGAACCTGCGATACTCCTGCCTCAGCCTCCTGAGTCGCTGGGATTACAGGTGTGCGACATCACTCCCGGCATCCTTTAATTCATTTTGAAATATTATGTTACTGTTCTTATCTGCTCTATGGCCATTATTAATTTTTTTTGTGATGTACCTTCATTGGTTATTGGTGGTACATTATTTAGTTCTTTTTAATCTTCTCATTGTACCTTTTCACAAGGTTACACTAATTCTTTTTCTGTTCATATTTAAATTAGGGGGATTTGCCTGTATTTTAGGAGAAGCTTCTTGTGATGAGGACCAAGATAGTTTTCTTAGTTTCATGGTTTGAAGATTTTTCTCCTTTGTTGATTATGTGAAGTATTTTACAGTATGACCATTTGGGGTTGGGGTGCACTCCTGTAGAAGGCAGAAGTGAACTCAGAAGTTCAAGTCCAGCCAGGGTAACATCAGAGTACCATAGCAAGACTGTGTCTCAAAAAAAAAAAAAAAAAGTGCTGTGGCTATGGCTCGCTGGTAGAGTGCTTGCCTAACATGTGCTGAGGCCTTGGGTTCAATCCCCAGCATCAGATAGAAATAAATTTAAGTCAAAGTGAAAAGAATCATTATATGCTCTCTCAAATAGCTAAATGGAAAAAGATAAAAAATGCCCAATGCTGTGAGAATGTGGAATAACTAAGTTACTTTGCTCTGCTATTAGAAGTGTAAATTGGTATGGTAATGGAAATTGGTACAAGCAATTTGGAAAGCTGTTTGGAAGTATCTACAAAAGTTAGACATATGCATATTTTATGACTCCATAATTCCACCTGGAAATATATGCTTATTAAAATAAATGTACTAGAATGTTCATAACACTATTGGTAACACTATTGGTAATATCACAGAACTGAATTCTGCTCAGTGACCAGGAATATACTTTGTGGTCGAGTGTTACATTGTTGGCCCCAAATAAATCACATCTCCTGGTGTCTTGTGTTGTCTTCTTTCCCAGTGAGTCCTGATTTTGACCATGTAACTTGACCACTTGGTTAATTATTATGCAGCAGAGGCTTGATAAATGCTTACACATTATGGGGGGAATACTGTCCTTAGACTACCATGTAAGGAAGTCCTGATGTAAGAAAGGTCATATGGAAAGAATCAAGGTGCCCCAGCTGAAGACCAGCATTTACTGTAAGTCATGGGTGTGAGGCTGTCTTTGACTTTATAGCTTAGCTGACTTTAACAGCTAAAAGTAGCTGCATGAACAAGTCCAGATTAAAGTCAGGGAAGTAGCTGCTCAGATAACCATCAAATTGTGAGAAATAAGAAGTTGTTTGAAGCCACTAAAAGTCAGGTGGCCTGTTATACAACATCAAACTGACACAAAGTGGATAAATGAATGTTGGTATATTGACACATGGTATTATAGAACAATGAGAATGAACAATCTACATTTGCATGCAGTGGTGTGTATGAATCTGAGACATATGTTGAGCTAAGGAAGCCAGATACTGTTCACACTAAATGCCTCCACACACATAAAATCCCCAAACAGGGAAAACCCATCTGTTCTGTTAGAAGTCAGAATAGTGGCTACCTCTGGGGTATTAGTGACAGGAAAGGAAAAAGTGGAAGCTTCCCAGGTGCTGGAAATGTTCTTTTTCTTGATCTGGTCCCTGAATACATAAGTATATTCTGTTTGTAAAGTTGTGAAATGGCAGCAAGGTGTTCATCTATTTGTTCACTTATTATTTCTGCTCTTATCTATTTGTATATTTCAACATAAAGGAAAAATATGGCCTTTTATGTCACCTCCCTCCTTGATATTCTCTGAGGTTGGTCTTTTTTGGTATCTCTTCTTTATCCCTGAGGAAGCTTCTGGTTGATTTGGATTCTAGGGCCACAGTTTTCTTCCAAAGAAGACCTTTTAGTAGGTCTTCGTGGCTTTGTGGTCTCCATCAGAAGCCTGAGAAACTTTTTTTTTTAATTTTAATTTTTATAGACTGCATTTTGATTCATTGTACACAAATGGGGTACAACTTTTCATTTCTATGGTTGTACACAATGTAGATTCACACCATTCATGTAATCATACACGTACATAGGGTAATAATGTCTGTCTCATTCCACTCTTTCTTTCCCCCACCCCCTCCTGCCCCATTTTCTTCCAGTTCTTCTCTTGCCCCACTCCCAAGCCTGAGAAACTTTGATTGTTCTTAGATACAGTTTCACTTAAATGGGACCTCTCTTTTTCTTTTTAAGGGTAATTTTTTGAAAATTTCTTTTATCCTATCTTTCTTTTTTTAAATATTTTTTTAGTTGTAGGTGGACACCTTTATTTTTACTTATTTATTTTTATGTGGTGCTGAGGGATTGAACCCAATGCCTCACATGTGCTAGGCAAGCGCTCTACCGCTGAGCCATAATCCCAGCCCCTAACATATCTCTTATAATCACTAGAATGCTTCCTCCCCACCTCGCTTACCTGCCCAGTTGCTGAGCATATGTAGGTCATATTTTTGCGAATGTTTTAGCTCTGCCTATTTATTCAGTGTTCATGGGACTACCTTATCACTTAATTTTGTTGAGCATTCTCATTATTCTATTTGCTCCATCTCTGTGTGTGTGAGCACATGCATGCACATGTGATGTTTCCTATTGAGATAATTGTAGATTTACCTGTATTTGTAAGATATGATACAGAGAAGTTCTTTGCATATTTTTCTCACTTTTCTCCAGTGATAACATTTTACAAAACTATATTTAAAAATGTCGCAACCAATATATTGACAGTTACTGGGCCAAATTATGTTCCTCCAAATTTATATGTTGAAGCTTTAACTCCTAGAACCTTAGAATATGATTATATTTGGAGATAGGGCCTTTAAAAAGGTGATTAAGATGAGGCCGATAGGGTGACCCCTAATCCAGTCTGACTGGTGTCCTTATAGAGAAGGAAATTTGGACATCCAAAAAACCATGGGTAATGCACACAGGAAAAACTGTGAAGGCATAGCAAGAAGGTGGGCATCTGCAAGCTGAGAAGAGAGACTTAAAAAGAAACTAAACGTGCTGATAACTTTGATCTTGGAAGTCTAACCTCCAGAACTGATAAAGTAAATTTATGTTTTTTGTCTAGTGTTTTGTTATAGCAGCCCTAGCAAACTAATACATTGATACAATCCACCACACTTGTTCAGATATCCCATTTCACTGATGCTCATTTGTGTGTGTACTAAATTCAGTATAGTTTAACACCTGTTTAGGTTCCAGTTTTTACCAGTCCCTCTACCACCACCCTGCCCCCATCATCCCATTGCTAAACTCAAAAAACCATTAAATTGATTCTCCATTTATTAATTTTTTTAATTTAAAAATTTCATGTAAATGGGATCATACAGTATGTTATCTTTTGGGATTGGCTATTTTTGTATAACAATTCTCTGGAGATACATGAGGTTATTGCATATAGTGGAACTTTATTTCTATTACTGACTAGTAGTACATGGGTGTACTATAGTTTAATCATCCATTGAAGGACATTTGCGCTAATTTTGGTACTTGACTATTACAAATATAGCTGTTATGAACATTTATATACAGGTTTTGGCATGAACATAGTTTTTTCTGAGATACATACCCAAGGGTATTAATTGCTAGCTTATTTAGTAATTGCATATTTAGTTTTTTAAGTAACTGCCAAAGTTTTCCAGGGTGATCGTATTCCACTAGCAGTGTATGTGTGATATAGTTTATCCACATCCTTGCCAGCATTTGGGGTTGTCACTGCTTTATTTTAGGTACACTATCTAGTGTGTAGTGTTATCTCATATCTCATTCAGGTTTTAACTTGTATTCTCAAATAGCTAGTGTTGAATATCTTTTCATGTGCTTGTTTGGCATCTGTAGGTGTTCTTCCATGAATTGTCCCTTTACATCTTTTGACTCTTTTCTAATGGGATTTTTAAAAAATTGAGTTTTGAGCTCTTTATATGTAGATACTAGTCCTTTATTGGATATGTGCTACATGGATACCAAGTCTGTAGTTTATCTTTTCCTTATGGACTTTCACAGAGCAAAAGATTTTTAATCTTTATCAATTTTCCATTTATGGATTGTGCTTTTGGTATCAAATTTAAGAACTCTGCTTAGTCCCAGGTCCCAGAGATTTTCTATTTTGTTTTCTACAACTTTTATAATTTATATTTTATAATTAAGTGTATAATTAACTTTGTGCTAATTTTTATATAAGGTATGAGGTTTAAGTTGACTTTTTTTTTTTTTTTTTGGCCTGTGGATGTCCAATTGCTGCAGCACTGTTTGTTGAAAAGGCTGTCTTTCTTCCCTAGAATTTGCTTTTGCATCTTTGTCAAAAAATCAGTTGAGCCTGTTTGTGTGGGTCTATTTCTTGATTAATCTCTTAATGTGATTGGACTTGAGGAGAGTACAGAACTGAGTCTGTGCCTCCATCTTCTTGCTTTACACCTTGCATGCTTGGAAGTCCTTGGTTTATTCTTAATGTTTTTGTTGTTGTCATTTTTATCTTGGAAGATTGTTTTTACCTGTTTATCAAAGGGGACAAATTTTTGAGTATGTAAAAATCTGCAAAGTATGCAATAATCTGATTAGTACCCACTTTTCCAGTTTATGTAATATAGTGATAAGTCAATACAAATTTGCTGTAGGGAATTTACTTTTCTAAATTACTCAGGTTTCTTAACATTTTTGCAGTTTTTTTTTTTAAAAACTAATTAACTTTATCTGGTATCTTCAGAAAACAAAGCTCTACATTGGTGGATTTCTCATATAACTAAAGTTTATCTCCTGAAAGAAAATAAGATTTTAATTGTTTTTCATGAAAAGAGTGCCCAACTGTTGTTTAAGTAAATGTGGCAGTGCAATTGCTTTTGGAAATCTGTGAAAGGAATTCTTTTGTCATCTGGATTAACCCAACAGAGAAATTTTCAAGATTATTTTTTCCCTGCGAGGAAAATTCTTTTTTTCACCTCTGATGTTTTGAACTTTAGACCAGTTTTCTGTAACGAGTTCAAGAAAAGAGCAGTCCATCTAACTGACAAATCCATCAAATTTTCTGATTTACTGAAATGTTATTTGAACAACTTTCAAAGATTTCTGTGAAATTTCTGCTGAAAATATTCCCATTCTACCTTCAGAGCAGCATTTTAAGGAATGTTCTATGTTTGAAAGTTAAGAATCATATGATGGTGTAGTCTTATATTTCTGTTTTGAATGTAGTCAATGAATGTGAATATGTTAAATGAAAAGTATATGCTCATAAATAACATTCTGCCTATGAATATATTTTACTTATGAATATATTTAGTGTATGACTATCTTCTTGTTATGTGTATTTCTTAAATTCTTCTTTAGTTAACTGGTTGGCTTCCTTTTGTCAATTAAGTCTTATTAGCACAAGGGCTGGGGAGTGACTCAGTGGTAGAGTGCTTGCTTAGCATATGTGAGCCTCTGGGTTTAATTCCCAGACCATAAAGATAATGATGTGTTTTTACATTAAGGTATAAAATAACCATTTGAACTAGTAGCAGTGGTGCATGCCTGTGATCCCAACAACTTGGGAACCTGAAGCAGGAGGATTGCAAGTTTGAGGCCTGCCTGGGCAGCTTAGTGCGACCCTGTCTCAAAATAAAAAATAAAAAAGGACTGGGGATGTAGCTGGTAAAGTTCAATGCTTAAAACAAACAACAAACAACTTCATTTTCTGTTAATAATTACTTCAAAAGTTGAAGGATTTCCCTATTAAAAATTATTTGTCTCAAAATTCAGCTTATCAATTTGCCTTAATAGCATTCTAATTTATTGATTTCTTTCTGTTAAAAATTCAAATAGATATTTTGTCTGTGAGCACACTGTTGGCCTGAGGAATAAGTGTTTCTTTGCATAATGTGTAATAAACAGTATTTTGCTAAAAATGAAAGATTATAGTTCTGTATAATGCAGTTCTATGTACTGTTTTTAGAGAAACAGGTACACTGATAACAAAGGTCAAAGCTATTTGGCTATGTAAAAATTTAAACTTCTCTTTGAAAAAATTAAAATTGAAAGGGAAGCAACAGTGTAGAAAAATATGGTGGCAATATGATAGACAAAGAATTGATATCTTTATGGTATTGTATTGCTGTTTTATTTTTATGATTTGGAAAAACCAATAAAACTCCAATGAATAATAGATTAAATAAAAAATAATTTACAGAAGAGAAATGTTCGGCCTCCCTGTTAATTCAACACAAAATACCATGGCAAGCAAGAAACATTTTTTTTAACCTTACCAAATTAGTAAAAGTACAAAATTAAGTAAAATTTATTGCTGGTAAGGGCAGAAGAAGGAGGATGGGCAGTTATTCTCCATGTGTATTTGCCAATGGGAATATGGTATTTATTTTTTCTTTTAAAACTTTGAAGTGCAATATAAAATGAACATATGCCTGTGTATATTAATTTTTACAAATTAAATATATTTGACCAGCACTCTGATCTGTAAACGATATTACTAGCACCTCTGTGCTCTTTCCAGTATCTGACACAGAAAATAACTGTCCTGGCTGATTGCGGAGCCATGTGTGTATGTCTACCTTTAGTAGGTACTACCAGTTTCCCAAGTCATTGAATCAGTTTATACTCACACCACCAGTTAAATGTGTGTTCCAGTTTCACCTCTCACAAGTATCCTTTTGAAAAGCAGTTTGAGGGAATGTTTCAAGTGCCATAAATATGTTTGTAACAGTTTATCCGGTAATCCGGTAACTCTACTAGTTGAAAAGATAGAAAAAGATACAAGCCCAGAAATATTTTTTAAAGCAGACTGAATCTAGTGGGCTGTGACCCCAAACCATTCATTGTCTGTGGCTACTTTTGTGCTACAGTGTCTGGATTGAGTAGTTATGACAGAGACCATGCAAAACAGAAAGTACTCTAATCCTCTCCATAAAAAATTGCTGCCTCCTGTACTACCATTACTTGTAGTGAAAGATTGGTGGTATATTGGTTAATATACCCTTCAATACGATATTGATTATATAAATTCTTGGTGAAATTGGATATAGCCATTTACAATGATGATTATGGAGATTATTCGGCTAGAAAATATTGGGTAGTTGCCATGTATTAGGTGCCTCTTCTAGGTACTGGGAAATCAGTAAAGACAAAACAGCTGCCCTTATAGGACTTTTGGTTAGGGAAAATAGTGATTAAACAAGATGAATAAGTAAAATAACATGTAAAGAATAAGTGATAAGAGAAAAAGCAAGGAAAAGGGATAGAGATATTTCAGGATGAGGACTTGACATTTTAGATAGTGTTGATCAGAAAGTAACTTTAGAGTGAGAACTTAAAATGAGTAAGAGGGCTTGATGTTCAAGAGTCTGGAGGAAGAGGTTTTGAAACGAAGGGGACAACAAGTACAAAGGGCCATTTGGGAATGTGCCTGATGTGTTCTAGGAACAGCAGGATGATCAAGGGCTACTTCAGAGTGAAGGAGACAGTAGCAAGAAGCCAGATGGTGATTAGTGGTGGGGTGAGGAAGGCAGACTAGGTAGAACCTTATGGCAAAATGAAAAGGTCCTATTTTAAATTTTTCAAGTAGTGAGGAGAAAAATGGACAACCTTTAGGTCCTCCATTTTCCCTCCTTCCCTAATCATGAAATTATTTCAAGCTATGCCTAAGGAAAACATTAGAAGAAAATGTCCTAAAATATTAACAGTATTAATATGCTACAGTTATATGTGTTTCCTTTTGTTGTGTTAGCTTTCCATCTGTGAGACGTAATACCTGAATAAAACAACTTGACGACAGATTTATTTTGGCCCACAGTTTCATAGGTTTCTGTCTATAGTTATGTTTCTGTCTGTAGTTGTGTGGCCACTTGCCACACAGGCCTGTGGTGAGGCATAACATCTTGGCTGGGAGGGTATGGCAGAGCAAGACTTCTCACCGTCTGGTAGCCAGGAAGCAAGAGGGATGGGGATGGCCCTGACCAGATACACCCTTCTGGCAAACACACACAGCAAACTCACTAGGCTCTACCTCCCCACACTTCCACCAACTCCCAGTAGTGCCACAGGCTGTCAACTAAGTCTCTAGCACAGCCTTAGGGAGGACCTGTGCCTGTGGTACTGTCTGGGGATTGAAGTACTTTACCACTCAGCTGTACCCCCAGCCCTTTTAAATAACATTTTATATCGTGAGACAGGGTCTCCCTAAGTTGCCCAGGCTAGCCTCTAACTTGTGATCCTCCTACCTTAGTCTCCCAAGTAACTGGGATTATAGGTGTGTGCCACTGTGCCTGGCTGGAAGACATTTAGATCCAAACCATAACACTATACTTGTTATAATGTGGAAAAATAAATAGGTGTTAATTTTGTTTTTGTGGTACTAGGGATTGAACCCAGGGGCACTGTACTGCCAAGCTACATCCCCGGCCTTTTTCATTTTTTATTTTGAGTCAGGCTTTCACTAAGTTGCCAAGGATGGCCTTATTTTGGCTATATTTTATCATAAAAAGCATCTTTAAAAACCTGAAGGATTTCGCATATTTGTGTCTTTGAAGACCTTAGAAATCGAGTACTTACTTTCTTTTTTTCTTTCTTTGGTACCAGGGATTGAACCC
>JAJEJO010003403.1:284872-325278 GCA_020662805.1 Glaucomys volans
TCTTGACTTTAAGTCTGTTGATGTGGTGAATTACATTTATTGATTTCTGGATGTTGAACCAACCTTGCGTCCCCGGGATGAAACCCACTTAATCATGGTGCACTCTTTTTAATATGCTTTTGTATGCGATTTGCTAAAATTTTGTTAAGAATTTTTGCATCTAGGTTCATTAGAGATTTGGGTCTGAAATTTTCTTTCCTCGATGTGTCCTTCTCTGGTTTTGGTATCAGGGTGATATTAGCTTCATAGAATGAGTTTGGAAGGGTTCCCTCCTCCTCTATTTCATGAAATACTTTGAGGAGTATTGGAATGAGCTCTTCTTTGAAGGTCTTGTAGAACTCGGCTGTGAATCCATCTGGTCCTGGACTTTTCTTTGTTGGTAGGCTTTTGATGACTTCTTCTATTTCATTGCTTGAAATTGATCTATTTAAGTTGTGTATGTCCTCCAGATTCAGTTGGGTGGCTCATATGCCTCTAGGAATCTGTTGATGTCTTCCAGGTTTTCTATTTTGTTGGAGTATAAATTTTCAAAGTAGCTTCTTATTATGTTTTGTATTTCAGTTGTGTCTGTTGTAATATTTCCATTTCCATCACGAATTTTAGTAATTTGTAGTTTCTTTCTCCTTCTCTTTGTTAGCTTGGCTAAGGGTTTATCAATTTTGTTTATTTTTTCAAAGAACCAACTTTTTGTTTTGTCAATTTTTTGAATTGTTTCTTTTGTTTCAATTTCATTGATTTCAGCTCTGATTTTGATTATTTCCTCTCTTCTGCTACTTTTGGTGATGATCTGTTCCTCTTTTTCTAGGACTTTGAGCTGTAATGTGAGATCATTGATTTGTTGACTTTTCATTCTTTTATTAAATGCACTCCATGCAATGAATTTTCCTCTTAGCACTGCTTTCATAGTGTCCCAGAGATTTTGATATGTTGTATCTTTGTTCTTGTTGACCTCTAAGAATCTTTTAATTTCCCCCCTAATGTCTTTTGTTATCCATGCATCATTCAATAGCATATTATTTAGTCTCCAGGTCTTGGAGTAGTTTCTGTTTTTAACTTTATCATTGATATCTAATTTCATTCCATTATGATCTGATAGTATACAAGGTAGTACCTCTATGTTTTTGTATTTGCTAAGAGTAGCTTTGTGGCATAACATATGGTCTATTTTAGAGAAGGAACCATGAGCTGCTGAGAAGAAAGTGTATTCGCTTTTTGATGGATGGAATATTCTATATATGTTAAGTCCAAATTAGCAATTGTGTCATTGAGTCCTATGATTTCTTTGTTCAATTTTTGCTTGGAAGATCTGTCCAATGGTGAGAGAGGAGTGTTAAAGTCCCCCAGTATTATTGTGTTTTGGTCTATTTGATTCCTGAAATTGAGAAGGATCTGATTGACATACATGGATGCACCATTGTTTGGTGCATAAATATTTATGATTGTTATGTCTTGCTGATTTATGCTTCCTTTAAGCAGTATGAAATGTCCTTCTTTATCCCTTCTGACTAACTTTGTCTTGAAGTCTGCTTTATCTGAAATGAGAATGGAAACTCCTGCTTTTTTACTCAGTCCATGTGCATGGTATGTTTTTTCCCAACCTTTCACCTTTAGTCAGTGGGCATGTTTTTCTATAAGATGAGTCTCTTGAAGGCAGCATATTGTTGGGTCTTTCTTTTTAATCCAATCTGCCAGTCTGTGTCTTTTGATTGATGAGTTTAGGCCATTTACATTCAGGGTTATTATTGAGATATGACTTGTCTTTCCTGCCATTTTAGCTTTTTTGGGGTTTTTAGCTTAACTTTGTTTCTCCTTTGATTGACTCTTTCTTTAGGGTAATTCCTCCCCATGTTGACTGAGATTGTTGTTTTTCGTTTCTTCCTCTTCGAATATTTTGTTGAGAATGTTCTGTAGGGCAGGCTTTCTCTTTGTGAATTCTTTAAGCTTTTGTTTATCATGGAAGGATTTTATTTCATCATCAAATCTGAAGGTAAGTTTTGCTGGGTATAAGATTCTTGGTTGGCATCCGTTTTCTTTCAGAGCTTGAAATATGTTGTTCCAGGCCCTTCTTGCTTTTAGGGTCTGGGCTGAGAAATCTGCTGATATCCGTATTGGTTTCCCCCTGTAGGTAATATGATGCTTTTCTCTCGCAGCCTTTAAAATTCTATCTTTGTTTTGTATGTTAGGTATTTTCATTATAATGTGCCTTGGTGTGGATCTGTTGAAATTCTGTGCGTTTGGTGTCCTGTAGGCCTCTTGTAATTGATTTTCCATCTCATTCATCATATTTGGGAAATTTTCTGATATCATTTCATTGAACAGATTGTTCATACCCTTGGTTTGTATCTCTGTGCCTTCCTCAATCCCGATTACTCTTAAATTTGGTCTTTTCATGATGTCCCATATTTCTTGGAGGTTTCGTTCATGATTCCTAACCATCTTCTCTGTTTGTTTGACTTTGTTTTCAAGATTAAATATTTTGTCTTCATTGTCTGAGGTTCTGTCTTCCAAGTCATCTATTCTGTTAATTATGCTTTCTATTGAGTTTTTAACTTGGTTGATTGTTTCCTTCATTTCCTTGTTTTCTTCAAGGATTTCTGTTTGTTTTTTTTCTCAGAACTTCTATCTCTTTATCGAAATGATTTTTTGCTTCCTGAAATTGCTCTATTAGCTGATTATTCATAGCCTGAATCTGCTCTCTCATCTCATCATTCTCTTCTCGGATCATTTTAATTATGAACATTGTGAACTCCCTTTCTGTCCTTCCTTCTACCATGCTGTCTTTGGGTTCTTTTGATATATCATCTAGGTTTGTTTGGGACACTTTCTTCCCGTGTTTTCTCATGTTGCTCGTGTATCTTCCCCTCTAGTAGTACAAATCAGAGGGTTGCAATTTCCCTGTAAAGACTTAAAGTGTCCCTGCAGATTTCCAGTAACTCACCTGATGTTTGAGAGGTACTTGATCAATTGGTAACCCTAGAAAGCTGCTGTCCCACTACCTCCAGGTTGGGAATGATCAATGCTTCTGGGCAGAGGCAGCCTGGTGTTGATAGACAATCAGATACAGCAAGGTGCTAGACCCCAGGCCAGGGTGTGGACCTGGGAACTAGACCAAATTGGGGTCGGGGCACAAAACTGTGCTCAGTGATGGAGACACTGGGCTTGAGAGCCCAGGCAGGCCTGAGCTCCTCGCTGGGGGCTCAGTCGGTGGTAGGTCGTCACTCTCTGCCAGGGAAGCTGTAAAATGGCACTGAAGGGCCCAAACTCCCCGCTGCAGCCAGCGACTCCCTCCGCTCCAGGCCAGACCTCCCCAGGAGACGCCTCGCAGTGGCGGGGAAGACTGGAGCTCAGCTCTGAGGACTCAGGCAGCCCCAGATGGTTGCACTCTGCCAGGAAAGCTGCAAAATGGTGCTGAAGGGTCCAAATTCCCCGCCGGAGCCAGTGACTCCAGCTGTTCCAGGCCAGACCGCCCCAGGAGACGCCGCACAGTGGCTCCTAAGACCGGAGCTCAGCTCTGAGCATATTTTTATTTAGAGACAGGGTCTCACTGAATTACTTAGGGCCTCACTAAGTGGCTGAGCCTGACTTTGAACTCCAGATCCTCTTGCCTCAGCCTCCCAAGGTGCTTGTTTCTGGCCCTTATAAATGCTTGACAGCTCTACTTTTGTTTCCATATTTACAAAAATAGGGATACTACTTAATATATGTTTCATAGGGTTGTTCGATTAAATGAATTCATGTGGGTAGAGTGCCAGGCACATGGGTAAATTATTACTGAAGTTTAAATATCTACAAGGGAAGCTATTTGAATGCCTGATGGTAGAGAAAGTTGAGTTCAACAGATTGTTGAATTGCATAGTTTAAAATATGTACGTCTCCGTAGTTGGGAGACAAACTAATCATTTTAATTAGTATAATAATTTCAAGTTGTGTGCTGTTATGGCATGTGGATGGTCAGTTCTTTATAGTTGGTTATAAAATTTTGGAGAGAAGGATGTTTATTTGTATTTGAATAGGAGAAATACTGTGATTTAGGTGAGCAGCCTGAGTTGTGATGTGGTGACCTGTAGGGCAGGAGAAGTGGTAAAAGCTCAAGCACAGTGTTCAGTTCAGGCAGCCCTTAGGAGAGAGTGCTCATTTCCTAGAGCAGGCAAGAACTGCTTTGTAAGTATCTAGATCAAGTGGTAAAGGGTATGATTTAAACAGACACACAGCATCAGGAAGGGGATCAAATAGAGAGGGGTGAGTGGGGTATAACCCTATCCTTTGAAATATGTCACCAAAATTCTGGCGTTTCGGTGTCCCTTAACGTCAGAGGTTGAAGACCACTGAACTCCTAATGATGGACATAATTAAGAATGAATGATTTTTAAATAAAATGAATTAAATTTTTAAATATATGGTAAAGGTTTTGGTAAAATTTGAAGTATGGGAAAGATGAAATTTAACTTATAGAGTACTCTGACAGTTTGTGAAAACAAATGTCAGATAACCTTTCTTTGTGATAGTTAAGGATAATTTTGTATGTATAGTGTGTCCCTAATGTATTTTGTGTTTGTGACCACTAAGGAATTGCACAATATTCTGTTACTTTTTGTTGGGGAAAATGAGGTCTTTTTACAGTGTTATTTATTTATTTTTTTTAGTACTAAACCTTAAAATTTTTACTTGTTCAGCCTTTCCCCTTGTTTCCTTTTTCTCCTCTGCCTTTCATATTGTTCATGTAGACAGTCTGCATGTTTCTGCCACACAAGCTTAGTAAAAAAGTTGTTGCCTTCCTTGCAGAATCATGGCTTATAATGTAGGATTTCTGTGGGCACGTTAATTCTTAATGGAAGCTGAAATTAAGCTTAACTAGACGTGTGGTAGTTTTGGTAGTGTGTTCCTATCAGACAGGTCTCAGATATTTTCATATTCAGTAGTTATTGATAGTGTAGCCGCTGTGGTATTTAGTTGAATTTGAAGGTCACTTGGAATTTTCCTAGTCCATTATAATAGCTCTCTGAGAAGGTTTTTTTGTTTTTTTTTTTTTAAGTGAAATGCAATATTTATGATTTAAGCAAACAGCTAAGCTAAGGACTTTTAGAAGTATTTTGGGGTTACATGAAGGAAAACCATTTGTTTTCAGAGACCCTCATGAATTAGATTCTGAATTAGTCTCTTTCCCACCTCTGCTGATAAACCAGGTCCTAGTCCATGGAGCGGCATATGACTTGATTCCCCCATAAGACCTTTGCCAGTAAGTCTTTTCAGGGCTGAGGTTATACATCATCTGCACATAAGAATGCTCAGGAAGGATGTGTGGAAGTGTAGGTTTTAAGAAATGACTATGATTATTTTAGTGTGAGTTTTTGAATGGAAATTTTTGTTGTTATAAATGTGCAGCACCAAGGGAACTAAATATGTATCTACTGGGATATCAGTTATACTTTCTGTAAGATCAAAATGTGACTCTGAGATATTTTGTCTTTTAGCTTTACTCAGTAATTCTTCATCTTTTCATGTTTTTTTTTTTTTTTCATTCACCCTTTGAGAATTGGGTAGCATCTTTGACTCTTCAGAAAATGCACATATAACATACAGGTTTGTATGCATTTTAGGAAATATAAGGACTTCCCTGATGCATTATGCTAGCAGTCTCTATTTTGTGTATTTGCATTTTAGCATATGACTTTCTTCTAAGAATAGAAACTTTTGAAGTTTGAGGTAAGAATTGGGAGAGTAAGCTTCTGAAAATTGTACTTTTTTGAGGGAGGAGAGATTAGCATGGTATTTTTCCATCAGATATCCATTTAATTTTTTTTCTGAAAAAATCGGAAGTTGTTTTGCAGTGTTGTGTACGTGGTTAAATCATTCTTCTGCACTGTAGATTATGGAAAAATAGTCTCACTAGTAGTGTGTTCACAAAGGCAGTCTAGCAAGGGAAAATTAAAAAGCTTATATTCTCATTTTCATTGCTAAGGGAATAAAGAGGGAGAATTCATTATGTCAAGCATTACAAATAAGCTTGTATTAAACCAGCTACATATGATGATGGCATATTGTCAGAATACCCCAAGAAAGATAATTTGCATGGAAGATGATTATTCAGTAGGGCTTTAATTTACAGGACCATTCCACTATTTAATTGAGCCCTTTTACACACGCTGCTTCACTTCAATGGCTTGTGTTTGCTCCCTGCATATGTACAGTGCCATAGGGTGGTTAAAATCCGATTCAGTCTAGCTGGAAGTCATGTCTTGAAAATATACATTATTAAACATCTATGGATTGGTTTTGAAATCAGTTTTATGATGGCTGGTTTGTGCTATGAAGCTGATTGTCTAATTTTTTTTTCCTAATAAGATTTTTATGTAAGATTATTTGACTCTGTGTTGGTCACTAGTCAGTGTTTATGGTTCCAGTAATTTTTTTTTCTTTTTATTTGGTAGGCCATTCACCTATATTTGTTCTTTTGTGAAATAAGCAAACAGCATGCATTCATAGCCATTACAGAAAAAAATTATTTGGTCATAAAAAGGATACGAAAATATTTCAACAAATAGCTGACTTGTCATTAAAGTGCCAAGAGGGCTGGGGGTGTAGCTCAGTGGTAGAGCACTTGCCTAGCACATGTGAGGCACTGGGTTTGATCCTCAGCACCACATAAAAATAATAAAATAAATGTCCATCTACAACTAAAAAATTATTTTTAAATCTCAAAAAGTGCTGAGAAAGATAATTTGTGCTAAGAATACTTATTTATTTATTTGGTACTGAGATTGAACCCAGAGACACTTTACCACTATATCACCAGCCCCTTTTTTCTTTTTCTTTCTCCTACTTTTTTTATACCTTTATTTTATTCATTTATTTTTACGTGGCGTTGAGGATCGAACCCTGTGCCTCACATGTGCCAGGCAAGTGCTCTACCACAAAGCTACAGCCCCAGCCCTTTTCCTACTCTTTGCATTATAGTTGTACATAATGATAGGGTTTGTTGTGACATATTTGTACATATACACAATATAACAATATAATTTGGCCAATATCACTCCCCAACACTTTCCCCCACCCTCCCTTCTTCCCACCTGTATGTTCGTTTCCTCTGTTGGTCTCCCTTTGATTTTCATGAGATTTTGCCCCTACCATTCTTTCCTTTTTTTTTTTTTAAATTGGTTCTTTTTAGTTATCCATGACAGTAGAGTTCATTTTGATAAAAGTATACATGCATGGAATATACTTTATTCTGATTAGGGCCCCAGTCTTGTGAATGTACACAATGGTGGGATTCACTGTGGTGTACTCATATATGTACACAGGAGAGTTTTATCAGATTTTTCCACTGTCTTTCCTATTCCCTTCTCTTCCCTTCATTCCCCTTTGTCTAATCCTGAGTGTCTATTCATTGTCTCCCCTGCTTATTGTAGGTTAGTGTCCACATATCAGAAAAGATTTACCTTTTGGTGTTTGGGGATTGACTTATTTCACTTAACATGATAGTCTCCAGGTCCATTCATTGAATGGCAAATGTCATGAAGTCATTCTCTTTTATGGCTAATATTCCATTGTGTATGTATACACCACCATTTCTTTATCTATTCTTCTGTTGGTGGGCGTCAAGGTTGACTCCATAGCTTAGCTATTGTGAAATGTACAATTATAAATATTGATATGACTGTGTCACAGTAATATGCTGATTTTAAATCCTTTGGATATGTATTGAGGAATAGGATAACTGGGTCAAATGGTGGTTCTATTCCCAGGTTTTGACTCAGCTCCCTTTTTCATTTTTATTTTTTTAAATTTTGAAACAGGGTCTTGCTTAATTTGCTTAGGTTCTAGCTGAGTTCCTGAGACTGGCCTCAGACTTGTAATTCTCCTGACTCAACCTCCTGAGTCACTGAAATTACAGGTGTGTGCCACTGTGCTCACCTAGCCATAAGCATTTTTAAAAAGGATAGTATAGATGTTTAATGTCTTCTCTGTCCTCAGAATAGTGTGTGGAAAAGTTTTATCATAGAGAAGAGATTTTGGATGAGCCTGGGAAAAACTCTTTATGGATATTCCTTCCTTGAGACATTAAAAATACACCTGATTGTAAGAAGCCAATAGACAGGTCTATTCTTAATGAGAAAACACTGAGGGTATGTACGAGTAAGGAAACATTGAAGACCCGCAGATTAAATCTGAAATAAGATAAGGATGTCTGTGATTACCATTGTTTTAGGGATCCCATTGATGTGGTAACATAAGGGAAGAAAGAGATACAGATATCAGAACGGAAGCCATACATTGATCACTATTTGCAAAAATAGTGATAGACTAGAGGAAAAGAACATTCCTGAGAATAAGATGAAAGTCCAAAGTGGAGCCCGGGGAGACTGAAACATTTTCTTTTGGGTGCCTGCCATATTTTTGGTGAATAATGTCTTTCTGCTGAAAGTGGAAAGGTTGAGGATGAAATTTTGCAAGTAAGAGTAAAGGGAAGAAAGGATTTGGAACAGCTGTTATAATTTTTAAAAAAATTGCTTGGAATAGCTCCAAGAGTTCAACTGAGGGTAAATTAATATGAAGACATTGGAGTCAGCCAGTGGAGGTTTGTCCCTGTGAGTCAGGATGGCTCCTGGATTCTCTGAGCATAAGCAGTTTAGTAAACTACCTGAATGGTTAAAGGAGTGGTTCAGCCCCTTCCAGAGGGGTTTGCTCCTGACCTCTGATGTTTTACTTCTTAAGACCCTTAAGTTGAAAACTATATGGTCAATTGTAAGTGAGGTAAGAGAGAAAGGAAGGCTGGGATAGTTTGGAAAGAGAAACCTGTATAGTATTTTAAGTTGAGCATTCAAATCTGTCATTTGAATGTCTCCAATATGTACAAAAAAGACCTGGATGATAATTCCTTCTTTTTAGGGTTATTATGAGGATTGACGAAATCAGATGTCATAATAGATATGAACTATTTCCCCTCAGTGCCCTGCATTTAGTAAATTCTTAGTAGATAATATATTTTTAAAAACAAAAGCAATAATCCTCGCGTGCTTGCTTCTTTCAAATAGCAGTCTTGTCTCCCACACATATCTTCAATATTGGTCATTATTTCATTTTCTCTTTGCACCGTATGTCTCTAGGTCTACCTTTGCATCTTGAGAAACCTTGGCTTGAGCCTGCTGCTACTTGTTCCTGTTTCTCTCCTTTCTTTCACAGCCTTATTTCTCAAATAAATAGGTTACATTGCTGTTTATTGTCTTACCATTGTCTCTCTAATCCCAGAGAATTTGACTGCTTTTACCTCTGTTCTATTCAGTTTCCACAAAGCTGAATGTAGATGTTAGAAAATAAATAAAATGAGGTGACAGTAAGTGCCAGGGAGAAAAGTAATTCAAGGTAGGGAGATTAGAGATGACAGATATGTGTGGGGAAGTTTGCTAATTTTTGTAATGCTGTCTGGGAGAGCCTTTCTAATAAGGGGACCTTAGCAGATAAAGTGAAGGAACAAATCATGCAGACATCTGAGGAGAAGACCATTTCAAGTAGACAGCACAAAGTACTTCAAGTGGGCTTAGTGTGTGTGTGTGTTTGAGGAAGAACAGGGAGGATTTTGCAGATGGAGCAAGGCAACTAAGTGGGGGATGACATCAGAGAGCTGAGTAGGTGATGTGTTTGGAGCTCATGGACATTATCTTCTGCTTGCTTCTGTTCCTTTCTGAGAGTGAGGATGGGGCAGAAAGAATTGGAGATGTGAAGAGCTTTCAGTAGGTAAATGAATGTCAGTTGAGCCACGCGTGATCCTAGGACAGCAGTACCAACCTCACCTGAGGATGTGTTGAAAATTTAATTTGTGGGGTCCATCCTAGATCTCCTGTATTAAACTCTAGGGGTGAGAGCAAACAGTTTGTTTCAACAAGCCCTCTGGGTTATGCACAAAAAGTTTGAGTTAGGGAGTTAAGTATAATTAGCAGGTAGCCCTGAGGACCCACTTGAATTTAATGGTTTTAACTTTAATGTGAAAATAGTCATTATGTTATGTTGAAACAAGAAAGGGATTAGGGAATTGAGCGTGTACAAGGGATTGTTTAAAATGATCTACCATGAAGGGCAGGGCATGTGAGGACAATGAAAAAAGGGAAGGATCAATTGGATTAAAGAACAGGCTAGTGGAAGAAATTCTGACACAGATCTGATTGATTCCAAATTTCGGTTATTTCCTGTTTTCATACCCAGTAGTTTTTGACTTTAGAATTTTATATCGGAACAAGTAATTTTGAGTCAGAAGTTTTGCATTCAAGTCCTCCATTTACTTTCATCTCATTTGGGGTAAGGTACTTAACCTTTCTCAACCAGTTTCAGTATCTGTACAGTGGAACTAGAAGTAACTAACAGTTAAGCCTCACAGTTGTTCAGAACATGAAATAAGTAAACAAAAAAAAATGATTTGTGAAATATGGAGTCCTCTCTCCTAGTGTGAGACCTCCACTGTTTTCCATATTATCTTTCTCCCCTTTTTATAGCTTACATTTTATTCATGTAGTACAGAGACCTTACCTCATAGCTATGACAAAAGTATGAGTCTTGTAGATAAGTAAGGAAAAAGTATTTATGACTATTGTAATTATTTTAAAATAAAATATTGTATTTAAAATACGTTAGATATTCATTCTGTAGGCCAAGAATAAGTGACTGGGAGCAGATTTACCATCCCCTTTTATTTCTTATTTGACTTATGTGTTATTCAAAACAGTGTTACTGCCTTCTCAAATATTTGGGAATTCCAAGATGTCTTTATTTTCCACTGTGGTCATAGAACCTTTTGGGATGATTTGAATTTTTCCAGTTTATTGAGGTTAAACCATTAATATGTAGTTAATTTTTATTTTTATTCCTGTTGCATGTGCACTTGAAAAAGATATACATCCTGCTATTGTTAAGGAAATGGTCTCTAAGGGTTAATTACATAAAGTTCGGAAGTATTTTGAACTAAATTAAAAAATAAAAAATTTCCAAATGCAGCTAGTAGTACTTTGAGGGAACTTCATAGCAAGTAAAAACAATAGCCTCAGTTTCTATCTTATGAAATTAGCATACTGAACAGAAAAAAATTATAACCAAAGAAAGCAAAAAAAAAATTCAGAGCAAAAATCATTGAAAAAGATAATAGAAGAGGATGGAAAAATAAATAAGAAGCTGGTTCTTTGAGAAGCTCCTTGAAAATAAAGGGATTTCTAGCTCACCTGATCAGAAAAATGGAGAGGAGACATACATTATCAGTATAAGGATGAGAAAGGTGACAATGTGAGTTCTACAGATGTTAAAAGGATAGTAAGAGACTATTATGAACACTCTTATTCCATTAATTTGACAACTTACATATAACAAACAAATTACATGACCAATGCAAATTACCAAAGATGACTTCAAAGAAGTTGAAGAGTCTGAATAGTCCTATGTCTATTACAGAAATTGAGTTTGTCATTCAAAATCTTCCCACAAAGAGATCTGTTAGGCCTTATTGGCTTTACTTGGGAATTGTACCAAACATTTGGGGAGGAAATAATACCAATTTTATACAGACTTCCAGGAAATATGGAGAGGAGAGAATACTTCCTAATGATTCTCTAGCATAGATACCATAATGAGTCACAGTTTTTAAAAGTAAAGAAGACCAGAGACCATTATCTCTTATGAACATAGCTGAAAATTCTTAACGTGTGAAATTCAGCAACTCATAAAAAGAAGTATACATCACAAGAAGTGGGGTTACCTCAAGAATGCAAGTTTGGTTGAACACTGAAAACTTGGGAAATGCAATTTATTATATTAATGTTCAAAAAAAGAAAGCTTATTTGATTGCAGTAAAAGAATTTGACAAAATTGAACATCTGTTCCTGATTTAAAAAAAGAATTCAGCAAACTGGAGAATAAAAGGGATCTTCTCAACCTTCTTGCATGTATATGAAAGGCTTGTATTTAACCTTATATGTAATAGTGAAATAGTGGAAGACTGATGCTTTTCCTTAAGATTAGGAACATTCAATTTAGTAGTGGCGTTTCTTGCCAATGAAATGAAGGAAAAGAAAAAAAGCATTCAGATCAGAGGAGGAAAAAAGATTCAGGGAAAGGAAGAATTGCCAGTGATAGAGTTCAGTGGCAGAGTGCTACTTAGCATTTATAAGGCCCTGGATTCAATCTCCAGCACCAGAAAAGGAAAAAGGAAAAAAAAAAAAAAGAATTAACATGGTGTTGTATTCACTGACAACATGTAGCATATCTTGTAGAATCCACAGAAAAAATACTAAAACTGATTGGCTTGGGAAGATTGCAGAGTGTAAGTTCAATATGTGAAAATCACTTTTATGTCTGTATATTAGCGACAAACAGTTGGACATTGAACTTTAAAGATACTCTTTGCAATAGCATAAAAAGTTACTTAGAGATGAAGCTAACAATATACATGTAAGATGTACCCTAAAAATTGCAGAGCATTGCTGATAGAAATGTCAAACAAGTAATTGAAGAGATACTCTGTGTTTATGGATCAAACAACTCACTATTGTTAAGATGCCTTTTTTCCCCCCAAATTGATCTGTATAATTTCATTGAAATCTCAATTAATATCCCAGCAAGCTTTTGGGTACAAATTGAGAAACTGATTCTAAAATTTTATGGAAATGCAAAAGGACTTAGCCCAGCAAAATAATTTTGAAAGAAGAAAGTTGTAGTACTTATTTCCTGGTTTAAAGACCTACTATAAGGTCACAGTAATCAAGACAATCTATTGCTTCTGTAAGGTAAACTAGTGGAAGAGCATAGAGTTTAGAACTAAGCCCACTAGATATGATCAGTTTGACAAAGGCAGAAAAGTAATTCAGTGGGAAAGGATAATATTTTCAGCAAAAAGTGCTCAAGTAGTTGGATATCAATAGCACAAATTGAACTTCAGTCTACACCTTCCAACCTGTACTTTATACTGTATGAAAATTAACTTAAAATGGATCATAGAATTGATGTGAAACCTAATACTAAAATTTCTAGGGAAAGTATTGGACAAAATCTTGGTGACTTTGAGTTATGCTAAGATTTCTTAGATGTGATTCAAAAAAAGTTCCATGAAAATAAAATTTTATAAATTGGACTTAATAAAATTTAAGAAACAAGGGGTTGGGGATATAGCTCAGTTGGTAAAGTGTTCACCTCACAAGCCCTGGGTTCAATCCCCAGCACCAAAAAATAAAAAAAAAATTTAAGAAACAGAGAATGAAAATATAAATCAGTGACTGGAAGGAAATATTTTGCCTGTTATGTATCTGACCAAAGACTTGAATCTAGACTTCTTAATTCTAAAGAAAGAAGGTGAGCAAAAGATTTGAACGTTTCACTAAAGAATATATACGGGTACCAAATAAGCACGTAAGATGCTTGAGATTATTAAAAAATGGAAATTAAACTACCATACCAGATTTGGCTAGGAATTGAGTAACTATAGTTCTCATACTCTGCTGGTAGACATATAAAATGGTACAACTGCTTTGGCAATTTTCCACTTTAAAACAAAAAAATTGAAATCATAATCCTACCATATGATGCTAAGTTTTTTTCCCAGTAAAAAGTAATGCTTGTGTATAAATAAAGACTTGTATGTACATGCATGTTCATGGTAGTATTACTTGTAATAGCTGAAACTGAAAATAATCTAATGTCCATCAACAAGTGAATGAATAAAATAATTGTGATGTATACATATAATGGCAGATTTCTCAGCCATGCAAAGAATGAACTTTTGATACAACTAATAATATTAATGGGTCTTGCAATACTTAAGTTAAGTGAAAGAAATCAGACTATAAAACACATACCCTGTGATTCTTATTTATTTAAAGTTTTAGAAAATGAAAAACTCTTGTAGAAATGGAAAATGTAAGTGTTTGCCTTGGGGGAGGAGGTTTAAGAGTAGACAGGGAAGGAGGTAGATCTTCAGGAAATTTTGGAAAGATGTATATACTCACTGTTTTTTTTATCATGGTGATGGTTTGTTTCATGGTTATTTTTTATATATGTCATAGCTTATAAACTGCATTTAAAATATATACAATTCATTGTATTTCAGTTATGTCATAATAAAGCAATTTTTTAAAAAGTAAAAGAGAAAAGAGAAATGTAACAGAAGGTAGCTAAGTGTAATATAACAAGCTTTGGAAACACAGCATATTACTAAGCATATAGTAGGAACCAGAACACTTAGTGAATCTAAACGACACTAACAAAAGCCTACTATTGAATGACTTTTGGAACCAGTATTATTCTTTGCTGCTGTTTTTAGTTAATTTCTTTGTTGATTGCTCTATAAACGTGGTTTTTACTAGTATATGCTACTATCTTATTAACATGAGATTTAACACAAATTGGGTGCTTCTTTGTGATGTCTAACCTTAGACTCTTAGCTTCCCAATTTTCAGGATCTACACAGAAATTTTGTGATCTGGTTTTTAATGTGTTATTGCCAGGACATCACATTTCTAGTATTTAAGTATAATTTTACCCTAACAGAAACCTTATTAAAAACAAATATATGCTGAGTGTGATAGTGCATTGAATACACCTAATAATATTAATGGGTTTCACAATTTGTAGGAATTTTGAATTATCCTTTGTCTCTTCTGAATATTACTGTACCTAAGTTTTCCTTCCTTAGTGTTTGGAACATAGGTACTCAGTGATTATCAAATGAATCAGTATGAATCAGTATTGTCTAAAAGAGGCAAAACAAGACATGATGATCATGAAATTAAATTCCAGATCCTTTAGTTCTTTGAGCTATTTCCAGCAGGGACATATTGTTTGTTGCTTCTGTGGGTTGTAACAGTGAAAAGCTGGTGTATTTTTTGAAGTTCAAAGACATTTTTGTACTAATGTGTTTTTGATAAATTAAGCAGTAACTATAAAGTAATAATTTGATACCAGTGGATTTTATCTATGTAATCGTTAGATTGTTGTAGCATTTAATTAGTATTTCATTAACTGCTGGTATACATGTCTTGTCTCTTTTTCCTAATTATGCAATATTATAGAAAGTAGACTAGTACAGTAGAAAAGAGTGGGTTCCGCCCCTAAACGATGTTACCTGAATTTAAGGTCAAGGAGTTCTCAAGTTCTATTTGAGAAAATGACAAAGTCAAAACAGTTCTTGTTGATTAATTAGATTGGTTAATAGAAAGGAGACAGCAAATTAAATTGCTTTTATATTTTCAAAACCCTTAAGATGGTAAATAGAAAAGATAGAAGTAGATGAACATGCTACATGCATATTACTGCCAAGGAAATATAATTCAGTCTTTAGCCACATGGCTTTGAGTAGAAGTACTACCTTCAGTTGTGATAAGATAATCGATGCGGTGTAGTCTCAGATAACTAGAGACAGAATGAAATTGATATCTTACATTAGTTGTAAATTATTTATTTTAGGATAAATGCCTGATGCTTTTACCACCATCTATCCACATGATACTCTGTATTCCAAGTGAGGGGGTATAATGGTCCTCAGTCTTTTTTTGTTTTTTGCAGTAAGAGTTTTGGTTTTCTGTCTAAATTAACACCCACAAACTTAAACTACAGATAAGATGACGGAGGAAGAAGCACTGAAAAAAAAGGCGAAGGAATGGAGAAATGAACAGGGTGTTGAAACTTAAGAAATACATGGATTTTTGTACTGTCACTATGTGCTGTGATTCTAAAAAAAGAAATCCAGATCACCAGGAAAATACTCCATGCAAATGTTAACTTTTAGTTTTCAGTAAAAACAAAGTCAAAATATACAGAATAAAAATGGAAGCTAGAAATACTGATGTCCTAAGTTTTCCTTCTAGGAATTCTTTCTGAAAGACTGTCTGTGGCTTGGATCCAGACAGCATATGTTGGTTCTTTTAAACATTCTGTCCCTAGCACCTGGCATAGTGCTGGGAGTAAAGACATACTAAATAAATAATGTTTATACTTGATCTTTTCTTTACAGTAGTCTATGCCATCTCCTTTGTTTTATTTTCTCTCTTGTTAATTTCTCCTTTACCTAATATAAGTCCTTTCTTCTAGTTTTTTTTTTATCATGCTTCAAGCTTATTGAGTTTAATACTCAGTTGATTTTTAATCTTTTAAAGACATTTTTAATAAAAGCTTATAAGGCAGTCCATTTCTTAGGGTCCACTGCTTTTCCTGTTCTCCTTGGATTCTTTCTTTTCTTTAATTTTTCTTCTTTTTCTTTTTTCCCCCCATACTGGAGATTGGACCCAGGAGCACTCTACCATTGAGCTATACCTAGTTCCCTATTTTATACTTTCAAAATCCTAAAGATAGTCCTAACTTAGATTTAGATGGCTTGCTTTTATTTGTTGACCTCATGGGCAGTAGAACTGACCTACAGGAATTAGCTCTTTTTGGTATACTTTTGGCTATTTACAACTTTTGGCTTTGGCATGCTCATGCTTGAAGAAGATCTAATTAAGTGATGAGTTGCAGTTTGTGTCATATCTCCAAATACATGGAGAGAGTGTAAGAGCTGCCTTAAAAAGAAGTTGTGGTAAAATATACGTAACGTAAAATCTAACATTTAAGCCTTTTTTTGGGGGGGTGGTATTGGGGATTAATCCAGGACACTTAAGCACTGAGCCATATCCCCAGCCCTATTTTGTATTTTATTTAGAGACAGGGTCTCACTGAGTTGCTTAGGGCCTTGATAAGTTGCTGAGGCTGGTTTTGAACTTGTGATCCTCCTGCCTCAGCCTCCCGGATAGCTGGGATTACAAGTGTGCACCACCACACCTGGCCATCTAAGCCATTTTTAAGGAAGTAGTTCATTGACATTAGGTATATTCACTGCTTTCTTTTATGATACTACAGAAAAGTGAGAAACCTTCTTTCTTAAATGTAATAGTACTGTCCGGCAGGACTTCTGCAGTGGTGGAAATACTCTTTCTATACTCTCCAGTACAGTAGTCATTAGCATAAGCACTCTCGATAGACTCACTCACTCACTCTCTCATTCTATCTCTGTGTGTGTGTGTGTGTGTGTGTGTGTGTGTGTCTCTCTCTCTCTCTCTCTCTATATATATATATATATATATATATAATTTTTTTTGGTTCATTGTATACAAATGGGGTACAACTGTTGTTTCTCCGGTTGTACACAAAGTAGAGTCGCACCATTTGTGTAATCATACATGTACATAGGGTAATGACGTTTGTCTCATTCTGTTATTTTTCCTTCCCCCACCCCTCTTTTTCCTCTATACAGTCCTCTATACTAATCCTCTATATCAGAGGATTAATAAGGTTTTTTTATTCGTCTGTTTTTCTTTTTGGTGGTGTTAGCCATCAGACCTAGGACTTTGTGCTAGGTATGCATCCTACCATTGAGCTACATCTCCTCCGTCCCTCAGCAAGTCTTTTAAGGACCCAGGTGAGGCCCTGGAACTCTCTAATGTTACTGAGTGCTCTGAGGTGTCCAAAGAAGTCAGGGCTTGCCACTGCAGTAAATGAGGATTACATTTTCTCATAGAAATAATCAAGTTTTTGTTGGCTATGTTATATTTCTATATTAGTTTTATACTTCTGGTCTGCAGCGTGAGCTGTGTGAGAGGTGTTTTTGTTGTTGTTTGTTTGTTTTGGGGTGACCTGAGAACTTAATCACTTTCTATATGTTTTTATTATAAAATCCTCACTTGCATTCCAAACCAACTGATTTACTATATTTAGAATTATAAGTATTATCCTCAAATAGACTTGCCTTGTGTTTTATTTTCCCAGAATCTCTCCACAGGGAATTGCAACCTGTTTGTAAGGCCCAATGCATGTTTATTCTTTAAATGGTGTCAGAGAAGTTTTTTTTTTTTTTGTACTGGGGATTGAACCCAAGGGCACTCCACCACTGAGCCATATCCCCAGCCCTATTTTGTATTTTTTGTTTTAGAGACAGGGTCTCACTGAGTTGCTTAGGGTCTCGCTAAGTTGCTGAGACTGGCTTTGAACTCGCGATCCTCCTGCCTCAGCCTCCCATGTGCTGGGTTTACAGGCATGCGCCACCGTGCCCGGCTAGAAGTTTTTAATCAATGAAGGTTTAGGTAGATGTTCTACTACATAATGACCAATCAGAGAACGCTTTTACTCTGCTGGTCATGAGTTGACATTTAACATATTTCTTATTTTCTTCGCTTAATTTCTAATTAGTCACCCATTACCCTTCCTCTCAGTACTATAAACACTAGAAATAGATTCTCTCCTGGAATTCACAGCAGTTGACCTCTCTGTAAGTATACATATCTTGAGGAAATGAGCCTTTCCTGTGGTTTCATTTATTCATAATGGTATATTCCCAGTAATGGTGGGGACCACCAGTGGTCTGTTCATTGCCTGAATAATTTTGCTGTTTCTAGCGATGACATTCCTCTTGCTTTATCAGTGTTTATTGCTGCAATTATTCACATATAAAAGTAATTTTGCCTAGTACCTATTATGTGAAGGAAAATTCATTAGATACTTTTTATGTGGTTTTCTAACATTCACTGGATTCTGAAATTTTACTTCCTCTGATGAGAAAAGCCATGTGGTATCCTTGATTATTATTACTGTTTTGCAGATTTATTACATTGCAGAACCCAAATATGAATAGTCCTTGATTTATTCAAAGTGAATGAGCACAGAAGAGAAGGATCAGGTCAAAAGGGTTCAGCACCTCTTAAGACCCTAGTCCTTGGGAATGGAGACGTCAGAAGGCTCCTGTTAATGTTTTTTGTTCTCATGTACCCCACCCCCCCATTGATGAATTCTCCAGCTCCATCAAAATCATGACTGTTAGAGGTCTTAGTATCTGTATTAGTCCATTTTGTACTACTATGACAAGATACCTAGAACTGGATAATTTGCAATGAACAGAAATTTGTTAGCTCACAGTATTGTAAGTCCAGTAATAAGATACTGGCATCTGACATGACTTTCTTGTTGCATCATTGCATGTTGGAAAGCAAGAGGGTGAGAGTCAGAGGGGGACAAACTTGACCTTTTATAATGATCAATCCTACAGAGCCCTCTTGCCTAGTCATTTCTTAAGGGTTCCACCTCTTAATACTGTTATAATAGCATTTAGACTTCAACACAAGTTTTGGTGTAACAAACATTCAAACCATAGCAATGTCTGTCTATATAGTTATCTAAGCATTTTTTGTTTGTTTGTTTTGTTTTGTTTTTTAAACAAGGCTTTTAGAAAGAAATCCTCTTGGATCAGTCTGCGAGGTGCTAAACAAGATGAAGTTACTGATTCTACAAGCCTAGGAGAGTTTATAATGAAGTTATTCAGACATGAATGTTATATATCAGCCTTTCATTTTAACTTTCAAATAGTGTTGTTCAGCCCTTTCACATTGGCTGTTCTCTTTACCTGGAATCTCTACATACTTTGTTTCACATAACTTGCTCCTTTCCATATCTCAGTTCTCAGCTTAGGAATCATCTTTTCAAAAAGGCCTGACCTAATCATCCTGTCATTTTTATCTTTGCACCTTGTTCAAATTCTTTTTCTGAAATTAACCACATCCATGATTATTTAACATTTCTTTATTTTATCATAAGTCTTCCTTGGTTGAGCTTTAGGCTTATATATCAACCTACCTGTTGTGCATTTATGCATTTTATTTATTCACAAATATTTGTTGAATATCAGATGCTAAGAGGGCAGACATTCCCCTTGACCTTGTGGGTTTATGAATTATAAAGCAAATAATGGTTATCAAATATAGTTGACCCTCATTATTTACAGAGTCCTTGTTTATGAATCCACCTATTCCCTAAAATTAATTTGTAACCCCAGAGAGTACTCCCAGCACTTCTGCAGTTATTCATGGATATGGGCAAAGTAATGAAAAATCTAAGTGACCTCATGTACACATTCCCAACTGTGTTACAGCAAGACAATTTCCTGCCTTCCTGTTTTAGCTCTCATATTGTAAATAGATATTTTTGTGGATTAATTCATGCTGTATTTTTTGCATGCTGGTAATTTTTTAAGTGATTCTGCTGTTTACAGTGCCCCCCAAACACTTTAGTGCTAAAGTCACCTAGTGTTCCTGAGCATAAGAAGACTGTGATGTGCCTTATGTAGAAAATGCTTGTGTAGATAAGTTCCATTCTGGCATCTGTTACAGTGCTTTTGGCTATGAGTTCAGTGTTAATCAGTAATATATAGTATATTGAATAAAATATTTTTAAACAGAAACAAATGAAACAAGGTTATGTATTGATTTGTTGTCACAAAAATGATGTGACCAAGTGTGGTGGTACATGCCTGTAATTCCAGCTGCTTGGGAGGCTGAGGCAAGAGGATTCCAAGTTCAAGGCTAGCCTGGGCAACTTAGGACCTTATCTCAAAGTAAAGTTTTAAGAAAGGACTGGGGAGGTAGCTTAGTGGTGGAACAGTTGCCTAGCATGTGCAAGGCCCTGGCTTCCATCTCCTCCTCTTGCCCCCCCCAAAAAAAACCCCTTAAAAAGCAAAAAATATGATGTGACCAGAAATTTGCAAGAATCTAACCCTGCCTTTTCTCCTCCAGAAGCAATGATAAGGTATTTGTCCATTTGGTAATGGTAAAATATTCCAATTTCCCATAGGCACAATGGTAAAGTGCTTGCAGTGACTTTGTGGAATATAACTAACCCAAATAACAAGTCTAGGGCTGGGATTGTAGCTCAGTGGTAGAGCACTTGCCTAGCATGTGTGAGGCACTGGGTTGTATTCTCAGCACCACAAATAAATAAATAAATAAATATGAAGATCCATTGACAACTACCAAAAAAAGAAAAAAGAAAAAGAGAAGAATCACTCTACTTGGAGATTGTTTTAAGTATAAAGACAAGAGGGTGCTGTGATGGAGAGTAATTTGGTGTGATAGGAAAGAGACCTTTTCTTTAGTTGGACCTCATGGGAGGTAACATATGGACTGAGATCTGTAGAATAAGAAAAAGAACATTTTAGGCAGAAGGAGTGGCTCTTAACCAGGAAAGAACTTGGTAAGTTTTAAGGAATCGATAAGAGTATGGCTGGAGGAAGATAGCAGCATGAAGCTGAAGAAGGAGTCAGGAATGTGATTATATGGCTTTTAAGAGACTATACTAAGTTTAATTTTGGAAGAGTAGCCATTGACTGGTTTCACTGGGGGTGAGATGGTCTGCTCTGTTTTCAAAAGATAATTTTGTCTGCTGTGAGGGGAATTGTTTAAAGAGGGCAAGAGGTGAAATGTAAAAATGAGTTAAGAGGCATGGCCATTTAATAATTGCCTAGTCTGCCTCTATTACTTCCTAAAATATTTCTCATCTGTAGCTCATCACTATTGCAATTGAACATCTTTGCTTTTATAACTTCATATTGATCATTCTACCTAATCCCTTGTCCCATTATGACTCCAGAGAGATGCGATCAATTGAATCCACCATCTTGACCATTCTACTGCCCTCTTAAAACCATTCCTTGAGGGAGGGGAATGTTGGGGAGTGGTATCAGCCAAATTATATTGTCATATTGTGTATATGTATGAATGTCTAACAGTAAATCCCATCATTATGTTCAGCTATAATGCACCAGTAAAGAAGAATGTGAGGGAAAAGAAACACTCCCCAGTGACTCCAAGGCCTCTTGATGGCCTGTTGTACCACTACCCCACTACACCTTTCCAGTCCCACCCATCACTGTGCTTTGCCCTGTCTGCCCACATAGAAGTTGTTTTGGGCCCACATGCCTTTCTTTGCTCTTGCTTGAATTGTTTGTATTTACCATCCTATGATGCTCCTGGCATTCTGTCCCATGATACCCAAAGCAAGTATCTCACACTTAACCATTTTGTATCATTATCATCTGTGTATTAGCCAGCCTCCCAACTTCCTTCCTCACAATTAAACTGTTAATGTGTTAAAATTTTTTTGAGTCCCCAGCACCCATTGTCAATTTTGGATTGTGGCAAAGATATAACAAATGTTGGTTTAATGAATCTGAAAATGAATGTTTACCTTTTAAAAATGTTTATTAATTTTCGATGGTGCTAGGGATCAAACCCTGGGACTTGGACATCCTAGGCAATGCTTTACCACTGAGCCATACCCCAACACAAATGTTTGCAAATTTCTTGACCAGAATTAGGTGATACTTTTCCTTCATAACATTTTTTGGTAGATTTATAGAAATAAAGGAATAATTAAGTTGTTGAAGTAAAACCAGTATCATAAAACATGTTGGTTTATTCCAAAAATATTTATTGAGTGCCAGGAGATGTTCTAAATATGGAATATAAAGTAGTGAAAAAAATGTTATCCCTGCTCTCTTGGAACTTAGATGTGTTTGCATGTTACCTACCTATGCCTGAATATCCACCAGTTTAATATGTCTGTATATGTGTGTATATATACATATATAATGCTTAAACTTCAAATTGTAGTTTGAGTTATAGAGAAGTTGGAAAAACAGCTCAGTTCTTGCATACCCCATACTCAGTTTCCCCTAATATCTTTCCTTAGTGTGATGTGTCTGTTACAAATAAAGAACCAATATTGATACATTGTTATAAACCGAAGTCTATATTTCTGTGTCTTTAGTTTTTACCTTGTGTCCCTGTTATGTCTAGGGTTCCATCTACAAAACTACCTTATGTTTAGTCACCATATGCTAGTCTCCTCTCAACAGTGGCAGTTTTTCAGACATTTTTTTAAATGACCTTGACAGTTTTAGTAAGTACCGATAAAGTATTCCACAGAATATAAGACATCCCTTAATTTGGATTTGCCTGACATTTTTCTCATACCTGGACAGTGATTATGAGTTCTTGGCTATAAGAATACAGTAGTAAAATGCCCCTTTTGCGAGGAGGTGGGTGGGTCCTGGGAGTTGAATCCAGCACCTTGCTTGTGCTAAGCGAGTGCTCTACCATTAAGCTACACCCCCACCCCTTTTTATTTTTTTAAGGCAGTATATCTCTAAGCTGCCACAGCTGAATTTGAATTTGTGAGCCCCCTGCCTCAGTGTCCCCCCACGCAGCAGCTGGAATTATAGGTGTGTGTGCCAGTGCACCCAACTGAAACGCCATTATCACCTCATATCAGTGGTACATGATATAATCATGAGTTATCACTGTTGATGCACTGATCCCTTGATTGAGGTGGTATCTCTCAGGTGTTTTACACTGTTTTCTTTCTCTAACTGCTTTGCTTTTTGAATGGAACAGTCCACACTGAAGGGGTCAGGAGTGGTGCCCCATCTTCTTGAGGAGGCAGCATCTACATAAATTGGAATTCTTCTGTCTAGTGGATTTGTCTGATTTTTCCCCATTTCGTTAGTCATTTATTTATATCAATAAAAATTCACAAGTATTTATTGTATACTTTGGGTTAGAATCCAGTGTTACTTTTGTTGCTCAAATTGTTCTAGCCATGGTTATTGGGAGTTCTTTTGTTGACTCCTGTGTTGTGTCCCATTGGCATTGTAAGGAACAAGGCTGCAGTCATTTCTCCCCTGATTCTGCCCCCTCCCCATACACCATTTTGCAGTCTAGATTGTTAACTTTCTTGTCAGTCATTGGTCCGATTAGCCCGTGGGATTCCACTACTTAAGCATAGTTCCTCTGCCATTTGCACTCTTTCTCTTTCTCTTGCCCTTAAGGGGACACACTCTGTTCATCTGCTTATTAAACTCTCTTGTGTGAGTTCTCATGTCCAGAGTGGTTTTCTGGGTGCTTTCAGGCATACTCCCTCCCACTGGTTTATCTTTTGAGCACTTTCTTATTTTCTGGTACTGTCTTTGTCGAATCCCTGTCTAGGTGTGAGAAAAATATCAGGTCCAAATCAAGTGACATCTTATACTCTGTGAAATACCATACTAGTAGTCTTTAGAACTGTCGAGATCATCAAAAACAAAGGTGTTCAACTATTTACTTTTGAAAATTCAAATGATTTATCCTCAATAATTTCATATAGAATTTGAAAATATTTTGATATGCTTATATGGACTAGATCTAGTGTTGATTAAAATATTTTCAATATTGGGTTTGTTTTTTGTGATGATTTGCATAGCTATTTCTCATAGGTGAAAAATATATAATTATGAATTTTCTCTGATTACGATAGTATTTATGATCACAGTTTTATCCTTCCAGTTCATTCACATATACTTTCACTTTGCAAATCATGTTAGAGAATTTTCACATTTCTTTACTTTTCAGAAACATTTATGGTTGCCAGTAGCTGAACAGATATCATTATGCTGGAAGTGTTTCAGTGATTATACATGCTGAGTGGCAAAACTGCTTAGTCTAAAAAAAGGACTCCATAATATTTGGCTTTTGGTTGTAATTACCAGTCATGCTTGCCAGAAATTAAGTTTAGCTTTTAGAAGCCTAGAATTCTTAATATGTTTGTCTCTTAACTAAATATTTCAGAGACTGTTATGAAACTGTCAATAATTCCACTCTGTATTTTATATTCATTTATTCTGAGTTATAGTGGATGAAATAACCTATAGCAATGTGATTGTGCAACAACACATAAAATGCATAAAGTAATAGAATGTAAATAGTGAATATCTGTTAATGTGATACTTTTCTGTTTTCTAATTAAAAAATAAATTGGTGAGGCTGGGGCTATAGCTCAGTGGTAGATTGCTTGCCTAACACATGCAAGGCACTGGGTTCGATCCTCAGCACCACATAAAAATAAATAAAGATATTGTGTCCATTTACTACTAAAAATATTTTTTAAAAATAATTTGACATACATTATTTGTTCAGGGAGAAAAATAGAGGCATTTTTTAAATGGGAAAAGGAACATTCTGCAGGGTTTTCCAACAGGTGCTCATTTATTTGTTCCATTCTAGATACTGAAAGTTAAAAGGTTTTTGAAAAAATATTCCATAATTCAGATTGAGTTTCTGAATTATTAACTAGTGAACCAGTTCTTATTTTTATGCAGTTTTATAGACTTCTTTACATATCTTTTTTAGTTTAAAAAATCTGTATCAAATGGATATTCAATTCAGTTATATATGTACATGGATCACGGTAAAAGAGCTACCACTCATTGTTGATGTAGTGAAAACTTGACTTCACTGATTTCTGTCCAACTGGAGCAGAGTTTGGAATCCAGGGATCCTAAAGCCCAGTGAGCAAAACCTGGGTGCTGAGGCTGCTTCAACCTCATTTTAAGGCATGGCCTCACATTCCTCTCATAGGGGACTGATGGCCTCAATAGATACCTTAGGGAGCCTGTTTGGATTAAAAATATCCAGCATTGTCTAGCTGCTTCTAGTTTTTTAGCTTCTGGTGATGAGGGGGAGGTGAATTGAACTCACGACTCAGGCTTAGAAGTTGCAGCTTAGCTTTTACAGACTGTTGTCTCAGAGTGTCCTTGGGATGGGTCATAAATAGAAAATCATAGTTTAAAAAGATGTTCTAGTCTTCAAATAATTTGCAAAAGTAGTACAATTGAAGGCAAATGTATTTGTAAGGGAGGGGGTCGGGTGTTTGAACCAAGGGGGTGCTCTACTTCTGAGCTACATCCTCAGCTCTTTTTTTTATTTTGAGAGAGGGTCTTGCAAAGTTACCCAGGCTGACTTCAAACTTGTGATCCTCCTGGGCAGATGTATTTTAAATCTTTTATTAAAACCTTTTTTTAAAAAAGTGAAATAAACTATTTTTAACTTGGCATTTAAAAATATATTCAAAAGGTGGTTGTTGTTTTAAGACAGGAAAAATCCTTTTTCTAAACTGGTCCTTGTCTCTAATGGCCAATACCTACCTCTTACCTTTCTGTCACTGGGAAGTATGATATGCAAAAGATTAAAGACTGGAGTTATCATTTCCCCAACTGCTTCCGGGGAGTGGTATATTTTATCTGGGAGTGGAATGTTTTATTAGAACATTCTGATGTGCATATAAACAGTAGAGGGATTACCACAGCATTTGATAGCCCTGCTCTGGAGGTAGGATTACAACATTTAACAACTGGGTCAGCATTCAGTTGGTCTTATTTCATGATGTTGGTGGAATTAGTTCCTCCCGTCTACCAGTGTGCCACTGTGCACAGTATAATTTTCCTTGTGCCTTGATAGGCTAGTATACCTTTCTCTAGAATGCCCATGAATTCTTCATAATGGGAATTTTCAGTACACTAAAATGACAATCAAGAACTGTGTAAAACTGTAATATCTTTTCTTAATAATGACTGTCAAAGTTGTCCTTCAAACAAGTTTAACAAAACTCTTTCAAAATTGAGAAACAATTATATATAATAAAAAAAGGCAAGTGGGGCGTGGTGGCGCATGCCTATAATCCAAGCGACTTGGGAGGCTGAGTCAGGAGGATCACAAGTTCAAAGCCAGCCTCAGCAACTTAGTGAGGCCCTAAGCAACTCAGTGAGACCCTGTCTCTAAATAAAATACAAAATAGGGCTGGGGGATGTGGATCAGTGACCGAGTGTCCCTGAGTTCAATCCCCAGGTCCAAAAAAAAAAAAAGGCAATGTAAATATATAATGTAAATGTATAAAACAAGGTAATGTAAATCTTAAGTGAATATTTTGTTTTTTCTAATACCTAATCATTATACTTCCAAATTTAAGTATGTTCTTCCAGATTTATGAAATATGTGTCTATTTATATGTAACCTGCATTTCACTTTACACATCATGCCATAAATACATAGTTTCCACTTAATACCATTTTAAACAATGTCAGTAAATATTTTTATGTAAAGTTTCTGGATTTTGTTTTTGTTTTTGGTGTGGGAATTGAACCCAGAGGTGCTCAGTGAACCCAGGGATGCTCTATCCCAGTACTTTTTATTTTGAAACAGAGGCTCACCAACTTGCCCAGGCTGGCCTGGAACTTGTGATCTTCCTGCCTCATCCTCATGAGTTACAGGATTACAGGTATACACCACTGTGCCCAGTAGTTGCTGTTGTTTTTTTATAAAGACTTCCTAAAGGAAGAAAAGCAGAGTTGGTGTGTACACAAACTGAGTGACAGTAGGACTCAAGGGCTAAGTGCAGAGCCTGAGAGCTATTGGCTTGGGTTTGGATTCTGACTTTCCTTCCTATTAGCAAGTTACTTAGCCTCTCTGTGCCTTAGCTCATTCATCTGTAAAGTGAAGGGTAGTAACAACACCTATATCATGATGTATCAGGATTACTGTTCAAAAGCTGCATTTTCATGAGTGTTTTCTCATCAAAGGGTCCTATCATTCAGACAGAGGCATGTTAGATTAAAAGGCCCAGCACTGAGATGAGTTTTCCACTCACTTATTATTATTATCCTACTTTTAATATTAGTCATAAGCAAAAAAATGGTACCAGAGTATAGTTGTACTCTCCATGTTTTTGTATTAATTCACAATTTCATTAATAATGTATATTTTTTCATGTCAGTTGAATTTTTCCCTGTGAAATACCTGTTTGTATCTGTTACCAACATTTGTATTGAGATATTCATCTTTTTCTTATTGATATGTAAAAACTATATTTTAAGGGGATAGCCACTTGAAAGGTGCCTCAAGTATTTCCATAGGACTGCTTTAAAAATCAAAATCTTTTGACTTTGTTATTTGAAAAACTTTTAATTGATAAATAAAAATCTTTTTTGTTCAAAATGATATTTTGATATATATATTTTGGAAAGGATAAATCAAATTAAATAGCATGTATTATCTTATATACTTATTCTTTTGGTTAGAACACTTAGAAATTTAGACATGAAAAAAAATTTTTTTTTTTTTTTTGTGACGCTGAGGATTGAACCCAGGGCCTTGTGCTTGCAAGGCAAGCACTCTACCAACTGAGCTATTTCCCCAGCCCCTAAAATGTATTCTTAACAGTTTCAAATATATATCACATGTCACAGACTATATAGTCACCTATTTGTTCTACCATAGATGTCTTGAACTTGTTTCTCCTAACTGAAATTTTGTATCCTTTGATCATTATCTCTTCAGTCCTGCTGCCCTGCCCCTTCTGGTAACTACCACTCTGTTGTCTGCTTCAGTGAATTCAAGGTTTTTAAGATTCTGCACCTAAGTGAGATTGTGTATTTGTCTTTTTGTGCCTGGCTTAATTTATGCCTTCCAGGTTCATTCATGTTGATGCAAATGACAAGATTTCCCTTTTGCGGGGAGGGTGGATTGAACCCAGGGGTGCTCTACCTCTGAGCTACATCCCCAGCACTTCTTATTTTTTGAGTCAGGTCTTGCCAAGTTGCTGAGGGATCTTTCCTTAAATTTGAGATCCTTTCATTCAGCCCCATGAGTTTCTGTGCCTGCCTAGAATTTCCTATTTTAGAGCTGAATGACATGCCATTGGTTCTGTATACCATATTTTCTTTATCCATTCATCAGTTGATGGGTACTTTAGTGGTTTCCATTCTTGACTTGTGAATAGTGCTATAGTAAACGTGAAGTTGCTGAATTCTCTTCAACATACTCATATACACATACACATACACACACACACACACACACACACACACACTCAGATGTGAAATTGCTAGATAGTTACATATATTTTTTTTGAGGCACCTACCTGCTGTTTTCATGATGATGATACTAATTTATGCTGCCACCAGGTGTGCAAGGCTGTCCTATTCTCCGCATCCTTGCCAGCACTTACGTTATCTTTCATCTTTTGATAGACATCCCAACAGGTATGAGGTGATATCTTACTGGGGTTTTAATTTGTATTTCTCTGATGATTTGTGAAACATATATCTCTTGGCCATTTGTGACTTTATTTTTTAATTTCTGTTGAGAAATTATTAAAATTATTTTAGCTAACTTCATCTATGGCTTTAGTAGATCATGTCGCCCTTGTTGTTCATAAGGGGAGAGGGATTTGTGAACATTACAAACATAATGGAATAGGCTTTTTCTTCCTCATTTCCACTATCTGTAAATTGACTGCTGATTTCCATGAGCATCTGGATATTATTGAAGCCTGTAGCTCTACTGGAAGTGAGTATAAGAGAAACTGGTACTAGGCCTTCTCTCCCATGACACCAAGCCAGAGTGAGGACCAGGAAATGGTGGATCTTGGTATATGCTTAGTTTCAACACTTTAAAGATAGAAATTCTCCTCAGATATATAGATCCTGTTATCCCAATCCATTTTAGGAGATAAGTGCATGTATTTGTGCCCAATAAATCAACAAATTAATTCTAGTATTTCTGTGGGTGTACAAAGGGCCAAGAACAGGAAAGCAATCTTGAAGAGATTCAGTCTGTAGCAGGGTGAGCAAACTTTTTCTGTAGTGGGCAGACTTACATGAAAAAAAAAAAAAATCTATTGGAAAATAACCTAGAAAGTAGAGAAGAAATGTTAGCTGAAGGTAGAGCATGATGAGAATGTGATGGAACTAACAAAATCTCCTAAATTCAGGGGGGAAAAAGCTGTTAGTCCTAGATGCATCCCAAATAAGTATGTTAAAGTAAAACAAGAAAACCAAAGATGTTAAGAAACCTATGATATCTGAGAAATAGCTACCATCAGCACGTGACTAAATGAGTTTCATTGGGTAAATCCTGGCTGATATGTATGTACTTGAAGATAAAACCCTTCTTCAAGGGAGTAAACCAGCTTACCAAAAATAAGTGTTATGAAATACACTCTACTTAGCACTGCTTTTAGGAAAGTACCTTTTATCAAAGGTTAAAATTAATGAGTTAGTTGCTTTGCAAGTATACTTTTCTTGAATATATGTAAGGATTATGAATTTATTCTTATAAATAGATTCTTAATGAGTCTATTGATATTCATCAGATTTAAAACTGAGATTTAAAACTGAGTTCAAAAATTTCCAGTATGGTCAAGAATACAAACCATAAATATGAATTTATGCTGATGAAAATATGAATGTATTCCTAGTGAATATATTGAAATTCATTAAATTTTAAACTAGGTTCAGAAATGTCCCAATATGGTCAAGAACATAGCTCATGAATATGAATATAAAGTTATAAAAGTGTTCATGAATATATTCATATTCATTAATTTTAAACTGTATTAAAAAGTTTTCCCAACAGAGCAGAAAGAATATATTCATGAATATATTCATAAGGAGGATATATTCATGAATATAATCATTATAAAGAATACGTTCACATTTGTGGAATATATTCAAGGATATATTCATAAAAAGATCACTGTTTGCTTTTTTACAAATTGCATAGTTTTTTAAATGCTACTGTGAATCAAAGTGAAACAGTCTACTAAAATTTCACTGACATCTTCAAAAAGTAAAAAAGTATAAATTTGTCATATTCAGTGAATTGATCTGTTTATGAATTGACTCCAGTGAATAGTTCTTTGGCAAATTAATTTAGAGCTCCCTTTCTCAGCATGAGATGAATCACAATTTATTACAGTAACTACTCTGGGGAAAATCAATACAAAAATGGGGATTTTGAAAATAGCTGGACCATCTATGTACTCAGAAAAGATTGTCTAATAACCCCAAAGAAGTAGTGGTACCTGTTAAAAGGGAGAACTTCAAGCCATTGCATGACCTTCCAGGAGCCAAGGATTTGGGTTAGTGAGACAAGTATTTCAAGTTCCTGTTCCTCCTGTGAATGTTGGATTTACTTTCCAGAGACTGTGTGGTTTAGTGATGAAGATGGTTTCTAGGGTTAGACTGTTCTCTACCTTGAATCTTTTTTTTTTCTAATTGAAGTATAGTGTACATACAATAAAATGCACAAATCTTAAAAATATCTAGATTAATAAATTCTTATATATGTATGCACCCATATAAATACCACCCAGGTCACATTAGAGCATTTCTGTCACTCCAAAGCATTTCCTTTTGCCCCTTTCTAGTCATTATTTTGTACAGGTGACGACCCTTCTGACCCCTCTCACCACAGATCATTCTGCCTATTCTTAAAATTCATGTACATTGGATCTACTATATGTGTTTTAACATATCTGTTTTCTTTCACTGAATGTAATTTTAGAAGTTCATCTTTGTAGTTTTGTGTATCAGTTGTTTGTTCCCATCCCTAGCCCTTTTTATTTTTTGAGATAGGGTCTTCCTAAGTTGATGAGACTGCCCTCAAACTTGCAAGCCTCTTGTCTCAGCCTCCTGAGTACCTGGAATTAAGGTGTGTGCCACCATGCCTGGCTGTTTTTCTTTTCTTTTCTTGCTATCTATTGTGTGAATATACAACAAATTTTTAATCTGTCCTTCTGATTTAGGGTTTCCAGATTTTGGCTATTAGGAGTAAGAATACCATTGGAATTTTTATGCTTTTCACGGACACATATACTCATTTCTCAGTCTTTTTTGATGTTAATCTTTTCATTATCAAATTATATAATTTGTATTAAATACCCACCAAGTATTAAAGAGCATTTCTATTATTGTGTGTTAAATACCAGTTAGAAATTAAGAAGCATATCTGCTCTACTTTTAGACAAATATGGTTAAGAAGGAAGTTTTAGCATCAAAATATAAGATAAATATAACTTAAGGGCTTTTATCCAGTATTTATTAATGGATTTTAATTTAGACATGGAATGGAGACAGTTGATGGTAGATTTTGCAGATGATTTAGAAATATGAATCTTCTTAGCAGTGTGTCAGATACTGTAGTAAATATTTGCCAGACTTCCTTATTTAACAGTCACAATAACATTGAGAGGTGGATGCCAGTTGGATCAGACTGCATACACATGTAGGGTGTATCTAAGAGACATATCTCTTTGTTTTGATATAGGATAATTGAATGTATTTTCATATTTGTTAGCTGATGATACTCTGCAGTTTACTATTTTATTCATTGTATTTGAGGTTTAAGGAGTTGAAGATAGTTACATCTGCAAAATGGAGGGGAAGTGGGAAGCCATATGATTTGCTGTGTGCACTTCTCACTTCATCATGTTGTCTTGGTAATTCAGAAGGAAATTCTGATCCTTCAGACAGTTTGCTACCCTGACATTTCATAAATCAAGCTTTCTTCATGACCTGTTTCCAGCCTGGAGCAGGTTGAGGCTCAGGGCAACTTGAGTAGTGCTTATTCAAAGACTTCTGGTCTGCAACAATCCAAATTGCTCAGCCAGTTTATTTAAAACAAAACAATACATACATACTCTCTCTCTGCCAGTACGGCCCTTGAAAAAATTAAAGATTTACATATTATTAAATTTTTTTAACATTTTATAGAAGTTACTCAGAAGTAAGCATTTAGGCTAGGTTGTGGCTTGGTGGTGGTGCGCTCGCCTGGCATGCTCAAGGCCCTGGGTTCTTTCCTCATCACCACATAAAATAAAGGTGTTGTGTCCACTTACAACTAAAATGTGTGTGTGTGTGTGTGTGTGTGTGTGTGTGTGTGTAAAAGAAGTAACCATTTATTTGACATACTTAATTTAAGCAAAAATTGACCATAAATGTAAAATAGTTGCTGAATGGGCCAAATCTTGTGAACACCTTGATTATATATTTGTTGATATAAAGAATTCTGTAAAACACTTAACTTCTTCATTAATTTTTACCATTTAACCCCTGTCTTGGAAATAGCCTTATTATTTCTTGATTATCATAGTATTTATGTTTTAGCTAAAATATGAAATCATTAGAAGTAAATTTTCCTACCATTTATATTTTCCCTTTGATGTTTGTGTTGTGATTTTACTCCTTTACGAGTAAAGGATGTGGATATTAAGCCTATTCAGTCTTTTTTGTCCTGGTAAAGGCATCTTCTTTTCCTCCATGTTCCCAACCTTTGTGCACTAAGATCCTCCTTAGTTCCACAGTGTACTAGATTTATTTCTTAGGCTTTTTCTTCTATGTAACCTTCCTTGTTTCCTAAACTAGAGGAACAGTGTTTAGTGACTTGAAAAAGTTAAAAATATTTTTATACTGTTAGACGTGAAATGAATGTGGGGCCTGTGAGGGCCCTGAGAGACTACCATTCAGCTTTTATTTTATTTTATTGATGGAGAACCTGGAGTTGTAATTACTTCTTCACTATGACTGAAACCGCACTGTTTTATAATTGCTGTTCAGCTGTAGGTAGATTTCAAAGGGTGGGAGTAGTGGCCACATCTGTCTTATTTAATGCTGTATCTCTGGAACTGAGCACAGTGTTTGGAAGAAAATGGGCATTCACCTATTGATGTTGAACACATTAATAAAGGAATCAGGATTGACAAAGGGGACTGCTCAAAGTCACACAGCCATTTTGTAGACAGCCCACAGAAGCTGCAGAATCCAGTTCAGCACACTAAAAGTCAGAGTTTCATTATCTACTCCTCCAGTCTGTAAAGGTCTGTGGCAGTGATTACTTTTCCTTGAGTGTGTGCCAGGCTCTGTGACATATCTGTTTCACACAATGCCTTTCAATATACAAAGGACTGATACACAGAAAGTAGCTAACCAGGAGAACATGAGAGGATATGCTGCCCTCATTTTTGCCAGGAGTCCTTTACAAGGTACTTTTTCACTGTTAAAAGCATCAGAACATCAAAATTTTGGAAAAGAAGTTTTCCCCAGTTGCAGTCTAATTTGTAATTGTATTTTTAAATCTAATACTTCTAAAATCATTAAGAGTGCCCTGGCAGTAAAAAATTGTTCAAGGTTAATAAGTTCATTAACTTCAGGTACCAGACTCTTAAAGAGGTGCTTACAACACCTCAAGGACTATTGATACAGGACTTTTGTTAATTCAAATAGTATCTTCCAGGACTGGGGATGTAACTCAGTGGTAGAGTGCTTGCCTAATATGCTCAAGGCCCTGTGTTACATCTTTAGTACTGCCAAAAAACCCCGCAAACAACAACAAAAAAACCAGTAGTTATCTTCCAGAATCATCATGATCCTTCAGCTTCATTCTTACTTTTTTGATCTCTTGACGTCTATTTGGGATCTTACATCTGTTTGTTTAGCATAAAATAATAAGCACATATGCTCACAGAAACTTGTTATGAGGTGGTTTTCTTGGAGTATAACCCTGTGGGACATTGTCTTTTACACTAAGTTCCCCACCATTACCTGTACTCACCTTTTGATTGCATGATGGCTTTTCACTTATTTGCTCTGCTATCAAAATTCAAGCAATATTAAGAGAGAATGGAGAAAAGAATGAAAAGCTGGAAAGAAACTCCTACCAAATTAGAGTCTAATTTCTTATATGTTGCTCTATTAAAATCTGTATGTTTTATACTTTATTTTGTATGAAATGATAGGTTCAATTTTTACTTGATATTTGTCACTTAGCAGAGAGATACATGTAAATGGAAATGCTCTCATTCTTTTGAAACATCACTTTAACACTTGAGATTTATGCTGTTACTTGCCAGGAGTGAGCTTGTCTACTTGTGACATGTCATGGAGATGAATTATAAGGGTGGGTTTCCTTCTGGAAAACATGTAACTGGATCAAACTGGATCAAATGATGGTTCCATTCCAAGTTTTCTGAGGAATCTCCATACTGCTTTCCAGAGTGGTTGCACCAATTTGCAGTCCCACCCGCAATGGATGAGTGTACCTTTTCCCCACATCCTCCTCAACTTTTGTTGTTACTTGTATTGATGATTGCTGTTCTAACTGGTGTGAGAATCTCAGTGTAGTTTTAATTTGTATTTCTCTAATTGCTAGAGATATTAAACATTTTTTCATATATTTGATGACCGTTCATATTTCTTCTTCTGTGAAGTTTCTGTTCATTCAGTTCCTTTGCCAATTTATTGATTGGATTATTTGTTCTTTTAGTGTTAAATTTTTTGAGTTCTTTATTTATCCAGAGATTAATGCTCTATCTGAGGTACTGGTGGCAAAGATTTTCTCCCATTCTATAGGCTCTTTCTTCACATTATTGATTGTTTCCTTTGCTGAAAAAAAGCTTTTTAGTTTGATACCATCCCATTTATTGATTCTTGATTTTTAGTACTTGTGCTTTAGGAGTTTTCTTGAGGAATTCAGTTCTTAAGCCAACATGATGGAGAGTTGGGACTGCTTTTTCTTCTAGTGCACAGGGCCTCTGGTCTAATGCGTAGGTCCTTAATCCATTTTGACCAACCTATTTTTCTTACTCATATCCTGCTGCTTTCCTGAATCTATTCTGTTCTTAAACAAATGAAGTGTATGCTGTTCTCTCTACACTCTGAACATTCTTTTGTCTTTCCTCATTATTGTTTTCTTCCCCTACTTCCCACAATACTCTGCATCTTTAGTCAGGTTTTTATTGAGGTCTCATCGTGTGCTAGAAACTGGTAGGAGCTGCGAGTGTAGTCATGAGTGAAGCTATAGGCCTCATGCTCAAGGAGCAAACACTAAGTGGGGTCACAAAGGACTACAGGGTGCACATGGGGAGTTGTCTAATGAAGCCTTGGATAGGGGAAGAGTTGCAGGATTATTCCAAATTACTGGTTCTCAAATGGGGAAGGGACACAGGGAAGCATTTGTCTGGAGACATTTTTGGTTGTCCTGATCTGAGGAGGCAGTACTACTGCATTTAGTAAGGATGCTGTGAAACATCCTACAGTGCACTGGGAAATCCCCCACAACAAAACAATATGCTGCCCGTGTCAATAGTGCCAAGAGAAAGAAACCATTCTGTAAGTCAAGTTGTAAAGATTGAGTAGAAAGATGTTTAGTTTGGCAAAAAATGGCAGCATTTGCAAAGATCTGGAGTAGAGATATAATAAAGTAGTAAACTAGAATGAGTTTAGGGTGGCTGGAACTCAGTGTTTCGTTGGGAAGGAATTAGGCTTAAGAGGTAAGCCTGGCAGACTTCAAATCCAAAGATATCAAAGCCCTGTTGATAAATTGGGATGTTTCACCTCTGACCACTTGGAGCCTGTTGTGATTTGGATCTGAAACATCCCCCAAAGGCTCATGCATTGAAGGCTTGGTTCCCAATGCAGCAGTGTTCAGAAGTGGGCTTTGGGGAATTAATTGGATCTTAGGGCTCTAACCTCATCCAGTGGATTAGTCCTTTGATGGAATCATGATTTGATGGTATTGTTGGGAGGTGGTAGAAACTGTAGAAGTCCTCATTGGAGGAAGTAGTTCACTGGGGGTATGTCCTTGACGGTTATATAGTGTCCCCAGTCCCTTTTCTCTTCCTCTCTGCTTTCTGACTGCCCTGAGGTGAATAGCTTTACCCTATTACTCCCTTCTCTCATGACATCTCTCTCACCACAGGCCTAGAAACAATGGAGCCAAATGACCATAGACTAAAATCATGAGCCAAAATAAATCTTTCCTGTTCTAAGTTGATTTTCCCAGGTATTTTGTCATAGTAATGAAAAGCTAACTTAACAGAGTCTTTGCTAGATAATGCTGTTACTGTGGCTAAAACCTGAATTCACACTAGGATGAATATTCTGACCAGTAAACAGTCCAGGCACTGTAGTGCACTGTAACTAGTAACCAGCCTGTGAGTTTATCAGCAGATACCCAAAGAATTGGTAGTTGGTGATTTCCATGTGCAGTTGTAGCCTTTGTAATGTGAGAAATAAGGGTTTTTTTATATTTCATAATCATATTACTGTTGGATGTGGTTCCTGAAATGCTGAGCAATTTCAGGCTGATGAGATGACCAGTTTCTCTCCTCTGTCCCACATAAGACAAAAGGAACAGTGCCAGTACTGGAGTGGTCATGTTTTACCTGTTAATTTACCTTCCATTCCTAAGCTTCTCTATATAACATTCTTTTTTCAAATTTTAATTTTTTTTCATACATGAATATAGGGTAATAATGTCCCCTCCAACTCATTGTACTGTCCCCTCCCATCCCCACTGCCCAACCCCTCTCCTCAGTCCCCTCTGCATAATCCAAAGTTCTTTCATTCTTCCCTGCCCACCCCCACTATGGATCAGCATCTGCTTATCAGAGAAAACATTCCACCTTTGGTTTTTTGGAATTAACTTATTGCACTTAGCATGATGTTCTCTACTTCCATCCATTTACGCACAAATGCCATAATTTCATTCTTCTTTAAGACTGAGTTATATTCCATTGTGTATATGTACCACATTTTCTTTATCCATTCATCTTTATCCATCCAGGGCATCTAGGTTGGTTCCATAGTTTAGCTATTGTGAATTAAGCTGCTATAAACATTGATGTGGCGGTGACACTGTAGTATGCTAATTTTAAGTCTTTTGAGTATATACCTAGGAGAGGAATAACTGGGTCAAATGGTGGTTCCATTCCAGGTTTTCTGAGGAACCTCCATACTGCTTTCCAGAGTGGTTGTACCAATTTGCAGTCCCACCAGCAATGGATGAGTGTACCTTTTTCCCCACATCTTCACCAACAATTATTGCTTATATTCTTGATAATTGACATTCTGACTGGAGTTAGATGAAAATTTAGAGCAGTTTTGATTTGTGTTTCTGTAATTGCAAGAGATGATGAACATTTTTTCATGTTTGTTGATCGATTGTATTTCTTCTATGAAGTGTGTGTTCAGTTCCTTAACCCATTTGTTGATTGGGTTATTTGGTTTTTTTGGTGTTAAGTTTTCTGAGTTCTTTATATATCTTGGAGATTAGTGCTGTATCGGATGTGCATGTGGTAAAGATTTTTTTTCCCATTCTGTAGGCTCTCTCTTCACATTATTGATTGTTTCCTTTGCTGAGAAGAAGCTTTTTAGTTTGAATTCATCCCATTTATTGATTCTTAATTTTACTTCTTGCACTTTAGGAGTCTTGTTAAGGAAGTCAGGTCCTAAGCCGACTTGATGAAGATTTGGATCTCTGTTCTAATGCCAAAGTTTTTGATTCGCTTTGATTTTTGTGCAGGGTAAGAGATAGAGGTTTAATTTCATTTTGTTACATATGGATTTCCAGTTTTCCCAGCATTTGTTGAAGAGGCTATCTTTTCTCCAGTGTATAGTTTTAGCACCTTTGTCTAGGATGAGATAACCATATTTATGTGGATTTGTCTCTGTGTCTTCTGTTTTGTACCATTGGTTTATGTGTCTATTTTGGTGCCAGTACCATGCCATTTTTGTTACTCTTGCTCTGCAGTATAGTTTAAGGTCTGGTAGTGTGATGCTTCCTGCTTCACTCTTCTTGCTATGGATTGCCTTGGCTATTCTGGGTTTCTTATTTTTCCAAATGAATTTCATGATTGCTTTTTCTAGTTCCATGAAGAATGTCATTGGGATTTTAATAGGAATTGCATTGAATTTGTGTAACACTTTTGGTAGTATGGTCATTTTGACAGTATTCATTCTGCCTATTCAAAAGCATGGGAGATCTTTCCATCTTCTAAGGTCTTCTTCAGTTTCTTTCTTTAGGTGTTCTCTAGTTTTCATTGTAGAGGTCTTTCACCTCATTTGTTAGATTGATACCCAAGTATTTTATTTTTGTTGAGGCTATGGTGAATGGGGTAGTTTTCCTAATTTCTCTTGCAGTGGATTTGTTGCTTATGTATAGAAATGCATTTGATTTATGGGTATTGATTTTATATCCTGCTTCTTTGCTGAATTCATTTATGGGTTCTAGAAGTTTTCTGGTGGAATTTTTTGGATCTTCTAAATAAAGAACGTCATCGGCAAATAGTGATAGTTTGAGTTCTTCTTTTCCTATTCATATCCCTTTAATTTGTTTCATCTGTCTGATTGCTCTGTCTAGAGTTTCAAGCATGATGTTGAACAGAAGTGGTGAAAGAGTCCCTGCCTTGTTCCAGTTTTTAGAGGGAATGCTTTCAATTTTTTCTCCATTTAGAATGATGCTGGCCATGGGCTTAGCATAGATAGCTTTCACAATGTTGAGGTATGTTCCTACTATGCCTAGTTTTTCTACTGTTTTGAACATGAAGAGGTGCTGTATTTTGTCAAATGCTCTTTCTGTGTCTATTGAGATAATTGTGATTCGTGTCTTTATTGATGTGTTGTATTACATTTATTGATTTCCGTATGTAAAACCAACCTTGCATCCTGGGATGCACCCACTTGATCGTGGTATACTGTTTTTAATATGTTTTGCCAGTTTTATTGAGAATTTTTGCATCTATGTTCATCAGAGATATTGGTCTGAAGTTTTCTTTCCTTGATGTGTCTTTGTCTGATTTTGGTATAAGGGTGATACGAGCCTCAGAGAATGAGTTTGGAAGGGTTCCTCCTTTTCTATTTCATGAAATAATTTGTGGAGTACTAGTGTTAATTCTTCTTTGAAGATCTTATAGAACTTGGCTGAGAATCCGTCTGCTTCTGGGCTTTTCATGGTGTCTTCTATTTCATTGCTTGAAATTGATCTGTTTGATTTGTGTATGTCCTCCTGATTCAGTTTGGGTAGATCGTATGTATCTAGAAATTTGTTGATGTTTTCAAGTTTTTCTATTTTATTGGAGTATAAATTTTCAAAATAGTTTCTAATTATCTTCTATATTTCAATAGTGTCAGTCGTGATATTTCCTTTTTCATCATAAATTTTAGTAATTTGAGTTTCGTGTCTCTATTAGTGTGGCTAAGGGTTTATCAAAAAGTTTTATTTTTTCAAAGAATCAACTGTGGTCAGTTTTTTTCAATTGATTGTTTCAATTTCGTTGATTTCAGCTCTGATTTTAATTATATCCTGTCTTCTGCTTTGGGTGTTGATTTGTTCTTCTTTTTCTAGAGCTTTGAGATATAATGTTAGGTCATTTATTTGTTGACATTTTATTCTTTAATGTGTGAGCTCAATGCAATGAACTTTCCTCTTAGCACTGCCTTCATAGCATCCCAGAGATTTTGATCTGGTGTATTATTCTCATTACCTATAAGTATTTTTTTATTTCCTCCTTGATTTCTTCTTTTGTCCATTTATCATTCAATAGCATGCTATTTAATCTCCAGATATTAAAGTAGCTCCTATTTTATCATTGATTTCTGGTTTCATTCTGTTATGATCTGATAGAATGTAGGATAGTATTTCAGTTTTTTTGTATTTGCTGAGAGTTACTTTGTGGCATAACACATGGTCTGTTTCAGAGAAGGATCCATGTACTGCTGAGAAGAAAGTGTATTTGCTTGATGGTAGACATATTCTTTATATGTCCATTCAGTCTAAATCATTGATTGTATTATTTAACTCTATAGTTTCTTTGTTTGGAAGATCTATCCAGTGGTGTGTTAAAGTCACCCACCACTGGATAGATCTTCCAAACAAAGAATTATTGTATTATTGTGTTGTGGTCTATTTGATTCTTCAAATTGAAAAAGGTTTGTTTGATGTACATAGATGCTCCATTGTTTGGGACATATGTACTTATGATTGTTATGGCTTGTTGGTGCATGATTCCCTTAAGCAGTATGAAATCTTTATCCCTTCTGACTGACTTTGGTTTGAAGTCCACTTTGTCTGATATGAGGACATATCTCCCTCTCCCCTCCCCTCCCCTTCCCTCCCCTCTCCTCTCCTCTCCTCTCCTCTCCTCTCCTCTTCTCTCCC
>JAJEJO010003403.1:325378-431636 GCA_020662805.1 Glaucomys volans
CTCTCTCCCTCTCCCTCTCCCTCTCCCTCTCCCTCTTTCTCTCTTGGGTTATAGCTCAGTGGTGGAGTGATTGCCTAGTGTATGTGAGGGCACTGGGTTTGATCCTCAGCACTGCATAAAAATAAATAAAATAAAGATATTGTGTCCCATCTACAACCAATTTATATATATATATATATGTATATATATATATATATGTTTTATAATTCACTTTGAGACAGAGGTTTTAGGTTTTCTATTTACTAGTTTTCTTTGAGTGAACTGTAAAACATGAATCATCATGTCAAATCATACACATTGATGGGAATACCCCTTTTAAATGTTATTGAATAATGTTGCTATTGGAACAATTTGAATGAATGGAATGCCATTGTAATTATGTTAATCCTTTTCTGACAGTATATAATAAAAACTCAATGTATACTGTAGAAATTAAGAACATTATAGGGAGAGTTGAGAATTTTGAGGTGTTTATGAATGAATATTTTAGAAGCATTGATTTTTGAAAGCATTTTTATATAATATCAGTATCAAATTAACTAAGGCAACTTTTTTCCATGATAGTAGAAACCTCACTAAAAATTATTTTAAAAATCAATTGTTTTCTTGGTAAAGGCATACCTGGTTTGTATGACATGAATACATATTTCAAGTAAGGATGTAAACTAGGTCAATTTGCCAAAGAGATGGTAAGCTGCACCACAACTTCTTCCTTCTTCCCACCTCCCATGTCCAGTCTTCCGTCATCATCTTTCTTTTCAGATCTGTGCTCTTTGCATCCATCTGCTCCTTTTCAAGGCAGGTTACTGTTACACCTTACCTGAACTGCTGCATCAAATTTCCAAACTAGATTCTCCCCTCTAGTCCTTCTTTCTTCCAACTATACAGAATGATTCCACAGTTACCTTCTTCCTTACAACCATATACTTTAATAACTCCATAACAGTCCAAATTATTCTGTATGACCTGCAAGACCTTCATGATTAGAATTGCATTGAATCCACAGATCAATTAGGGAATAATACCAACCTTATAATGTTGACTCTTCAATAATAGAGTATCTATTTATATCATGTTTAATTTCTCTCATCATTGTGATTTTTGGTATAGAAGTCATTGCCATCTTTTATTGGAATTATTTCTAGGTATTTTGTATATTTTGGCATTAGTAAGTGGTACTACTATAAGTAAATTTTAATTTTCCAGTGTTTTACTACTAGCATATGAAGAATTGATTTTTCAATATTAATTATTTCCTGCTGCTTTGTAAAATTCAAGTACAAGTTCTTTAATTGGTGCATTATAGTTGAACATACTCATGGAATTTGTTGTTACATATCCATACATGCACACAGCACACAATATTGTTATAATTTGGTCAGTATCACTCCTCCAGCTATGTTTTCTAACAGTTGCCTATTCTCTTTGGTTTCTACCTAAACTGCCTTACCTTCTACAAATAGGAACAGTTTTATTTCATCTCTTCTAATTTTTCTGCCTTTTATTTTTCTTCTTCCTCCTGTCTCTCCTCTTCCTTTCCTCTTCCTCTCCTCTCCCTTAGCTTCCCCCCTCCTTCTGTCCTATTGTTTTTTTCAGTGGCTAGGACTTCTAATACAATGTTGAATAGAAGTGTTACAGGTGAACATTTTTTACTTATTCCTAATCTTAGAAATAATTCAGTCTTTTACATTAAGCATAATATTAACTGTGCACTTTTCACAAGTGCCCATTTGTCCGTTTGGGACATTGCCCTATTAAAACAGTTTGCTAAGTGTTTTTATCATAAGTGAATATTGAGTTTTTTCTTTACGTATTAAAATGACCCTATGGTTTTTCTCCCACGAACTGTTAACACATTGAATTACATTGATTTTTGCACATTCAGCCTTGTGTTCTTGGGATAAGTTTTATGTGGTCACAATGTATTACCTGACATGTACACAATGGAGTATTACTCAACCATAAAGAATGAAATTATGGCATTTGCTGGCAAATGGATAAAACTAGAGACTATCATGCTAAGTGAAATAAGCCAATCCCAAAAAAAACAAAGACTGAATGTTCTCTCTGACATTTGGATGCTAACTCACAATAGGCAGGGGTCGGGGGCAAGAGTGGGGGATGGAAGTTCACTAGATTAAAGGTGGGGGGAAGGGAATGGGAAAGACAGTAGAATGATTTGAACCTAACTGTCCTATGTTCACATATGAATACACAACCAGTGTAATTCCATATCATGTAGAACCCCCAAAATGGGAAGTTATACCCCATTTATGTATGATATGTTAAAATACATTCTACTATCATGTACAACGAGAAAGAACAAATAAAGAATTTTTAAAAAACTAATCTGTTGCCTATATGTACATTTTGGGTTTAGTTTGCTAATGTAAAGAATTTTTATATCAATATTCTTTATGAATTTTTTTTTATTGTAAAGGCTTTGTCAGGATTATGTTGATCTCCTCAAACACGTTGAGTAGTGCTTTCTCCTCTCTTTTGAAAGTACTTGTATAATCTTTTATAGTTGCTTCCTGAAGTAACACAATTAACCAGTGAAACCACTTGAGCTTTCTTTCAGAAAAGTTTTGTTTTGTTCTGTTGTAATCAGTTTCTATTATAGAAAGTTTGTCATCCATCAGCAATTGAGATCTAACAGTATTAAAACAAGCAAAACAAACCCTTTGAAAGGTTCAGAACCTTATAAGGAGTGATATTGAAGGGACTGTTGTGCAGATTGTAATAACTGAAGTCAGATGGAAGCCAAACAGCCATTCACTGTTACATGGCTCCAAGCTAGCTCTGTCAGGTTTTGGAAAAGGGATATAGTACTTTTATGCCTGAATCTATATTTTTTACTGTAAAGCAGTTTTTTTAAACTATTAAATATTTTCATGATTCTTGTGCCTCCCCGCCCAGTTCCCCAGGATCTCCCTCTTGGCAGAGCTTTGTTAACCTTTCTGAGCATTTGCAGACTCCACATACTCCTTTTACTTTCCTGCCCCTCATGTTGTCCTCACTGTTCTCACCCAGCCAAGAACCCATACAAGTGATCCTGAGTCCTGCCCAAAAAGAAATGACTTACTCCTATTTGGTAGTTGCTTATCCTTGGGTTCATGGGACCCTCATATGGTGGAACACTTTAGATACGCCTTTTATCTCCGTGTGATAGCTGCAATATTTCAGAAATTTCAGACAGGCAAGAGGTTGGAATCCTCCTATGAGTGGCTAAGGCACTGACCCTGGCCTGGCTATTCTTGCTTATGTCTATAACCTGCCCTTCCAGAGTCTCCTCCCAGGCTCTTCTCTCTTCTCCTGCTCCCTATGCTTAGTCCCTTATTCTCTCCTTGAATTTCTAGTTGCCTTGTTTTCTGGTATCCAGAAGAGTGTAGATGCCCTCTCTGACATCCATCCTAGAATGAATTCAAACCTCCTTTTCCTCTTGCTTTTTTCTTTTGTGCAGACATGATTATAGTTATAAAGAAAACTGGCAAAAATTTTCTCCTTAAGTCATTGTTTTTACTTTTTCCCATATTCCCTTCCAGCTGCTGCCCCAAAGCAGTGATACTAACTAGGTACAATTCTGAAGTGCTTTTTTGGTTTGTTTGTTTTTGTACCGGGGTTTAACCCAGGAACTTTACCACTGAGCTACATTTCCAGCCCTTTTTATTTTTCATTTAGAGACGGGTTCTCACTAAATTGCTGAGGCTGACCTAGAACTTGCAATGCTCCTGTCTCAGCTTCCAGAGTTGCTGGACTTATAGGTATGTGGCACCATGCCCAGCTCTGAAGTGCTTTTTTATTTTATGACAGATGATCGTAGTTGGAAGAAATTGAGATATGGGAATGTCTTGGGTAATAATGGTTTCTTATTTTGATTATTTCCTTTTAGGAAAGACACTGCTGATCCTGTAACATGGAGGATTGTCTTCATACCTCATCTGAGAATCTGTCCAAATTGGTCAGCTGGGCCCACAGCCATGGGACGATTTGCAGCCTCATTCCAAACCTGAAACATTTGCTTTCTGAAGGTTCCCATGGGAACCTGACAGCAATGTGGGGCTGTAGTGCTGGCCATGCTTATCATTGGCCACTAACAGCTACTTGTAGAGCTGGGTCCCAAGAGAGGGTCTGTTTCCAGGACAACAGAAGTTTTAACTCTGATAGTCCCAGTATAATTGGGGTGCCTTCAGAGACACAGACTAGCCCTGTTGAAAGGTACCCTGGGAGACCAGTGAAAGCAAAGCTAGACTGTAACCGGACCAGAGACTCTTGTGACTTCTCTTATTGCAGTGAGCCTTCTGAACTAGATGAAGCTGTTGAAGAGTATGAGGATGAAAACACCCTGTTTGACATGGTTTGTGAGTCTTCTGTTACAGATGAAGATAGTGACTTTGAACCGCAAACACAAAGACCTCAAAGCATTGCTCGCAAACGGCCAGGAATAGTTCCATCTTCCCTCCATACAAGTTCCCAGACACAGATGGTTGATGAATGCAGCAATGATGTCATCATCAAGAAAATCAAACAAGAAATTCCAGAAGATTATTACATTGTGGCAAATGCAGAGCTGACTGGAGGGGTAGATGGACCAGCCCTGTCCTTGACTCAGATGGCAAAACCCAAGCCTCAGACTCATGCTGGTCCCTCCTGTGTAGGGTCTGCTAAGCTGATTTCCCATGTAACATCTGCCATCAACACGGAGCTAGACCCACATGGTATGTCTCCTTCTGTGATCTCCCGACCAGTTGTCCCAAAGACTGCTAGAGTATCTCTGGCTTCACCAAACAGAGGACCCACTGGAACCCATGGCACCAACCAGCAGGTGGCCATGCAGATGCCTGTGAGCACATCCCATCCTAACAAACAGATCAGTATCCCTTTGTCTGCCCTGCAGCTGCCTGGACAGGATGAACAAGTTGCTTCTGAAGAGTTCCTGTCCCATCTGCCCAGCCAGGTCTCATCCTGTGAGGTAGCCCTCTCTCCCTCAGTTAATCCAGAGCCAGAAGTGAGCTCCAGTCAGCAGCAGCCTCCAGTTGCTCCAACTATAACCACAGAGGCCACCGCGCAGTGCATACCAGGTATGGCATGTGAGGCGACAGTGAGTCCCTCATCCACTTGCATCAGAGAATTCTGCGCCGTCAGCACTTCCAAGATTGTTGATTCAATTTGCTAGGATTCAGTCCTTTTCATTCTCAGAAAACTAGAAATTATGGAATACATTTCATCCAGGTGATAATACGCAGGAAATTCATTGAATTGAGGCCATTCATCCAGTTAATGTACGTCAGAGCTGAGAGGACAGCTTTGAGAATGTGCTGTTGATTCTATGTGGCCAGATTTAAGACTGATATATAACCTTAAGCTGAATTTTTTGTAAAGTTGTTTTTAAAGTTTTTTAAATGCTCTTTTCTCAGTATCAAGGTATTTAGTTGCTATTTGAGGCTGCATGATGTTGGATATGATGACAGTAGATCCAACCATTAGAACCAGCTTCATCCAAACCAACTTCACATTGGTAATCATTTTAGTGGATGTGATAGCTTGAAATAGTTTTTTTTTAAAAAACCACAGACATTTCTAAAACAAGTATTTGATCTTTTTACTCAAAATTTAAAAGAATCAGATAATACGTTTTTAGAATATGTGAGCCTAATTGTAATGAATTGAGAGGAGAGTGGAATAATATTAGGACTTTACACCTGTAATTCTAATGTTCTTTAGTTCTAACATTCATTATTTATTTAACAATAAATACTGTTATTTGTTTATATAACAAAGGGGTTCAGGTTTGTGACTTAAATCTAATAGGCCAGAAATAAAATAAAAACATGGACAAGATTAAGTAAACATGCAAAGAATATAGAAAGCAGAGATCTCTGTTCATTTTTTTTTTTTTTTTAATCCCCAAAATAGTCATTTATTTTGGGAAAAGCTTCCTAGAAGCCTGAGGCACCAGTGCCTTTGGCCCAAAACTTCCTAGAATTAAGTTGCTTTTGCAAACACACTATTCTTAGTGTCAACATTAAGATCCCCAAACGAACTTTATATTTGTTACTTTTCTAGCATAGTCATGACGTTATTAATAAAATATATACTGAAAATATCGTATCTTGATTTTAAAAAAACTATGCTTTTCAGTTTATTTTTCTTTTTAAAATAACAGCTTTATTGAGATATAATTTACACAACATAAAATTCACTTTTAAAAAATGTACAGTTCAAGTTGGGAGTAGTGGTATATGCCTGTAATCCCAGTAACTCAGGAAGCTGAGACAAGAGGATCACAACTCACATCCAGTCTTGGCATTTTAGAAAGACCCTATTCGCATTTAAAAAGGGGGGGGGGCCTTTGGGTGCTAGAATGCCCTCTGGGTTCAATCCCCAGTATTGTTTTAAAAAAAGTGTACAATTCAGTGGGATTGGTATATTTGGAGTAGTAGAGCCACCACTTTCAGAACATTTCTATCACCCCAGAAAGGAACTCCTTGTTTATCAGTGTAACACATTCCCCCTCCTTCCCATCCCTGGCAGCCAGCTTTCTATCTAATAGATTTACTTATTCTGCGGATTTCATATATAAATGAAATCCTGTATTATATAACCTTTTGTGACTACCTTCTTGCTTTTAGTATAATATTTTCAAATTTAATCCCCATTCTGGCATTTCTTTTTTTTTTTTTATTACCAGATAGTATTTCATTGTACAAATACACCATATTTATTTTTCTTTTCATCAGCTGATGGACGTTTGGGTTGTTTCAATCTGTTGTCCATTGTATTGCTACTGTGAACATTTATATAGAAATTTTTCTGTGGGTATATATTTTCATCCTGTTTGGGAGACTGCCTACGCGTAGAATTGCTGGATCCTGTAGTAACTCTGTTTTAACTTACTAAGGGACTGCTAAACTGTTTTCCAAAGTAACTGCACCATTTTAGTTTTACCAGTAATTCTCAAAGGTTACTGTTTTTCCACATTATCACTAACATTTAATATTTTCCATGTTTAAAAAAATTAGAGCTATACTATTAGGTATGTGAAATAGTGTATCATTATGGTTTTGATTTGTGTTATCCTGTTAAGCATTTTTTTGTGTGCTTCTTAGCCACTTATAGATCTTCTTTAGAGAAATGTCTATTTAGATCTTTTGCCCATTTTTAAGGTAGGTCGGGCTGGGGATATAGCTCAGTTGGTGTAGAGTGTTTACTTTGCAAGCACAAGGCCCTGGGTTCAGTCCCCAGCACCGCCAAAAAAAAAAAACAAAAACAAAAAAACCCTACTTCTAAGGTAGGTCATCTTTTTACTGGTGAGTTATAAAAGTTTTTGAGGCGCCATCTATGGCCAGCAAAAAAACAAAAACAAACTCAGGCATGGTTGAGCTATTAGAACAGAAATCTGGCTCTCAGGAATTGACAGTTATGAGAAATTGTTCGAGATTGCCTAGAATATGTGGTTTCTATGCAGTTGGTTCACAGGCAGAATTTGCAGGCCCTGGATGTGTCAGTGACCTACTAGAGCAGAATGGCTTGCTTAACTCCACTCCAATCCTGTTTCTCCCGGAAGGAGCTCCTGCCAGTCCCCCTTTGATCTGTACCACTATAAATAAAGAGAATGTGGGCTCCTCTGTTTTGTTAGAGCCAGACCCTTATAAATGGCTCAGCCCATTAGGCCCCCATTCTAAAGATAATTCTGGCTCCTGTTTTGATGATAAATACATTTCTCAGTGATTAGTTCACAGCTAGCCCATCCCTCTGACAGGAACCCTTTTCCTTGCCCACGATGGACGTGGGGCGATAAAAGTTCCTTATGTATTCTGGATATAAGTCCCTTATCAGATACATGATTTGCAACTATATTCTCTTGTTCTGTGGGTTGTCTTTTTCTTTCTTTAAAAATGTTTTACTTTATTGAATAATGATGTGTATTGGCTATTCTTTATATCACTAGACACATTGTCTTTGTTAGACTTGGTAACATTTTTGTACTAGGAAATCTCTTTATCCTTGTAGTACTTTTGTGAATCTGGTTTGTTTATTTGTCAGGACTCCCCTCCCTTTTTAAAAATAAGTTGGAGACTTAGCCTGGCAAAGTTTTCTACTTTCTCAGTTTATATTTGAGACTATAATTCAGAAATGTATTTTACACAAGTGGTATTCTCAAGCAGTTTAGTATTACTTGTGTCACACATCCTTCCACTAACTTACCCTGTGAAGCCAAATACATGACGCTGAGCTCTAAACCACTTACCGTATAATGCTTTGGAAAAGAAATTCAGCCTATTATTTTTAAAATCCTTGTATTATTGTGTGCATTACATTCTTACGGAATTTTTTTGGGCTTCTTATAATTGCTTAAAAAGTAGCCATGAGCAAGGACAGCATATAACATGCAGTTGTAAACTGTGATTTGACTTTGTTGTAACAAAAAGGGTTGGTTTGCCTTGGAGTTGAACCCTCAAGAACAGTGTGAGGAACTGGTAATGGGAATTTCCTAAGGAATCATTCTCCTGTTTTGATCCATTGTTCTGTGGAAAGATATATTGCCAACATATCATTAGCTTTAGAAAAATACAACTTGGATTAGAAACAGCAATGAGACAAATAAAAACCTGATTGACATTTTTCTTTTTTTTTCTTTTGGCAGTGCTGGGGCTTGAACCCAGGGCTTTGTGCTTGTGAGGCAGGCACTCTACCAACTGAGCTATATCCCCAGCCTCTGACATTTTTCATTTTTGAGAGATATTTAAAGTTCCCCAATGTGTAACTTCCCTTGGTTTCCTAGAGCCCAACCTAGGTTCTGTGTTCTAAAGTTTAATTTATTCATTTAGCATTTGCATTCTTTTTTTTTTTTTTTAATATTTTCTTTAGTTGTGGGACCCAATACCTTTATTTTCTTTTTATGTGGTGCTGAAGATCGAACCCAGGGCCTCAGGCTTGCTAGGTGAGCACGCTACCACTGAGCCACAACCCCAGCCCCAGCGTTTGCATTCTTATAATCTCCACTATACATGTAGATTTAAAAAGACAATTGGGTATGTTCAAATGTATGTGATTGACTTGATGACTGATCCTCACACAGTTAATATATAAAGTACACTTGGAACTAAGCAAAAAGAAAGGTTCTGAAAGAGCCTGGTGAAAGCTGATCAGGCTCTTAAAATGGGTGGTATAGAATTTTGAGTCTTCATGAGATCATTGGATAAACACTGCATATCTTTAAATGATTTTGGTGGGGGAGGAGGGCAGATTCTGGGGATGAACTCAGGGGCACTCAACCACTGAGTCACATCCCCAGTCCTTTTTTATGTTTTATTTAGAGACAGGATCTCACTGAGTTGCTTGCACTAAGACTGGCTTTGAACTTGGAATCTTCCTGCCTCAGCTTCCTGAGCCACTGGAATTACAGGCATGTGCCACCACACCCAGCTTCAAATGATATTTTTAAAATAAGTAATTTTGACAAATGATTCGAATGCTACAGAATAAAGAGAAATTGATCCATTTTGCTCGATTGTGCTGATGCCACTTAAATTCCATTTCCCTAGTGAAAAATCCTTATTTCTGTTTATAACTAAGTTTGTAAAGTTATAAAATGTTAAACAAGGTGTAATAAAATCATGACTTTTCCATTTATCTCTGCCATACTGCCCGATCCAAAGTTTAGCAAACAGTGTGTAAAGAGGACATGTATTATCTGGCACAGTGGAACACACCTGTAATCCCTGTTACTGGGGAAACTGAGGCAGGAGGATCACAAGTTTGAGGCCAATCTCAGCAAATTTAGTGAGGCCCTAAGCAACTTTTCAAGACCCTGTCTCAAAAAATAAAAAATGAAGTAGGGATTATAGCCCAGTGGTAAAAGGCCCCTGGGTTCAATTCCTAGGAAAGAAAGAAAGAAAGGAAAGAAAGAGAGAGAGAGAGAGAGAGAGAGAGAGAGAGAGAGAGAGAAAGAAAGAAAATACGTGGTTAGAAGTATTGATCATTTTTTAGTTTTTTGTATACATTTGGGGTATTTGTCATAATGAAATTTAAATCCCCATTGCATCATGTTAGGTTTTTCTGCATATGTGTAATTCTTACATATACTCACATGTGTATATATAGCCTCCTTTAAGATTTTGTGCAGAGGATCCCTTTCATTAATCATCTGTTTTCCCAGAAATTTTATGATAGCAAGCAATCAATTTTTGCTCTTCAGATTTGTAATATATATTTTTTTCTTCTGACAATTTATACCTCTTATCTCTTAGTAGATTCATATGTGTTCTTCATATGCAATCATGTGTCACTTAATATTAGGGGTACATTCTGAGAAATGCATGTTGTATACCTAGACTGTATGGTATAGCCTGCCGCTCCTAGGCTACAGACCTGTGCAGCATGCTTATACATTGAATACTGTAAGCAACTGTAACACAGTAGGAAACATTTGTGTATTTAAACATAGTTCAACAAAGAAAAGATACAGTAAAAATAGAATATAAAAGAGAAAGAATGGTACATCTGTATGGGGCACTTACCATGAGTGGAGCTTGCAGGATTAGAAGTTGCTCCATTAGAGTCAGTGAGTGGTAAGTGGATATGAAGGCCTGGGAATTATCCTGCACTATTTGTACACTGTAAATACTATGCTTAGGCAACACTAAATTTATTTTTTAAATCTTTCTTCAATAATAACCTTAAAAAAAGTATAACACTTTTTATTTAATAAAATTTGTAAACTTTTTTATTCTTTTGTAATACTTAGCTTAAAATGCAAATACTTTGTACCACTGTACAAAGATATTTTCTTATTACATATTTTCTTATTGTATAAGTTGTCTTCTATTTAAAAATATATATAAACACACTTTTTTTTTTTTTTTTGGTACCAGGGATTGAACTTGGGGGCACTTGACCACTGAGCCACATCTCCAGCCCATCTCCAGACCTATTTAATATTTTATTTAGAGGTAGGGTCTCACTGAGTTGCTTAGCAACTCGCTTTTGCTGAGGTTGGTTTTGAACTTGCGCTCCTCCTGCCTTAGCCACCCAAGCTGCTGAGATTACAGGCGTTAGCCCCCATGCCCAGCCTAATATATTTTTAAACATTGAACTATTTTGGCTGAAAACTAAGCCTGCACAGAGGCAGGATCATCATTATCACTGTCTTCCATATCTTGCCTCACTGGAGGTCTTTAGGGGTAGCAACACATGAAGAGCTATCCTCTCCTATGACAACGGTGCCTTCTTTTGGAACCTCCTGGGGGACCTGCCTGAGGCAGTTTTCATTATCTTCAATATTATGTACTGTATTTAATGGTATGTGCTGAACAGATAGACCATTCTTTATTGTTAATATGCAGTAACTGTTTTTAACTCTGTTTAAATACACAGATACTATTATGTTCAGTATAGTAATGTGCTGTAAGGTCTGTAGCCCAGGAGCAGTGGGTGGGCTAGCATTGCTTACACCAGCATCACCATAGACACTTGAGTAATGCCTTGTACTACAGCATTGTGATGGCTGTGCAGTAAGTAGATGATAGGAATTTTTCAGCTCCATTATAACCATGTGAGACTACTATTGTGTGTAGTCTGTCATTGACCAAAATGTTGATAGTAGTACATGAGTCTATTAGAAATAGTAACTTGTAGCCTGTCATGTATATTGGAAATACATTAGCTTTTAATTTTGTCAATGGGATTTCTGAGTGTATGGATTTTCTTAATATTTATGAAAACTAATCTTTCAACATCTGTCTAGTTATAATCTTTTTTCTGCCTTCATTATTTTATTATTTTCATTATTTTATTTAGGAATAAATAAAATTTCCCAGCCTTAAGATAGGATAAAGAGTCATCCAGGGGCTGGGGAAGTAGCTGAGTTCTCAACACTTGCCTAGCACACATGAGGCCCTGGATTCAATCCCATCATAAAACCATAAAATTATCTATGTTTTCTTTTGGTCCTTTTATGATTCTGTTTTCCCCTCCTTTCCTTTTCTTTCTTTCATTTTTGACATTTAGCTCTACAATTAGAATATGTTTGGGGATATAATCACATGCTATTTTTGCAAGAGTTCAGCATTATTTATTGAATAGTTCCCATTTTCAACTGAATTTATTAATATACCACGTTTTTGTTTATAACTGGATTTGTTTCTCATTTTATTTCTATTTTTATTGATCTCTTTATCTTTTTCTAATTTTTACTGTTTGATTATATTTTATATAAGATAATGCAGAGAAAAGGAATGTAGTCGAAATCATTTAATATATTTCTTTAAAAATTAGTAATGTATAATTGAATTCAGTGAGCTTTTAAAAATCAATTAAGATATATATTACTTCCAATTGTTTGGTTCGTATTAACACAATAAGTAATGGTTTCTTTTGTCAGAAACAAAAATCCTGAGTTAGACTAAAAGGAGAGAATTAATTGTTTTATAGGCCAAGGAGAGATGTTCAAAAAGCGTTCATTTAGGGTTCAGACATCTAGTTTCTCTCTTGGCTGTTTGCCACTTCGGCTTCCTAGGTACAGTTTTGATTCACTGATTCCTGCATGGAGTGAAGTTCATTGATGGATAGAATGTGTGTCACAGCATTTGAATTAACCTCTGAACCTGTTCTAGGGGTATCAGTTCCTCACCCTGACAATGGCATTGAGATCTAACCTACAAAAACTACATAGCTGGACATAAGGGTTGTGGCGGGTTGTGTAAGTGTTCTTCTAAGTTCTGATTTTTTGTTTTGTTTCTGTTTTAAGTTCTGTTGTTGAGGGGCAGCAAACCAGTGGTATTTACTACTATTTGCAGTTTTTTTATGTGGGCTAATAGGAAGAGTTGTTGTGTGTATCATTCAAAGACAAAGTATACTAGAACCATGATCTAGTATGAGGGATACAAATATGTATAAATGTGGATTCTTGTATGTGTGTATATATGCATATGTGTGTATAGACACATTAATTTGTATATTTCTTTATTTTATGAGAAGTGTATGCTTCCTCATTCAAGAATGAACAAGACTAATATTTGCTTTCTTAGCTATAGCTTTTCCTGTAGTTTGCAGTACAGGAAGGACAGCAATTTTGAAAGTTAAGAGACAGTAAAAATTTAGGTGGTGTTTTTTTTTTTTTTGCCAGAATTTTCCTCCTTACCACAGGTGTGCTTATGTGAGGACTGTGTGGCATGCAGTTGTGGGCATTGAGAGTAGCGCCTGGCTACTAGAGTTTAGAACTGGGTGTATCTGAACTCATGCCCCCAACTCCATCTCCTGCTGACCTTGTAACCTGAGACTCAGTTTCCACATTTGTAAAGTAATCATTATGTCTGTCTTGCAGGGTTATTGTGAGGACCAAATAGAAAAATATAAGTAGTTGAAGCACTAAAGAAAAGTCCTGACATGTAAAACATTCATGGAAAATTTTCACCCATGTTAGTATTTTATTTTCTTTATCATCATTGTTCTTATTATTAGATTGTTCCCAGTACTTTGATCGATTCTGATTTTATGCCCATTTATCTACTAAAACATGGTTCATGGACAAATATCATCAACATCACCTTATTGGAAAGGCAGAGTCTCAGGAATCATCCCAGACCTGCAAAATCATAATCTGCATTTAACAAGATCTCCAGGAGACTTGCATGCACATTAAAACTTGAAAAGTAGTGATCTAGGGAATGCAGGATCCACATTATATGCCACCTTGTCCTTCCATCTGGGCACCAAGTAACTTTGAACATTTCCTGAGAGAATTCCTTCCTTTGTGCATCTGCAGGTCCCCAGTAGGAGGGGCCAGAAACTTGCTTTCCACGTTTGTATGTTACCAAGTCTTGTGACCATAGGCTTTGCCAGGCAAATGCAGCTTCATCAGACTCAGAAAAGCAAATTAAAGCAACAGTGCGATACAGTTCTATTCGTATCAGAAAGGCTATTTTAACTTTCCCAAGTATTGTCCAAAGAGTGGAAAATGGGGATATTCTGGTGGGAATATATATTGGCACAACTCCTTTGGAGAGCAGTCTATAGTATCTAATAAGGGTATGTATATCATACAACTTAAGAATTCAATTTATAAGTGTCTGCCTTAGACTTTTTTTTTTTCTAAAAAAGATATATTTTTTAGTTGTAGATGGACACATTACCTTTGTTTATTTTTATGTGGTGCTGAGGATTGAACCCAGTGCCTCACATATGCTAGGCTAGCGCTCTGCATCTGAGCTACAACCCCAGTCCTGCATTAGACTTCTTTATAGATATATAACAGGTATTTTACAGAGGTGTACGTTACAACATCTTTGTGATAACAAGGGAAGGAGTAGTCAGTTTACTTCAGTATCTGTCAACAGATAGATAAATAAATTGTGATATATTTGTCAGTGGACTAGGTGAAATCAACCAGGTCTATATTTATTGACATGGAGAAATCTAGAAAACAAAGTTGCAGAATATTATTATATATTAGTACATTACTAGAATATTACGCCTTTTTAAAAAAGCATGAACATGACCATGTTTGTTACACATGTGCGGGCATACACCTAAGAAACAGTGAAAGGAGACGTCCCAGATATGTAATAGTGGTTGCCTTTAAGGAGGAGGAGGAATGGGAATGGCTACACAGGAAAACTGAACTGTATCTTATAACATTTTCTTAAAAAAAAAAATGTAGCATAGGTGACAAGATGTTATTTATTAAATCTGAAAGGCAGGAATATGAATTTATGTTACCAAGAGGCAGCATAAGCCCTATGTTTCAGCAGGAACTCCAGCCATACAACAGCCTGGGTTCAGAGCCCAGCTCTGGGTGATTTTGGCAAGTGGCTTAGCTTTCTCATCTGTAAAATGAAGATAACAACATATTCTAACAGGCCAATATATAGACTAAATGAATTAACTTATACAAAGCCCACTGGTTTATGGTTAACGTACTTTAGCTAGTATTATTCTGTGTACCTTTTTGTGTGGTTTAAAGTGTGATCACTTTTTGTGCCGGGCATGGTGGCGCATGCCTGTAATCCAAGGGACTTGGGAGGCTGAGTCAGGAGGATAGCGAGTTCAAAGCCAGCCTCAGCAACTTACCGAGGCCCTCAGCAACTCAGTGAGACCCTGTCTCTAAATAAAATACAAAATAGGGCTGGGGATGTGGCTCAGTGGCCGAGTGTCCCTGAGTTCAATCCCCGGTTCCAAAAAAATAAATAAATAAAATAAAGTGTGATCACTTTTAAAATATAGATCATGGAGCACAAATAATTCATTGTGAAATATTTATTTATTTATTTATTTATTTGCTTGCAGTACTAGGGATTAAACCCAAGGGTATTCTACCAGTGAACTACATTCCCAGCCTTTTCTAGTTTTTGAGACAAGATCTCACTAAATTGCCCAGGCTGGCCTTGAATTTGCGATCCTTCTGCCTTGCCCTCCGTGTTCTCTAAGATTACAGGGCTGCACCACCACACCCAGCTGGTTGTGGGATTTGTGAGGGCGTTATAACATTGTTATTATTGAATATAAAGTTGCTTTTGCTGGTTTTGTTATTTTTTAAAGAAAGCAAAATTTTACCATTATTTTCCAATGTACTTGTTTAGGCACAAAGAATTTGTAAATTATTCTTATTAATTTCAACACTGACTTTCTTCCTTATGATTCTGATGGGATACTTCGATGGGGATGTTTTTCAAAGCTCTTATGCTAGAAGACATAAAAAACACAAAAAGCAAAATCTCCTGTATTATCTGTATAGCACTTTTATTTCCAGAATCAGCATTGCCTGAGTTCCACAAAGGAGGAGGTTTTTTCCTTTATTTTGCTGATAGGAAATGAGCCACAGAGACACTAGATAATTCAGTTTGAGTTTCAGTAGGGAGGAAGTTGGTCTTGTTAACTAAGAGGAATGAGGTTGTGGCTTATACTGTAGTCCCTGTCTTTGCTTGACTTATTATAGGAATAGTCTAAATGCCCCCCCCTTCTATTTTCAGGTCATGCTTATCACTTATCCAAAGTTAGATTATATTCTAGTTAGATTATATTCTAAAGAATAATTTCTTTAGAATTTCTAAAGAAATTTATCACACTTTTTTTTCAATTTATTATTTTTTTTATTTTTTAATTTATTTTTTTTTCAATTTATCACACTTTTTTTTTTTAGGATCAACTGTATGATAAAGCACTATGCTGGGCTGGTGAAAATACAAAGAGGAATGTCAGATTCCTTGCTCTTGGGATACCATTGTTTAGAGAAGGAGACAGAAAACCAACTTCAACTCCAACTGTATAAAAAGAGGGGTATAAGCCAAGAGCGGTGGCGCACACCTGTAATCCCAGCAGTTTAGGAAGCTGAGTCAGGAGGATTTCGAGTTCAAAGCCAGCTTCAGTAAAAGTGAGGTGCTAAGCAACTCAGTGAGACCCTGACTCTAAATAAAATACAGAATAGGGCTAGGGCTAGGGATGTGGCTCAGTGGTAAGTACCCCTGAGTTCAATCCCCAGTACCCCCCAGCCCCCACAAAGAAAAGTAAGAAAGAGATGTATAAAATGTAATGGAACATATGTAAGGAGCAGTTAACTCAGCCTTTGAGAGCACATGGAGGGGTGTTTCAGGTAGACACAAAGACATTAGGGCAGAATGATAAGTTGAGTGTGGCTTGAGAGTAGACTTCAAGAGTGCAAGGGTAGTTACAGCTGGAAAGATGGGCTGGAGCCCCCTGTGAAGGACTGAGTATGTGATGTCATAAATGTCCTACCTGGGAAGCAAAGGAATACAGTCAGTTCATTATCTTAGAAGATCATGCTGATAGTGATGGGGAAGTAGAGGTTGGGATTAAGAGCTGATTCATAGGGCATTACAGTAATCCATGTGAGAGATGGCAATAAGTGTGCATGTGAGTCATCACTGAAGACCTTGGAGAGGAGACACATGTTTCAGGAGTTAAAGTATGTAGAGCTTGCTGACTTCTGGGGATTTCTGTTGCCACCCACACATGCCCTGTCTAAAAGGCACAGCATTGTTTTAGGTAACACCAAAAGGTCTTCAGAGCACAAAGATCTACAGTGAAGTCAAATGTGAAGTCTTCCACGTTTAGGAGAGTTCTGAAGAATGCCATGTCCATTCATTCACCCACGATCCATTGGAAGCCTACAAAGTGCCAAGTCAGGCTGCAGATACAGCCACAAAGAAGGCAAAAATATGGTTTCTGTTCTCTTGCTACCCATACTCCAATGGGAGAGAGACAACCAACTCTGGCCTTCTCAAAACATTCCCAATTTAATAAAAGGCAAACCCATGTTTCAAATATTTCCTGAACTGAGATGTTGTTAATCAAACTGTGCCATGACTTTGTAAGATTAAATTGGTTGTCTTTAGATAACACATTCATTAGGACTGTTTCTGGGATGATATATGACTAACAGTGGTTAGATGAACAATTAAGCCACCATGATAAATGAAAGCCAAGTCTTTTAGCTGGAAATTAAAAGTGCAAGAAGCTACAGGCAACTCATTCTACATAATTTATTTGAAATGCTTTCTACTCAGCTACAAATAATAACCCTGTTTATGTTAAAATTGTAGTATTGCTTATTTTTGTAGACAATTAATATCCTATCTTTAAGAATTAAAAATATAACCATTTACCAGTTTTCTGAAAGGCAAAATTAGAAAATCCAAACTAATTGCTCTCTGTGTTGTACAAATTCATAGGTTTGTGAGAAATTGTGTTGTAATGGCTTTGTTTTAAATGCTCCTACATCCTTTTTTTAGTATCATTTGTTTTAGTATTCACAAGAAAATCTTCCCAAGTGGCTTCTTATTTCTTTAAAATATTTTATGAATGGAATAAAGATTGTTATTTACATGTAAAGTTCACCTACATATTACTGAGACTTCCAAATATGTAAAACATACCCAAATACAACAAACCAGCAAATAACTGTAAATCTCAGAGTGTGTGTTTCTTTTCATTGAATTTGAATTTGATTAAGACTACCAGGAAACCAGGAGCCAGTTCAGAACTGAAAAGGTATTGACCTTGATTTTCTAGCCTCATCACCCACTCCTTGTGTTCTGAAGAAATAATGTACAACCCCAAGGCAGGCAAGGTGGTAAAGGCGCTGAGCTTTAGCTCCAGCATCCTGTGGCCCAAGCTGCCTGCCTGCCTGCCTTGGGTCTTGGCAGAGATGCACAGAGTGTGGGTAATATGCTTCATTCTAGGTCCAGTGATAAGTGTTTATCTACATCTCAATGTGATAAGTGGCTTGTGTTCCCAAAACAACATATTTGAACCTGGAGAAATATTTATAGAGCATGGCCAAAATGAAAAATTATACTTCTATGGCTACATGTGAATTTTAGGCTTTATTTTAGGTGAGAACTAGTGATTGAAACACCTTGTTTTATTAACTGTGAGGAGACAATCTGTTTCTTCCTCACTGCCTTAAAATCTATAGGATGAATTTCTTAGACAAAAACTTTGAATTCTATTGCCTTTTTCAATTTTCTTTCTTTTAATCAAAGTCATATGTGTGCATGGAAAGCCATAAAGTGTTATGACTGAATAGTAGCCATCTCTCACCTTAGTTTTCATCATCCCATAACCCCAGCTCTCTAAAGGAAACTTCTTTAGAACATCCCCCCACCCCCCACCCCCAGCCGGAAAGGAGTCGAGATCAGGAGTCAAGATCAGTGGTGGGGAGGATAAGGAGGCCCTGGGTGGTACAGCTGTTAAGTCTTTCATTAGTTCCCTGGGTTTAGCTCTTCTTCTTCCTGCCACCTCTCCCATGAGTTTTCCCTGAGCCCAGAGCCTCTCCAAGGTTGGATGAGCCCCTGCATGATGTGAGATAGTTCCTCATTACTGCATGCATAGTCCCCCAACCATTGGCATCACTGGGAGACTTGTTAAAAATGCAGAATTTCAGGCCCCTGGAGATATACTGAATCAAAATCTGTATTTTGATGAGGCCCCTGAATAATTTTTAGTCACTTTAAGATTTGAGAACAGTGTTCTAGGTTACATATATTACTTAATTTTTAAAGTGATGACGACACCCCCCCCTCCTCTAGACATTATTCTTTCACTTCAGGCTATAGTCCTCAGAAAGCTGGGCAGTAAGCAATAAAAGGTGGAGGTGGGACATAACAATGAATATCGAATCCTGGAAGATGTAATTGTCCCAGCAAGTAATGTTCAGGCTTTCTCCTGTAGCAAAATTTTCTTAATTAGAAAATTGTGTGTAATGCTTTTGATTAAATAAGAAAGTTGGTGTGTCTGATACACTTCACCATTGTTATAATGTACTTTGTAGTTGCCCTGACTACACAGCTTGTCTGGGAGGCTTTGGGCTTTGCTTTGTGTTTTTTTGTTTTTTGTTTTTGGTGCTGGGTATTGAACCCAGGGGTGGTTAACCACTGAACCACATCCCCAGGTCTTTTTAATATTTTATTTAGAGACAGGGTCTGCTAAGTTGCTAAGTGCCTCACCTGAGCTGCTGGGATTACAGGCATGCGCCACCGCACCTGACTATGTATTGTAACTTTGAAGATGATAGGAATGTTTTTTTTGTTGTTTTTTATTTTTAGTTTTTATTTTTACAGACTGTGTTTTGATTCATTGTACACAAATGGGGTATAACTTTTTGTTTCTATGGTTGTGCACAATGTAGATTCACACCATTCAGGTAATCATACATGTACATAGGGTAATGATGTCTGTCTCATTCCACCATCTTTCATACCTCTGCCCCCTCCCCCTTCTCATTTCCCTCTACGTAATCTAAAGTTCTTCCTTTCTTCTCTTACCCCCCCCAACCTCCAGTAAGTATCATTATCTACTTGCCAGGGAAAACATTCGTCCTTTGGTTTTTGGGGATTTACTTATTTTACTTAGCATGATATTCTCCAGTTCCATCCATTTACCTGCAAATGCCATAATTTTATTCTTTATGGCTGAATAATATTCCATTATGTATATATACTACGATTTCTTTATCCATTCACTGTGGAAAGGCATCTAGGTTGGTTCCATAATCTAGCTATTGTGAATTGAGCTGCTATAAACATTGATGTGGCTGCGTTACTGTACTATGCTAATTTTAAGTCTTTGGGTATAAACAGAGAAGTGGGATGACTGGGTCAAAAGGTGGGTCCAATTCAAAGTTTTCTGAGGAATCGCCATACTGCTTTCCAGAGTGGATGTACCAATTTGGAACTCCACCAACAATGTACAAGTGTGCCTTTTTCCCCACATCCACACCAACACCTATTATTGCTTGTGTTCTTAATAATAGCCATTCTAATTGAAGTAAGATGAAATCTTAGAGTTGTTTTAATTTGCATTACTGTAATTACTAGAGATGTTGAACACTTTTTCATAGTTAATCGCCTGTATATCTTCTGTAAAGTGTCTGTCCAGTTCCTTGGCCCATTTATTGATTGGGTTCTTTATATTTTGAGCGTTAAGTTTTGTAAGTTCTTTATAAATTTTGGAGATTAGTGCTCTGTCTCTTCACAGGCTCTCCACTGTAGGCTCTTCTTCAATATCAAAGGATATTGATTGTATCCTTTGCTGAGAAAAAGCTGTTTAATTTGAATTCATCTCATTTGTTGATTCTTATTTTGATTTCTTGCACTTTGGCAGTCTTGATAAGGAAATCTGGTCCTAAGCCTACATGGTGAAGATTCAGGCCTATAGTAGGAATCTTTATGAACTCTGCTCTGTTCTGATAGTGATAGGAAGAGAAAGACTAACACTTGAGCAAAAGCAAAATGCATGGAATACAGGATTTTGGATTTGCTTGGTGATGGGCTAGTTTTTATAGATGTACACTTAAAGCAATAGAAAACCATTTTAATATTGGAATTCATGTCGGAAAAACATAATTTTTATACTATATCTAAAATTTTATAGTTTCAAGTAGTGAACGAACCTGGGTCTTGTGCATGCTAGCTAGGCAAGTGCTTTACCACTGAGCTGCATCACTAGCCCCAAGCAGTTTTTTTAAGTTCAGTATTTGGATAGTGGATTTTCAAAGGAATGCAGTTATTATGTTAGACTGCTGTTATGGTTTGGATGTGAGGTATCCCCCCAAAAAGCTCACATGTGAGACAATGCAGGAAGGTTCAGAGGAGAAATGATGGGGTTGTAAGAGTCTTAACCATAAATCAGTGAATTAATCCCTGGAGGGATTAATTGAAGTGGTAGGGTGTGGGTGGAGGAGATTGGAATTGGGGTGTGGCTTTGAGGTATATTTTGTGTCTGGAAAGTGGAGAGTCAGTGTGTGTTTGTGTGTGTGTGTGTGTGTGTGTGTGTGTGTGTGTCTTTCTTTCTTTCTCTCTCTCTCTGCTTCCTGATGATGCAAACTGCTTCCCTTTGCCATGCTCTCCACCTTGATGTTCTGCCTTACCTCTAGCCAAGAGGAATGGAGCCAGCCTTCTATGGATAAGAGCTCTGAAACCATAAGCCCTCAAATAAACCTTTCGTCTTCTATGATTGTGCTGGTCAGATCATTTAGTCACAACAGCAAAATAGCTGACTAAAACAACTACCTAGCATGCTTGAGAAATAGTATGCTGTAGTAGTTAAGCATATGGACTTTGGATCTACAGTACTGTGTGACTTTGGATAAGTTATTTATCCTTTCTGGTTCTCAGTTTTATAATCTGTAAAATAAGGAAAATGATAGTGTGTTCTCATAAGGTAATTGTGAGGAACAGTGAAGTAATAAAAATTAATAAAGCACTTAGAGGAAAGTGTGTGTGGTACCTAGTGAGTGATCAATCATCATTCTTAGCTGTTGAGACCATAGCTAGAAGTACTTTGGTGTAGGGGTCAGTGATGCAGCTCCATGGTACGACTTGCCTAGTATACACCAGGCCCTTGGTTCCATCCCCAGCACCACAAAAAATTTAAAAACAACAAGAAAAAAAGAGATAAAAAAAGAAAAAGGGATACTTTGGTAACAGTATGTACTGGATATTGTAATTTTCGTCTGTTACCCTGGTTCAGAATGAGATAGTAAGAAAGGAAGTCTAGTAGAGGAAGGAGAATGGAGGAGAGGAGGGAGGATAGGAGGGAAAAGGGGGACCATGAACCAAAATTGAATTCCATGCACGTATGAGTTTGTTTGGATGAACCCACCTACCATGTATACTGTAAAGCACTAATTAAAAAAAAATACAGAATGTTCTCCCCACCTTGCTTAGGTCAGGGCTAAATAATTAATAATAATAATATACAGTAAGATGACACTATAGGAGATGAGCTATGTGAAGTAGCAGCAAAACCTACAAAATTTCCTCATAACAATGATTAATTTTATCTCAGTAGCAGCTCCATTCCAAATGGGGCAGGTGTTTTTCATGTAACAGAACAATGTTTGAAAGAATGAGGCATGTCACTTTTTTTTTTTTTTTTTGGTACTAGGGACTGAACCCAGGTGCACTCCACCACTGAGCCACATCCCCAGCCCTATTTTGTATTTTATTTAGAGACAGGGTCTCACTGAGTTGCTTAGCACCTCGCTAAATTGCTAAGGCTGGCTTTGAACTCATGATCCTCCTGCCTCAGCCTCCCAAGTGTTGGGATTACAGGCATGCGCCACTGCGCCCGGCTGAGGCTTGTCTCTGTATTGAAATGGTCTTTTGTCCATTTTGCTCATACTGTACAAAAACTTGAGGCACTGTTACTGAAAACTCGGTCCTTGTCCCCAGTGCTGATCCAACAATGAGGACACAGTTTTGAGAAAAAGGTTTATTGCTTTTCTAGCAAAGGAGAAACACAAGGGACTCCTATGCCAGAGGAGGATTTTTTTTTTTTTTTTTTTTGGTAGATGGACACAATACCTTTATTTTATTTACTTATTTAACTTTATTTTTTTTTTTTATGTGATGCTGATGATTGAATCTCGTGCCTGACATGTGTTAGGCAGGTGCTCTGCCACTGAGCCACAACCCCAGCCCTATTTATTTTTATGTGGTGTAGAGAATCAAACTCAGTACCTCATACATGCTAGGAAAGCGCTCCTCCACTGAATTACAACCCCAGCCCCAGAAAAGAAGGATTTTAAAGAAGCTCTTCAAAGGGGTCCCAGATGTGCCCTGATGGTATGTTGAAATTCACTTGTTAACTTGGGAGATAGTTACAGTGACTTCCTAGATCTTCTGATGATAGCTCTTCCCTGTGGTGGGTGTGTGTTCAAGGACAGATAACTCAAGGCAATATTATTTTCTGCGCCCAAGTTAGGGAGGGGGAGAAAAAAGAAGGAAAAAGAAAAATATGTCCCTTTTAAAATAAACAGCAAAGGCTATATTCAAAAGGTGAAAAGGACCACAATTACATTTCCCCACTGTCAATTTCTATATTCCATTTCTGGGGAAATATGGGTGAGACATCTCCAAGCTACTTCCTGCTGAGAGAGGGCAAAGTTGGGGGGAAGTGACCTAAAGTCCCAGTTTTCTATCAGGTGGGTCCTGGACAGTTAAGGGTATTCAGGAGAGGTCCAGGGTAGCAGTTGGTGGGTAACTGGACAAGGCATCCATAGAGCAGGGATCATGATAAGACAACAGTAAACAAGATAACAAACATTACTTTTTTTGTAAACAATTAGCACAGAAGCAATTAGTATTTCAACCAGTCTCTGAAAACCATGAAGATGGTAACTCATAATTATTATATCAGTGAAAAAAACAATTGAATTTATCTATGTAAGAGGTTAGCAAGATTTGTAGGCCTGAGATCAGACTCAGATTGACTCAGGGCAGACCTGTAACTCTAGAGTTCTTTGTGATAGTTATTACAAGGCACTCTCATACAAGAACCCTTCCTTCCTAGTCCTTAGCTTCACTTAGTTTTGGTAGAGCTGACACAATTGCACATCTTAAGTTACATTACAGAAACTATTAACTTAGTTAAATTGTTACATTTAAAAAACCTCCTAGCAAAAGAGATGCACTAGGGACTCCTGTCCCAGAGACTGTGATTCTGCCCATCAGGAGGAACAGGGAGGTTTTAAAGGAGTCAGAGGCCAAGTTCCAGGTGTGCTGTGACAGGGGTCTCAGGCACCCTGGTGGTGTGTTAACATTTACTGGTTAATGTGGGAGATAGTCACTTCCTAGATCCTTTGGCAGATATCTCCTTCCTGTGGAACACAGACAGCTCAGGGTAATCTTGTCCCCTGCCCCCAGGTTAGGGATGGGGAGAGGGAGTAGAGAAAAAGGAAAACTTGTCCCTTTTAAAAATAAGCCTCAGAGCTGTATTCAAAAGGTGAAGTGGATCACTGTTACAGAAGTACTCACACATCCCTTATTTACACTAATCTATTATTGTCAGGGCTGCATCCTGCTACAGGACCTTGACTCTGCTGACTGAGATTCATACAGATTGACCCATCACCAGTTCCCAGCCACAGACTCAAAAGTCAAGGAGAGGTCAACAAAAGCTGAAAATTATCTTTATGCAAGTTTATGGCAGATTCAGCAGTAGCTGAACCCCAAACCCACTGTTTATTGGTCTCAGAGCTAGCAAAATTTCAAAGGAGTGTTATTTAATTTGGGTGGGTAGATAGTATATGTCTGACCATGGATGGAGGGATGGATTGAGATATGACATTTGTAAAGTTAACAAATTAATCAAATGGTTAAGGACTGGAACCAGGCAGAAACTGAAGCCTTCAGATAATTCTTGAGGCAGAAAACCTTACTCAAGCACCCATTTTGAGAGATTTATCAATATGGTATAGCTGGGAAGTTCTGAAAGATGGGGGCCATAGATTTTGGTGGACAATTTCTGCCAATTTTTTTCTGATTTATTGGAACGTAGTTCATATACCATACTATACATACCACACTTCAACAGTGTGCAGTTTGGTGGTTTCTAGTACATTCAGAGTTGTTCATCCATCACCATTCTATAATTCCTGAATGTTGCATTACTCCATTGCTTCCCACCCACTTCAGGAATTTAATCCCTGGCAGCCACCACTCAGCTTTTTGTGTTTATGGATTTATCTGTGCAGATGTCTCATTCAAATGGAATCATTGAATACAAAATCATTCAGTAAGGTTTACAGGAATTGTTTGAAGTCTTCAGTTCCTGCCTGACTTTGGATCTTGATAACTTGTTAAATTAACTTTACAAATAGAATCTTACCCTACCCCTCCACCTCTGGCCAGAATATACTGTCTTCCCCCCAAATTATAGAACATTCCTTTTAAACTTTGTCAGTTCTTACACTTAGCTTTTTCACTTAACACAGTGTTTCAAGACACATACATGTTATATTATCAGTACTTCATTCCGTTTTATGACTGAAAAATAGTCTATTTTATGGATATGCCACATTCTTTGTATTTTTTCATCAATTGATGGAAATTTGGGTTATTTCCATTTTTTTGACCATTATGAAAAAAATGTTCTGCTATGGACATTCATATACAAATTTGGGGGTGGACACATGTTTTCAATTTTCAGTTATATACCTATGAGTGAACTTGCTAGGTCATATGGTACCTCTATCTAACTTTTTGAGGAATAGCCAAATTGTTTTCCTAAGTGGCTATGCCATTTTACTTCCCATCCAGCAATGTATGTGGTCTAATTTCTCTACATCCTTGCCAACATGTGTTACAATCTGCCTTTTGATTATAGCCTAGTCAAAACTGGGTGAGCAATAGGATCTCATTGTTGTTTCAATATACATTTCTCTAAGAACTGACAATCCTAGTCATCTTTTCAGGTGTTTCTGTCACATTAATATTATGAGGATTTTAAAACATTAGGAGTATGCATATTTTTTTCACTCAGCACTGACCAGTAAATCTTAGTACTTTTGCCGTAATTTCTACCCGTCATGCGTAAGTAAACCTGTTATTGACCTCCTTTCTTCATCTCTCAAAGTGATTGATAGAAACAATTTTACTAATTTCCCCATGGAAGTATAAATAATTGTATAATAATACAGAAAAATAGATACAAATACAAGATGATACTTAATGGAGTGAGGAAGCTGTCACTGAGTTATGACTCAGTGCACTCATTGTGGTGCCAGAAGAAAATACTAGATTTCCTATTTTTTATGTAAACTAGAAAGAAATTAAACATTACTAAATTTAGATGTATTGATTGGCGGTAGGATGTATACATAATGTAAATAAATACACATATTTGGGGGCTGTTCAAAAGCATTTTTACAGAGGTATAAAATCAGTAAGGCTTGGAGACCTTTAACAAAGACAACAAATGAAATGATTGATTATAGTTGAGAACTTTTTTAAAATAAAAGTTTATTACTTAGTTTTTCACCCTGAACTTCAGTCAGCAAGGAAAAGAAAGAATCCTTATTATTCTAGTAGCTACTGTTTCTGTGAATTTGACTTTAAAGGTTGATTCAATGAACAGAAATATATTTTCTTTAAAAACAATGCCTGAGATTATATTTTACTGAATAATTTTAGTTTTTAGAGTATACTAAGATTTATGTTATAGTTCACTGGCTTTTTAACACTTTTACATACTATTATAATTAATGCTACTGAATGATTATTCTGTTATGGAAAGCAGCTATCTCATTGTTAAAAGAAAAGCTTTCATTATCCGGTTTTACCTATACTTATAAATGGGTAGTAGAATGCTAATCCAAGGAAAATACTCTTAATTTGTATTTTATAATGAATTTTTCAAAAATGTGTTTTGTTATTATCCACTGACCCACTTAGAAAAATTAACATCCTCCTCCTATCCATTAGGTTATTGCTTCTTGGGTGGAATTTAATGAATATTAATAGCCTAACTCAGAAGAGAAGAAGGTAATTTATTACAGTTTTGTACATTTCCATTTTTATGTGTTATCTGTTTTCCTTTTGCTTTATGTGCCATATATCTTTTATTTCTAGTTGATTAATAACTCCTTTTTGTTTTTTTGCTTTATTATGCATTTTCAGTACAAGATGCCCTCATATTTTGGTCCTTACTGAGATATGGAGTCATGTGAATTGAATATAAATTTAAAGGAAGAAAAGGTTTCTAATCAAAATTTTGTAATAATTGTTTCTATTGCGGATATAGCATTTCATGTCATGAATTCGTCAGATGTTACCTTGTATGTTGAGTTTGTGTTTGTTCTCAGTCATTGAAGCCAGAAAATTTCAGTAAACTCATGAAAAGCACTTTTCAAACACTGAGTTCTGACTGTCATACTGATGAACTGTTAACAAAGGATGATTCTTATTTAATTTCCAAACCCCTCTTCGGGACACAGGGTCATATGCTGTTGGCTCCCTTTCATTACCACATGCAAAATAGCAATGATACTGACCACCACTTATTGGGTGCTAATTATCTCACTAATTACTTACATTAACTCAGTTCTCACAGTTTTATGATGTTAGGACTATAATTACTTCCATTTTACAGAAGAAGAAACTAAGTCACAGGAAAGTTAAAATTACCTAGGCAGTGGGAGAGCTAGGATTCCGATTTGTGCTCTTAACTATAAGACTCACTTTGTTACTGCATTGCTTCTCTTGAGTGTCTCACATCCTCCATCTTAGTTGGAAGTGCTGTTCTAGGCCCTGGACCAGCTTTCCCTCAGTTTGCTTTATTCCTCCAAGTTTCACTGCCAGAACTACTACTGCTCTTCTTTTTCTAGTTCCATTCTCCAGCTGCTCTTATTGTCGCCAGAGGAGGGAATAAAGATGTATTCAATAATTGAGAGAGACATAAACAGGGTAGCTTAAAACAATGCCTCCCACATTGAGACAGCAAATGTGTTTTGTTGAATGTTGAAGCACATATACAAGCAGTAAAATTGTTAAAAAGAAAAAGATAGATTTAGTTTCTGTATTTTCTTTTGAATTTATATTTTTCTTATGTAGTTTTAATGTATTCTAATAGTCAAATTAATTCACTTATTTAACAAATACTAGTGAGTGCCTGCTATTCATTTCTTTAAACATGGATGAATCTGTGGAAGGGACAGTCCCTCACCTCATAGCTTCTTGTAGAGCTTATGTTACAGAATTAGTCAAATGATCACACAAATAAATAATTATAAATCACTAGAAATGCTGCGATAGGAAAGAACAAAAGATCAGTTAGAGTAGGGGGTGGTATTGGAAAATTCCCTAAGGAAGGGACATTTGAGCTGAGAATGGAGGATGAGCCATTAGGAAATGGAAGCCTGAAGTTGCATGACATTTCCTTACCCAGACACAATGCCTGAACAGCAGCTGCTGAAGCCAATGGAGTGGAGCTACAGTGACTACTTCTGGGCTGATAAGAAAGACCCCACAAGGCAAGGGCACCATGACTGGGTTCGAACTGCTCCTCCATAAGCAACTAAAAGGCAAACAAATACAGAAAGAAATGTCTGAATTTCTCTGAGAAAGGATAAAAATTGAAGAAGAATATGCAAAGAATGTGATGAAACTCTCTCAGAACTCTGGCTGCACAGGAGGAAGGCTCCCTGGGAGAAGTGTGGGCCCAGGTGAAGAAGAGCCTGCCAAATGAAGCAGAAGTTCTTCTCAAGTTCTCCAAGCTTCACAGCGAGGTAGAGAAGTCCCTAATGAACTTTTTGAGAACTTGAAGAAAGACGTGAGAAAGTGTGACTACCATATCATTGACTTCCACAAGCAATTCACCAGCTGATATGTGTCTATGGAGAAGGCCTGAAAAGCTCTCACAGAGTGGCAGAGAGACCTGGAGATGAAGACCCAGCAGCTGGAGATCAAACTGAGCAACATGACAGAGGAAAACATCAAGAAGGCACAGAGGAAGTCCACACACGCTGGTGATGACCTCACACACTGTGTGGTCCTCTACAACCAGGCCCAGTCCAAGTGGTTTGAAGAGACAGTGACCATCACTTTGGAGCTAGAGTGGCTGGAACTGGAAAGGGTGGAGATGATCCAGCAACATCTGTACCAATACATTCAGCTGCAGCGTGAGACAGACATGTTTAACCAAAGCACAGTTGAGCCTGTAGACCAGTTGCTTCGAGGAGTGGACCCAGCCAAAGACAGAGAGCTGTGGGTCAGAGAGCACAAAAATGGGCAACATTCACTCTGTGGACATGGAGTTCCAGATACGCCTGTGCAGCCCCAGGGGTCCTGCCCAGGAGAAGGGCTGGGTGTCCCTTGGGGAGGAGGTGGTAGCTCCCACCAGGTTAAGCTGCCCTCCCACCCACTATCCTGTCCACTAAGGAGAGAACTGGCAATTCCAGAAGGGTGATCCGGATGGCCCAGCTGGAGGATTCCAAATATTCCCAGGCTAAGAAGACAAATCTGCAGCCCTGCCCTTGTCTCCAAGACTAAAGCCCCCCAAACCCCATGCTGTACTTGATGCTCTGAGAACAAACTGGGGCTAAAACTTTGTGGTCCCTGCTGAATTCCATAGGGGTGGCTGTCACACACTTGTGCCCTTGGATGCCCCAAGGCCCATCCTCCATCTGGTCCCTTTATCTCTAGGGCTTTGGAAGATCAAGGGAAGGCTGTCTCTGCCTCCAAGCCAATGTCAGGATCAGAATCATGGTTAGAAAGCTCTATCAGCTCATCCTGCACCTAGAATCCTTTTCAGCCCTCTCTCTCTTATTTTTCACATTGCATTCTGGGAGCCCATTTTGTTTTTTCAGCCACTTTTCATCTCCATGAATCTTGGGAAAGCCTGTTTTCTGTCATGACCATGTCTAGAGAGGTCATGATGGAACTACCTCATTTGGCAAATTAGCCCCAAGTTGGAGCATTGATTCATGGTTCCTATCAGACAAACCAAAAAACTAAAAATAATAACTTCTTTAAGCATTACTGTGTTAACAGTTTTTCTCTTAAATATATGATAAGGCAATATTTGGGGAGAAAAATGAAGGTCACAGTTAGGACAGAATGGACTCGATTCTTGGTGATTAAAGATTATATACATAAAGATATATGTATGTATATTTACATACACACATTACACCAAAGGATTCAACCCAGGGACACTCGACCACTGAGCCACATCTCAAGCCATTTTTGTGTTTTATTCAGAGACAGGGTCTCACTAAGTTGCTTAGTGCCTTGCTAAGTTGCTGAAGTTGGTTTTAAACTCAAGATCTTCCTGCATCAGTCTCCCAAGCCCCTGGGATTACAGGAATATGCCACCACACTGGTAAGAGTAATATTTTTAATTAAAAATTTAAATTGGGAACTGGAGGTTTAGCTCAGTGGTAGAGTGCTTACCTGGCATGCGTGAGACCCTGGGTTTGATTGCCAGCACTGAAGGGGGAATGTTGAAATTAGAAAGATAAGTACCAAAATGTATCTGATTTTTGGATGATGGACTTATTTTTTACCTTCTTTGTACCCATTGTTTTTTTTGGGGGGGGTAAATTATGTTAACTAATATTATTTTATGATAAAGCTAATCAAATTTAATTAGGAGAAATAAACATTTTTAAAAAACCTTTTTCCTTTTGTGACTCATTACCCTTTGAATCATCTGTTTTTTTAAAATTATTCATTAGAAGCAATTTAAGCACAGCAAATTTAAGGGTTTGTGGACTCACTGAGGTGCAGGGTAGTCAAGACTATATTCCTGAACTGTTCAAGGACTCATTTTTAATTTTGGAAAACAAAAGTAAAATATTTTTTGCTATAATGGAATCATTAAAGAATGAACTAAGAAGGAGGAATCGAACCCAGTGCCTCACACATGCTAGGCAAGCACTCTACCACTGAGCCACAACCCCAGCCCCTAAACAATTCTTAATTTTGAGAAATATATTTATTTTGGAAATCTCATAAAGGTAATTAATCTTCTTAGCGCTGCATATAAAAAATAAATAAAATAAAGGTTCACTAACAATTTAAATATATATACATACACACACACACAAACAAGAATGAACTAAGAGGAGTACATATGTAAAACTGTGGCTTTAGTTACTGAAACTGGAAAATGTAAATGTCACATCTTTAATGAACTTAGGTATCTTCTACCAGCTTAAGTCATTTGAGAGTTAAAAAGCAGGATTCTTTTGGCAATCACATATGATGTCTTAAATATCAAAGCCTGATGGCAGCAGCTCACTGTGTATTTTATGAATTATACCAACAGCAGATATTTCAGACATATCAGAAAAAGGTAGTCTTGATTCAGTGTCTCTGGCAGTATAATAAAAAAGTGGAGGAGAAATTTCTACAGTCTCTAATAAGCAATATATCAAGGAGTACTGTCAGATTGTGTAGAAAAGTCCACAAGATGATTTATTACATTAATTACCGTCATGTGGGTTTCATGCTGCTAAGCCTGCAAATGCAGCAACATTCTAAAGTTGATTTAAGAATATATTTTAGCCAAGACAAAAATGCATCTTATTGTGATTAATATAGTACAATATATATTCTCTTGTTCTACTCTTCTTTGTCCTTTACTTTGGTGCAGAATGCTTAGTTTCTTTTCTGTGACTTAGAATTAACTTCTAGATAAAGGAGTTCCGTTAGTTTCTTTTCACCCCTTCCAAAAGATTGCCTTTTTCGGTCTTATTTTCTTAATTTAATTCAAAAAAGCAGCGTCCTAGGGGAGAGAAGTCCATGACTATACCCTTGTTTTAATACTGCACTGAATTTGCAGTCACAGTGCCCCTTATAGCAACACAGTAAGCTTATCAATATATAAGATGCTCAGTCTGGTGGAATGGAGGTCTCTGATGAGCTGTTTGAGATATAGATATTAAATTCAGTTGTTCACATGTGTCCATGACAGGATATTCATTTATGCATGAATGCCTGACATTGGTGACCTTTATAGAATCCGGCTGGGTAGAATTAGCAAATGTTTGCTATAAAGTCATCAGGACAGGAAGAGCTCCGGTGAGTTGGGAAGAATGATTTAGTGAATTTGGAACACATTTTTTTAAGCAGCATTGTGTTTAAAGGGTTGAACTTAATGATTTGTGTGTCTAACACAGAGCTAAGTGGCTTATTTTCCATCTTATTCAATCCTCACACAACTTTTAAGAGAAACGTGCACTTATACTGATTTTACAATTGGAAAAACAGCAACAACAAAATTTAGGCTAAAAAACATACATGGATTCATATAGCTGGTAGAAGGCATTGCTGGGACTTGAAACCGGGAATTCTTACTGGCAAAGCTAGAGCCATTAGCCATTAGCCATTGGCCACATTATCTGGCAGGTGAAAAGGGTCAACTTAAGATTTAAAACTGGTCTTTGGCAGTTAGGGAAACAGTGTTGAACTTAAGGATGATTTCAGAGAAGTTACCAAATAAAAGGTCTTTATCTAGTTGGTTTCCAGGAAAATAATTCTTTTACCTCAAGCATTATTTTGTCCAATTGTATGACAAAATAATGGTTTAGTATGTCAGTTCAGTTTTTTTTTTTGTTTTGTTTTGTTTTTTTGTGGTGCTGGAGATTGAACCCAGGGCCTTGTGCATGTGAGGCAAACACTCTACCAACTGAGCTATATCCTCAGCCCCCAGTATGATTTTTGTTTTGAAGTTTATCCCAAAAATGCAGGACTGGTTTAATAGTCAAAAATCAATAACCATATTTACCACATTAACAAAATGAAAACAAATAAAACTGTACAGTTATCTGTGGCTACAGAAAAAGAAGTGGACAACATCAATCTCTTTTCTTTTGTGGTACTAGGTATGGAACATAGGGCCCCCCGCATGGAACATAGTGCTCTACCTCTGAGCTACATTCTAAGTCCCTGATATTTTTAAATTTTATTTTATTTTTCGGTTCTGGGGATTGAACCTGGCAGTACTCTACTATGTAGCTACAGCCCCAGCCCTTTTTATTTTTTATCTTGAGACAGGGTTTCACTAAGTTGCCCGAGCTGGCCTGGAACTTGCAATCTTCCTGCTTCAGTTTCCCAAATTGCTGGGATTACAGGCATGTGCCCCCAAGCCCAGTACAATATCCATTCTTGATAAAAACTCTCAGTAAGGAATATCCTCAACTTGACAAAGTGTCTTTAATGGGAAATTTACAGTTTATTGGTGAAAAACTGAATGTTTTACTCCCAGTATTGTAACAGTGGTCCACTTTATGCTTTCAGTATAGCCCTTGCTGCTCTACCACAGCAATTTATTTATTTATTGCCACTTTTTTATTTTTATTTTTAATATTCAAACAATCTTTTGAAGGATTTAATGGAAAAAAGATTTCATATATAACAGTAACAAAAATATATTAATGTTTGTCAATAATGTGAGACCTATTAAAAATTAAAATTAAAATTAAAACACCACTAAAGACAAAAAAATAGCCTTTCTACAAATAGAAGGCCCATATTATTATGTAAATTGATTTGTAAATTTAACCCCAGTATGATTTTTGATAGTATTTTTTATTAAATAGAAATCACTGAAATAACCGTTATTGTTTTCAGCAACTGTTTTGCCTAAGAAATAAAAATTTTCAGAACAGGAAACCTATTGTTTGTTCAGTAGCATGGCAGGTACTGTAACTGAGACAGGGCTCAGGCTAAGGCTTATTGGAGGGAAGAAGTCCTTGTCAGGGCCTTCTGGGGAAGAGAGGGAGAACTGTTCCTTAAAGTATGGCCTTATAGACCACAACTACAGTAGAACCATCTAGAGATTACTAAAAATGCAGATTCCTGCACCCCGTTGACTTTAATTCCCTGTTCTGGGGGTCTGCAAAGTCAGTGCTTTGTCTCCTTTGTGCATGTGATGTGTCACCCCAACCTTGCTCCCTGGGCTGATTTAATGCATGTATAGAGACAACAGGTGGTATGGATAAGAAAGAAAGTAGGCCTTTCCCCAATCTTGTATTGGTTTAATAAATACTAGTATATTTTGTGCTCTAATTTCCATTTTTAAAATTTTTATTAAGGAGAAATTTCTCCAGAGGCATCCAAGAGAAACGAACAAATGACTAATGTTTATGTAAGTGTTTTCTCCTTCAGTGAAAAATACTATCAAAAATCATACTGGACTAGCTGGTACTATTGTTCTAAATTTTAGTGTTCCTGAATATGTATGTAAGAAACGTATTTTACTGCTACTATTGGAAAAGATTAACTGAGCATAAAAATAATTTTCTGGTGAGATAACTTAAATAGCATACATGTCTGGCTTCAATTAGTGATGTTAACAATCCTAGAAAATAGTCTGATTTTAAAGTTCTAGGACAAAGGATAAAAATATGCAAGGAGTTAAGTGTTTTAAGGAGAGAGAAGACACTGACTTTTTAATACATTCTATGCAACAGGATCTCACAATTTATTTTCTACTTTTAAAGTAAATATAGTTCACTTTTTCCTCCAACAAATTACAGGAATTTAGAGCTGTTGCTATTTTCAAAAATGAAACATGAATGTTGGCAAATATGGTTTTTGTAACAAATAAAATTGAAGTTGGCCTGTTTCCTAAAGATCATCAAGCAGGGATCGTATTTTTTGACATACCAACATAGTCTTCCTTCAACATAGAAAGTCATAAGAAAATTGATTTCTCTCAAATGAATACATCTGTGATAAAAGTAAGTATCTAGTAGACAGCACAACAGTGTATTTCTTTTTTAAAGTGGAGATTAGAGTTAGGGAAAGGGAGCTATGCATTGATTTTTATGGATATATTCATTTTGTTGTGCTCTTTGGTTAAGTTTTATTTGTTTTCCCCTTATCCTGATCAGTACATAAAGTTATTATCTTGGCAATTTGTGTGATGGTTGGTAGACACTTACTTCTTTTAGGTCATTTCATACCATTATTATACATGTCCACACCACACCTTGCCTTGATCACAGCTGATTGTAAAGGGTCCTAACAAAGAATAACATAACTATGTGAAGTGCTGATTATGAGTCCCAAATTTTAATTTTATGCCACTCTCTTTTTTATTTTTAGATTTCTTTTGTTAATGCAGTCTGTATGGTTGTGGACTGGGCAATTACACACAGAAAGTTATCTCAGCAACTTTGAGCTTAGCTATTAATTACATCAACTGTTATCTATTGAACACTACTACTTCTCAAGTGCTTTATCAGACCTGGGAATAAAGCTCTGAAGTCCTGCTTCTTATAAACAGTCCACTGAAGGATACAGATGCAAAACAAACAAATATGTAGTCTATCAGCTGGTGAAGAAGAAAATAACAGTAAAGGAGGAATGAGGGATGTCAGAGACAGAGAAATGGGTATTAATTTATTTTTTTTAAAGCAATTCTGTCAAATTTTTGGCATTTGAAGGTTCTTTGCATTTAGCATTGTCAATCTCTTTTCCTCTGTGTACACATTTGCAATTACCATAGAAAGCCTTCCATGGCCACCCCACTGGTCTGGCTTTACTCCCTACTGCAACCTTTCCCCTCCTACTCCAAAACCAGGATTGATGTGTTTATAGTCCTCATGAGCACACGTCGGACTTTCCCTTTGCTCAAACAGTTTCTTCCAGGGATGCCCTTACCCTCCTCTTGTGCTTAACCCAACCATTAAAACCATCCCAAATCCCAGCCTGTGGAATAGTGCTTCAGTACAGCTTCAGCTCTGTTTGACTTCTCACTTTCTTCTTCCTGAATTCCTGTAGGACCTAGAGCCTGTATCACAAACTCAGTACCTAATTGCACAGTGCTGTGTATTGTGCATTAGTCTTCTCTCTAGCTATGATGTAATCTTCATAACCATCAGGAACTTACCTTTCACTACACATTACAGGTTTTCTTAAAATGCTAGGGGCATGGTGGGGACTCACAAATGTGAGTTAAATAATTCCACCCTCAGCTTTATAAATACAAATCTCACCAGATTTATTGTTGCTTTTCAAATTTAAAATACATTCTTATTTAATAGGCTCATGGATTTATCATTCACTGATTTATAAAGAATTTGAACATCATTTCTTTTATCTGCCAAGTGGAAAGTGAGACAAAATGCTTTTCTTTGAAATGAAAATAATAAAGGAGAAGTTAAACATCAGGGAATGTTTCTTATTGCTTCAGATGTATTACTTTAATAAAATCACACAGGGATGTGATAGCTAAGTTCATTTTTATTTTAAATTGGGTACTACAGCAATAGAAGCAAATGGATCTGAATTTAAATCTAACATAAATCTCCTCAAATTAAATGAGAACATAAGATACTGCACTAATTATATGTTTTTCCATGCCATCTTCTAACAAGGGAGGAAATAATTGGATTAATGAGGCATAGAGACAGTGTAAATAAGTACAGAAAAGCTGCCGTATAAAAACTTGACTCCAACTGTTGGAAGTATTCCTGAACCAATGCAAAGGCTTTTCTGCAACCTATCTCCAGGTCACACAGATCTCTTGGAAGTCAGTAATTAAAACCTTTCAGTCTGTTGGCTACATTTAACTGAAAGTGTACTTCCTTGTCCTGGGTTTTACAGGATGGACACTGCTTTTGAGAAGCAGAGTAAATTTAAGTGATAAGTATTAGGGCCGTTGTAAATGGTACAGTCAAGAAATGAGTGACCGTTCATTTGAAGAGTTAAAGCCACCCATTCCTTCTACACAGAATTCATCCATCCTCCCTACTCATAACTGGAACCATACTGTGATACAGTGACAGCAAGGACCACTAAAATTGTAGCCAACATGTAGTGTAAGTTCTGGAGGAAAGAAACATTTTTAAAATGCATTTTGAAAGGTAAGCATATCCCAAAGTTCTTCCCTTCCATATTCTGGTCAATACTTGGGATGTTCCATTATTTGATGTTGAGCATCTGTAGATTTGAAATTCTATTAGCAGTCTGTATATTTATTCTGTCGGTCTTTATGCATTCATTGGGTAGCTCTGATGTGCTAGGACATAGGCCGGTTACCTGGAATTCACAGATGACACATACATAAAAAATAATTGACTTACTAGGGCATGGTCCAACCTACATCAGGGTAGAAACACTGTTTAAGAAATTTACTAAGGCCACCTCTAAGCATTCCTTCCCGTTTGAGAAGGTCACATTCTAACAGGAATGAGGCAGAATGAAAAAGATAATGCATTAATGTGGAAAAGACAATGTGTAATCCAGTTATTAGCAGATGTCTTTTGGACCTTTAAGATTTAGATAAGATCCCTCAAACCTTTATCCCATAATATTTAAAAACTCTAATACCTTTCCTTTATGTGGGGAGGGGTGCCAGGTAGGTTTGGATAGCCGTAGTTTCCTCTGACCCTGTCCACCTGCCTCCACTGAGGCAAGCTAAGAATCATTTGATGTCTGGGAATATTTTGTACCAGGTCATCCAGACACGAACTCAGTCCCTGTGCTCTATTTCTAGAAAAAGCCCCACTATGTGAGACAGTTTATTGAAAGTTTCTTAGCATAGGAAGAGATGAGTAGGTTTATATGGTAACAGCATGAAAATCTGACAATGTTGTTTTCTGCAAACTAGTTTTCTTAGGATGAAATACAAGATCATAATGCCCTGTGTGATCTGGCCCCATGGGCTTTCAAACCTTTTCCTCATACCCCTCTTGCTTTTGACCACTTTGCTTCAGGCACACTGGTATTCTTGTCATTTTCCCAAATTTTGTTCTGATTTCAAGAATTTCCCATGTTCTGGCCCCTCTACTGTTCCCTCTTCCAGTTTGCATGGCTGGCTTCTCTTTCTTAGGTCTTTTGAGAGAGCTGTCCTGAAGCATCTTTCTTAAAATGAGTCATTTCTTCTCTCTCACAACACCCTGCTATTTTTCTTGACAGCACTTGTGCCATTTGTCTAAAATGTACTTATTTGTGTTACTGTCCACTCAATTCCTGACCTGGATCAGTGAGCATGCCTCAATGGATTAGACTTGAGGGGAGAGATCGAGTATCAAGGATGATGCCAGGGTTTCAGATTTTGGCACAGGGATGGCTGAGGAGATATTGAGTAGGTGGAAGAGCAGATTTGAGGGGACAGATCCTAAGATTTGAAGTTACATTCTAGGTCTGGGTATGTTGTATCCATCCAGTTTTCTAGGCCTTTGGTATTTTAACCATATCGTTTTTAAAATTTGCTGTTAATCACAATTTCCTTACATTTAATATAATATAATCATTTTTTTCATTCATAACAGTGACTTGTTCGGTTTGCCTGCTGAACTATATACATACTTCAGAAAACTGACTTTTTAGTGTGTCTTATTTGGTTTATTGAAAATTTGTTTATCCACCAGCATTAAGTAAACAACAAAGCTATTTAACATAAAAATTATTTCTTACCCTGTACATTCCTTCAAACAAAATTCAGATGAAGTTTTGACTACTAAGTTATTGGTAAATGTCAACATCTTCAGGAATTTAACCCTTCTTTATAAAGTAAATTTTATGTGATCACAGAGCATTCAGCAATTCTGACTTTAAGAACACATAGCACAGATATCTTACCCCACTACCTCTCTTTGAAATCACCTTAAAATAGAAATAGAAACAAACTTTTCCTTAAATAAAGCTGGAAGTTTTCTACAACCCAAAATCTCATATGAAGAAGGGCTGTTGAATGTAATAATCAGAGGGGGATTTGGATATGACATCAAGACATGATGGATGTGAGACATCTCTGTTTTCCACTGGAGTGATGCACACCAAGGGGCAAAATTAAGAGTCACTTCTGGAGAACTGGTGGACCAAGTGGGATTCATAACAGGCATGGAATTATGCTTCCACAGTAGGAAATCTTTTAATTCTGCAAAAGAAACATTATAACATCATGTTTGCAGGTGCTGGAAACTCATTTGATAAAATTTAACATGACTCCTACATTTAAAAAAAAAATCAAAATATGAATTGGGAGATACCTCTTTAACAAGTCTTAAGTAGATCTCTATCAATCTATGTTTATCATTTAACCCCAAAGTTAACATTATTCTGTAAAAACACTCAGAAGACTTTTTCATCATATCAGTAATGAGCAACAATAATCACTGTTATTTAGCATGGTAACATGGTTTTAGACATTCTACATTTATTCATTTGTATATGTAATGATGCATGTATATTGATTTTTATATAGATATTATGAAAAAGGGCTAAATACACTATTTAAAATATAAGGATAATATGTTAATAAATATTAAGAATTAAGACTAATTTTCTATTTGTAAATATAAAATTTTCTAAATGTAATTGAGTTCTATAAATCAATATAATAAAAGAAAATGGATAGGGCAAAAATAATTCAGAGAGAAAATGACAAAAAATCAAGGAATTAATAAATGAAAAATATTAAATCTCACAAAAAGTGGAAAATAAAACCATGGAATAGTTCATCAATTAAATAAGCAAATATTAAAAAGTTTGGTAATGCATTATAACTGGAGAAGTGATTAAACTAGTACTCCTATCTTGTGAGAGTATAAATTGCAGCAAAAGAACAATATAGCAGTTCTACTTTTAGAAATTAATTCTGTACATATATTTACACATGTATGGAAGCTGTGTACATACAACATTGTAATAGCAACTGATGAAAATAACACACATGGCACCTATGCAGGGAATTAAGAAGTTGGATTAATGTATTATGGTATATCCATATAAAATACTATGGAGCTATCTCTAATACATTGTTAATGGTAAAAGCAGGCATAAAATAGGATATGTAGTATATTTATTTCCCTATCTTGAAAGAAAACAATGAACCTAAAAATTGTATCCAATTAGTTGGTAATACTGATTGCAGAGGGAAACAGTAACAGAAAGTTGATCAGGGAGGATGACTTACTTCCACTCTGTACCTTTTTGTCCCTCTAGACTATTGTGCCAGAAAATTATATTGCCCATTTGTTTATTTGTTGGTGCTGGAGGTTGAATATTCATTAATTAAGATCAAATGACTCATGGTCCAAATTTTTAAAAAATGATCTTAATTTCTAAGAACATGTAGGTGGTGTTCTAGTGAATGGCAGATTGAAATGTGAAAATTAATTCTAGATGGACAGCAAATCAGAATGTGAAAAGTAAAACAGTTAAAGCTTTTGGAAGAAGTAGATGATCTTCCATGACCTTGGAATAAATAAGATGGCCTAAACAGAACACAAAAAATACGAATCATAAAGGGGAAAAGTGTGTGTGTGTGTGTGTGTGTGTGTGTATCCTGACAAATTGGACTACATTAAGAATTCTTGTTCATTAAAAGATAAGCAAAAAGGCAAGACACAGACTGGCAGAAGATATTTGAAAAACATACCTGACAAAGACTGATATTCAAACAATAGGAAAAGAACAATCTAATAGAAAAATGGGCAAAAAATTTGAACAGGCATTTCACAAAAGAAGATATCCAAATGGCCAGTAAGCATGAAGATGTGTTCAACATCATTAGTCATCAGGGAAATGAAAATTTAGTCCACAATGCAGTACCACTACACACCCACCAAAATGACTAAAATAAAAAGATTGGCATTTCTTAGCATTGTTGAAGATGTGGAGCAACCTGAACTCACACAGTCATGGTGGGGAAAGTAAACTGGCACAACTACTATGGAATTTTGGTTGTTGGTACCTGCTAAGGCTGAGGATGTTATTGCTTATGACTCAGAATTTCTACTTCTAAATAGACCCCAACAGAAATGCATGCACATGGTCACCAGAAGATACCTACTAGAATGTTTGTAGCAGTTTTTCTAGAAATAATCCCCAAACTAAAAATGAATAGAACACGATGTCCAAGAGCATGGGAAATAAATGGTAATAAATTCACACAATGGAATGTACAGCACAATGAGTATATATTGCCTACAGACACATAGCAGTGTGAGTGAAACTCACAAGTACAAAGTTGGGCAAAAGAAGCCTCCTAAGATTCCATTCACATGTGCTATGGTAATAGTCCAAGCAAACCTATGATGTTTCAAGTCAGAATAGCCATTTTCTTGGTGCGAGGGAATGACTGGAAGAATAAAAGACTTCTGGGATGCTGGTGATGTTCTTTTTTCTTGGTTCAGTTACTGAATTCACAGGTGTATTCTATTTGTGAAAGCAAATCACATGCTCTTAATGACTAGTCTGCTGTATTATGTGTACATTATATACAATAAAAAGTTTTTAAAAGGAATGGATCAGAAGATTTTTCTTAAAGTAGAGATACATGCAGGATAATGGTAATAGTTCTGTATTATCAATTTTCTCTGGTCTTATTTGATTTTATTATTAGCTGAAAAACATACACTTTTACTTGGTTTTTAAAACATTTCCTTCCCCTTATTCATGTAAAGTGAATAGGGTGTCTTTGCCCTTCCAGCCTCTCGTACATTCCAGGCTCTTAGGAAAGATTAAGACAGGGCAACATTTCTTAATACAATTGAGGCCCAGTAGAAAGGAGGGAAAGTCTTGACAAAAAGACCAGGCTAGCCGGGCGCGGTGGCGCATGCCTGTAATCCCAGCACTTGGGAGGCTGAGGCAGGAGGATTGCGAGTTCAAAGCCAGCCTCAGCAACTTAGTGAGGCCCTAAGCAACTCAGTGAGACCCTGTCTCTAAATAAAATACAAAATAGGGCTGGGGATGTGGCTCAGTGGTGGAGTGCCCCGGGCTCCAATCCCAAGAACAAAAAAAAAAAAAAAAAAAGACCAGGCTAGAGCTGGGGTATAGTTCAGTTGGTAGAGTGCTTTCCTCGCACACAAAGCCCTGGGTTCAAACCCTAGCACCCCACCCCCCAAAAAAAAGCCAAGCTAAGGATGAATAGAAGAAGTGTGAATGTGTCCATCAACTCTGAGTGGGTTGGTTCAGTGCAATAAATGTGGAAGAGAGGCAGAAGTGGGAGAGCTGGCTGCCATACCCGGGAACTGTCATAGGACATATGCCCAAGATAGCACTCCAGCCCCTTCCATAGTCCACTTAAGCAGACCCACCAATACTGCTTAATTAGGTCCAACAGACTTAAGACACTTTTACGCATACACCCCTTACAAGAACTTTTGAAAAGATTATATACCACTCACTCAGTTTTAAATTGACACCCAAAGATTTTTTAACATGTTACCATTTATTTTTGTAAAAAGGAAGTCAAAATTATTAAATGTTTTATTAAATGAAAATAAGAATTGACTAAAGTAGAGTCAGTACCTCAAAGATTTGGTAATAGTTATTAAGTACTTTGTGAATTAAAGTACATGAAAACTAAATTTTCATTTCCCTGATGACTAATGATATTGAACACATCTTCATGTTTACTGGCCATTTGGATATACTCTTTTGTGAAGTGCCTGTTCAAGTTTTTTGCCCATTTTTCTACGAAATAAATTTTATTTAAACCTTTTCATTATACTGAACATTTGACAGTTGTGTAGAGTATTCCCAGTTCTAGCCTGCCTATCCTATAGCCCCTTCAGATGTCCTGAATTCAGAGCTCCTCAATTCAGACTACAAAATCCATTTCTAAAGACAAATTTCACCTACATCAGTATCTGCATAAGGCAGAGGACAGGAAATGCTAGGGATTTAATCATTGATGTATAATTTTTGTTTGCTTCTCAAAAACCTTTTATACCCCAGAGCACAGTAGATTTAGGTTGGCAGTGGCAGCAAGCTCAAACTCAGTCTCCTTCTTAGATACTTACGTTTTAGAAACGATCCCATGTGAAAGTTGAGGAACTGGAAAAGTTTTCCCTAAAGTTGTCTGTGAATGTTTAATTCTTAGAAAGTCTTGGCTTGAAGTTTGAAGACTGCCATGATAGGTATTTGAACACAGAGCCAAAATAAACAATGTGCTGACCCCTTTGACTTTACATGTAAATAGTCAAGGAAGCCAGCTGATAAAAGGTTACATTCAACCTGTGGCTTCCATGTTTTTGATGGAAAGATAGCATCTTTTTTGTTGATTTATAAATAATTTCAACTGGAAAAAATAGCATAACTGAAACAAGTTCACTGAAGCAAACAATGTGCTTTTGTATATTTTAATATTGGAAATGTGATCTCTCAAAAATGTGCCTTTATAAATATCTTACTAGTGAATTTTAGTTTATTTCATTTTATAAAGTTATGTGGATTTTGGCAAGTCTTTCTTACAGATTTATCATAGAATTATTTTAAAATAATACAATTTTAAATTTAATGGTACTCAAATATATCTTTGGATTGAACCATTTGAAAAAGATAAAAAATAATCTTGGTAAAATAGAGTAGGGTTTCCTGCATAGGACATAGACATTAGAACTTTGTTTCTCAAAGTGTGGTTTCTGGAACCTCATTATGAGTGTGGGGTTGCTAGCTAAAATGCAGAGCCCTAGACCTGCCACCTGTCAGTCTGCATCAGATGGAGCATCCTCAGTGATTCTGAAGCACAGTAAAGCACGAAGACTGCTACTCTAGAGTAACATTACTTTATCATTGATGATTTAAACAGAGGCACTTCAAGTCCTGAGGCAGAGTGTAAAATATTAAATAAAAGTGTGTGCAGAAGACATACCCATTTCCTTACATCTTTATTATAAGAGCCTAATTCTATTTTTTTCTTTTTTGGTAGATGGACACATTTCTTTTTATGTGGTGCTGAAGATCAAACCCATGCCTCAAACACGCTAGGAAAGCGTTCTACCACTGATCTACAACCATAGCCCCTAATAGTCTAATTCTTAGTTTATTCTGCTTTTCTTATAGTCACGAAGCTTTCCTCCAAACTAAATGTATTTTATCATTCATTACAAACTGCCCTGCAGTTTGTTTACCTGAATTGCTGTAGAAGAGCAAGTATCAAATGCCCATAAAAGATATTGAGTCATTTTTAAATACAGATTTCTAGTGATGTGTTAAAATAACAAATTCAGGTATTTTAATTTAATTCAATAAAAGAGAACCAGTACAATCTCTCGTTTCACAAATGAAATGGTAATCATCAGAATGAATAGATCAGTTCTCATGGGGCCCACACACTGCATAGGATAAATAGCACATTTCCATTCCCTGTTTTTCCCAAAAGGAAGGCTACCTCTAATCTCACTCTTGCCACAAACCTTCACACACAACTGTTCCAATGACGCAAGAAATTCACTTTGTAATGGGCCATACTCTTGTCTGGTACATTTGTGAAACTGAAGTCGGCTTTTATAATGTGACAGGCATGTAAATAGCATTTTATCAGTGATCTCTGTACAATTGATTCCTTCTTTTCCCTTTTCATTATAAAAGGAAACTTTATTTCAGAGTAGAAAGTGCATTGTCTGAACTCATCAACACCCTCTCTATCCCTCCCCTCCCCAATTTGTTGCAGACCAGGATGAAAGAGCAGCTGAGCTCAGCAGGGAGCAGAATGAGAAAACCATCCGGAGCACACAGACTGCGCTCCGCAATTTCCGTGAGTTCCTCATCTCCAAGTACCCTTCTGAAACAAGAGAGATTTATGTCATCCCTTGCAAGGAATTGGATGCCTACCTTGCGTCTTTCTTTGTTGATGCCAGGCAGAAGGATGGGTCTGAGTATGAACCCAACAGCTTGGCGAATTACCAGTGTGGGCTGGAACGGTACCTAAAAGAACACAGGTATGGCTACAGTATCACCAGGGATAAAGAATTCAAGCGTTCCCAGGAGGCCCTCAAACAGAAGCAGATTGAACTCCGCTGCAAAGGAAAAGGAAATAAGCCACACAAGTCCATGAAGCTCACCTTTGCTGATGAGCTTATCCTGCGGAAAAGGGGATTGCTAAGCCGATATAACCCTGAGGGTCTGCTCAACCTCGTCTGGCTTAATAACACAAAAGCTTTTGGTCACTGCACAGGCTTCCATGGATCTACCTTGAAATGGGGTGATATCCGGCTCCGAGTAACAGAAACGGGACTGGAGTACTTGGAGTGGATGGGTCAAGACACTGGTGATCTGAACACCAAAACCAAGAGAGGGGGTACAGATTCACGTGTGTATGCCACCCAGCACGCCCCACAGACCTGCCCTGTACAGGACTATAAAGAGTATGCCCAGCGGCGGCCCCCTGCCATGCGCTATGAGGATGCCCCTTTCTACTTGTCCATCAAGCCAGTTGTAAACTTGGCGGCTCTGCATTGGTACAACTGCCAGGCCCTTGGCAAGAACAAGCTGGCCAAGATGGTGAAGACCATGTGTGAGAAGGGCAACATCCCTGGCCGGAAAACCAACTTCAGTGTGTATCAGAGCTGCAGCACCTTATCTGAAGCCCAGAGCAACCAGCTGGTGCTTATCTGTAACAACCTCAGCCAGCAGGCTGCCCAGTCAGTGGCTGGGCACTCCAACAGTGGCAATTTCATCGTCTCTGCCTCCTATGACTCTTCCTCAGACACTGCTTGACCCAGGTGGCCTCAGGACCCCAATTTGTTTCCTGTGTCCCAAAAGACTGATGATTCTCATTCCCTTTCCTCTGCCCTCAGTGTTAACTTTATAAAAATATAAATATATAATATATATATATATTTTTTTTTTTACAAATAAGCCAATGGAGATAGTTTAGTATTCCTAACATAGTATTTATAGGCTTAAGACAAATGTACTTGTGGATGATTACATATAATTACTGTTACAGACTTTACAAAACCATAGTGGTTCTCAGGCAACACTGAGTAGAGAAAGAATTCCGTTTTTAAAAACCTGTTAGAAAAGAACCTTTTTACCCACCTCTCACTTTTATTAGTCTCCTTCAGAGATGACTTTATTTTTTTAATTTTTAAAATTCTGTATTAATCATAGGAGACAACACTAACTTTACTGCTCACACAAAATGATATTCAGCCAGATGGAATATGAGTGGTATAAACCTGAGGTCAAATTATTTATCCATTCTTTTTTTACTTAAATTAGAATATTAGCTCCTGTGCCTCGTTTTTGTTTTGTTTTGTTTTGTCTTGTTTTTTACAGTGTATGAAAATGAAAAGTTATCTAACAACTTTTCTTTAGGGAAAAAGGGAGTAGAAGGTGGAATAAAGGTGCCATTTTTTTTTTTTTTGGAAGATACGTAATCTTAAAATAATATGCAAAGTCAAATATTGTGGCAAAAAAAGAAAAACTGTTACATAGCTCATTTTTTACTGGTGTGCTTGAACCCAGATAGAATTTTTTTTGACCCTGAGAAATTAATGTAAATGAGGTTTGATTATCAGATTTACAAGAAACTTAGAACTACCAAAACTTTGAAAATTATCCCAGACAATAGATTGTATATCAAGCATGAAATAAGGTAGAGAACAGAAGTCTTAATAAAAATCTGGAAATACTAGTCAAGACAACAACAGCTCTTCAAAGCTCAAATCTCATGAATTATTTATAAGTATAAACTTCAGTCTCTTTTCCCTTAGGAGGTTACTTGACTGCAGTTGAGATCAAAGGAATATTGACACTCCTTTTAAATAACAATATATTGTTACTAAGTTTAGCAGATTCAAAGCATTCTTGAAATTGTGGAAGTTTCTTCTACAGTAAATATAAATGCATTTATCTGTAGTGTCTTGTAATAATAATAATAATAATAATAATTCTGGCCAAATATTTTTGATGGGTTTTCCAAGGCCTTTGTTTTCAAGATTTGAAGGCTGGCTGTGATGAATTATTAGTTAAGATGCTTCAAAAAATAAAAGAAGTGTAGACATTAGAACCATAAGAAAGGTGAGCTAGGTTCCTATCCTGTATAATCATTAACATACCTACAAATCTTGGTTGGTTGGATCTGGGCATTCTATTGGGAGGTATTTGTTCTTCAAGGCAACCTCATATTTCACATTAGGAAGGTAGGTGGCATTTTACGTACTAATTTATTGTACAACCAGGACAGATTTCCCTCTGATTTACTTTGCTAAGTTGTCAAAGAACTGAGCTTTCCCTGTTGGACAACTCTTTCCATTACAAAGTGAGAAGCACGCAAAGACCCCTTCCCCTGAGCCGTGGTCCATATTGGTGGAGTGGGAAGTCTGGCTTTGTGTAGTGAAATTAACTTCATTTTCATGACTTCCTCAAAAAAGAAGTATCTAGAAAAAAGAAGAAAGGAAGAGGATATTTCTATACACATTACCGTAGTCTGTCCAACAATTGGAAAAGAAAATGAGTTCTCTCCATTTTATGGTGAGATCATTAAGTCAGCAAGACCATAGCCAAGGAAGCAGGTGTTGTTCATCTCACTGCAGAACCGCTTCTCACCACCTTTTTCAGTACCAGTTTGTAATTAGTTTCCAGTGATTTGAGCAGCAGACAAGGACAATATCTTTCAAACGTGTACGAAGGCTCAGGGAGCTTTCATGGCAGCGCACTCTGTCCACTGCCCCCACTCTAGTTCATTTTAAACAGTACCCCTTTCTTGGTTCTCTTTACAAAACCTTCCTGCTCTCCTCCTTCTAGAACTAGTCTATAAATGCACAAGAGCTTACTTTAAAGGAACTCTTTCTTTTTATTAAATAAGGTTATTTTTATGTGGGCTTCCTCTTTTTTTTTAAAGGTTTCTATAAAACACTTAAAATGTTTTTGTGTTTTACCCTTGTGTGGATGTAGTTTTTGAATTTTTGATATGTTGATGTTGTTTTGTGGTGCTGAGGACAGAACTCAGGGCCTCATGCATGGTAGGCAAGCACTCTACCACTGAATTATACTCCCAGCCTCTTGATATGTTTTTAATAGCAAAATAAGTTTGTCTTGAGGAAGAAGGGTAGTCAGGATGCACTGAGAAATCAGAACTAGAAAATTTGTAGTCTGTAGTTGTGTTTTTTGAGGTGGTAAAATGAAAATCTGTCCTGCTTAATACTACTGCATTTTCATTTAGGCAAACACAATTAAATAGAGAATGTGAATTATTTTTATTTATATTTTGCAGTGATAATTCAAACCAAATAGGGACATTTTGACATTCAGATTCAGAAAATTGTTTTCTGAAGATAGGCTTAGTGGAAGTGTTAGCCAAATTATAGTATTTTTTTTTTTAGTTAATTAAATTAGGAAAAAAATCCACAGCTACCTCAATTTTTTTTTTTCTGCTACGCAGAGGATCAAACTTGGCCTTGCACATGCTAGGTAAACACTCTGCTACTGAGCTACATCCCCAGCCCCTGTACTTTTATCTAAACAATACTGAGGACATGCCACGGCCAGACGCCATTTTTATTATTTGGAATTTTAACTTAAAAACAATATTTCATGCCAGGAGCGGTGGTGCACGCCTGTAATCCCAGTGGCTTGGGAGACTGAGACAGGAGGATCGTGGGTTCAAAGCCAGCCTCAACACGGACAAGGCGCTAAACAACTCAGTGAGACCCTGTCTCTAAATAAAATACAAAATAGGGCTGGGGAAGTGGCTCAGTGGCCGAGTGCCCCTGAGTTCAATACCCAGTTCAAAAAAAAAAAAAAATTTCACACTGTATCAGAGATGGATGCCAAAATCTTACACATACTCTGGAAAAAATTCAACAGTGCAGCTGGTGTTCAATACAACTGAATGCTGCCTTTCCTGGGGCAGTCCTATGATTCATACAGAAACAAAATCATTTTTGCAAAATTTACACTTTTAAGATCACTGTAGTATCATGCAGGAAATTCTCCATTGTCCCTCATGTGACTGGAAGTTTTGCATCATCTTTAACAAAAGCTGTGAACCTCTACGTCAGCATTTGGATGATAGTATTACATTATTCACTCTTTCTTCTATATTCATTTAAGTGACTGTTTATTGAAAACCATGGATGTTAGCAATTTTTAAAAGTCAGGATATTTGAAAAGGCTAGAGATGTCCAGACTATTTATCTAAGACAGCTTATTCTTAAGATTCCATTTATTATGAATGTTAGGGCTGGTATGAACGTAGTTCATAAATATATACGACTCTTAAAAATATTTATTTTGTATTTATTTTCCCTATGTTAATTCACTTTCCCTATGTTGAGTCACTACCTGATCTACAGAATAGTCTGAAAAGATCCTGTCATAGCTCTAGATACTAGGAGCGGTACAGAGATTTATAAAATAGTTTCTGCTCTGAGAATATATAAAAGACACTGTGATGAAAGGTTCATTTTTGAGAGCCCAGTGAAAACCTCTAGGATAATACTATTTTGCATATTTTTCCTAACTTTGTACTCCTGCTATTTGTCCATATTGAGTATGTTGCTTTGCTTTATGATATATAATACTGCTTTGAATATCATGTGGGGAATGTTCCTTAGAGCTTGTTTTAAAATCAAGGTAAAGCCACTTCTATTACCATCCATGGTATTCACATAGATACACATGTATATAGGAATGTACAGATCTCTCATCAAAGACTTATCACTTACTACCCATTTACAGTGGGCCCTTGTGCTCAGTGCTTCTCTAAGTTGTTTTTCTTAATTCTCACAAAAAAACCCTTTGTGTAAGTGTTATCTCACATATGTAAATGAGGAAATCAGAGATGTCTAATGGATTGCCCATGTCACAGTTATGCATAAGAGCATCAGTATCTGAAACTATATCCAGATACCATTAAACCCTGTGCTTTTCTGCTGTAGCTGCTTGTTCAAGAAGTGATTTGCTGTGCTTCCATAGTAGACCCTCTGAAGTGATAAATTGTAAATGAAATCTCTGGTGTAATAAAATCATTATCCATTTAAGTCTGAATTGATTAAGGTCAGTGCTATCATCTAGCATGTTTATTAGCACAGCATTATTTAGGTCCCATCACTGTACTTATTTTGAGATGAGACCCTCAACAGTTTGTTTTCCTGCTTGGCCACTAGTAAAGAACACTAGTAAAGAACAGAAGTTTGTGTCACTCTTTAAAGAACACCTAGCTTTGTCATAGAGGTGAGTGTGCACAGGGAATGATGTATTTAAGTGACTGTAATTTTCTTTTTTTTACCTCCAGATAAAGCCAAAAACCCAATTTCAAGAGAATTCCTATAATTCAGACAGGGAAGGGGTAGGTGCTAGGCAGAGGCACCTCTCTTAGGCCCAAAAGTTGGTAGCGTCACCAACCAAGTGCTAAATAGTGGTTGCCAGTCTCCCAGGAGGGTTGGTCTCACCTGCAGATTTGATGCCAAAGAGTTAACAGTATTAAGTAGAGCATTTTGTTGTTTTTGGTTTTTGATGAATTATGATTACTCGAGCAGGAAACTTTCTGGGGGAAAAAATAACTGTCCTTATGATTCCCCAAATTAGAGATAGACTGAACCCATTAAGATTTTTTTCTAGTTTGATTATATCCACAATTTAATATGAGAGAAACATTTCGGATTTTTACTCAGCTCACTTCTGACTGGTTTTCTTTATCTGAAGGAAGGGTGTATTTTGATTTCCATGTCTCTAGCCAAAATAAATTTATACATAGCATCTATAAGTACAAACTTCCATATAATCAAGGAAACAAATTTCCAAGCCTAGCGGAAAAAATAGAGGAGATTGCAGTAGGATATTTTTTCAGAGGTCCATTTAAAAGAAGTCAGAGGGGATAGAGTTGTAGCTCAGTGGTAGAGCATTTGCCTGGCACATGTGAGGCACTGGGTTCCATCCTCGGCACCAACAAAAACATAAATAAGTAAAATAAAGGCATCGTGTCATCTACAACTAAAATTTTTTCCTAAGGAATACCAATTATTACAAATGTCATGGGGGTATAGCTCAGTGGTAGAACATGTGCTCAAGGCCCTAGGTTCCCCAGCACCACAAACACCAAAAGCAAAGTAGTTATAAATACTATAGAATTAGCAATCAGTTTAATAAATTTTTCCCAAATAGAACTTCTTTACACAAGATAACATCCCTACATGTCTACCATCTGATATGTTTGCAGATATATAACTGGCAAAGGCATCTTTTCTTTCTTCTTCTTTTTTTTTTTTGTTTTTGTTTATTGGAACTATGGTTGAACCCAGGACCACCCACATACTAGGCAAGCATTCTGCCACTGAGCTACATCCCCAGCCCTTTTATTAAAAAATTTGAGACAGGCTTTTGCTGAATTTTCAAGACTGGCCTTGAACTTGTGATCCCTCTACTTTAGCTTCCTGGGTTACATGTGTGCACCATTGCACCCAGCCCTAACTTTGTTTTTCCCTTAATTCATGGTATTCAAACGTTGCTTTTTTCCCCACTTGGTTCCAACTGAGATTGTGTGAGTGCATAACTTTTCATAAGGCAGAGTGAGTGATAGAGCTAGGATAATTTTAGCAATCCTTACCATCAAATACAGCGTGGATAAAGAAGTACACAGCAGATGTCATCCTTTTGATGATGGATGTATTTCTAGTGATATAACAGGAGAAAGGGGGATGCTATTGGGAAACTACCAACAACTCTGATTTCACTCTTCTAAAGAGAAAAGGCAGATAAAATTCCTCATACCAGCCTATTTGAAAATTGACCAAGTGGGCCTACTAAACTGAGCAAAACACCTGATTTGGTACTGAACTTTGTGTTACTTTTTCAGAGATAGTATTTTAATACATTAAATTGACCTTTTATGTGATTATCCATGTACACCATGTCATTATCCATTAGAATCAGTTATTAATTAGGTCAGAGCCCTAATTTGATTAGAATATTAATTGGGTTAGAGTATTAATATAAACCATTGTCTTTGTTGAATAATAATCATAGAAACTAGCTCTGGAAAGGACCCAAGAGATCTTATAGCCCACTGGTTTTCGATGCTGAAAAGAATAAGAGTACCATGTCCTCTGGGGTGTGGGGGGCAGCCAAGAAGATAGAAACAGCAAAGAGGACACATCCTCAAATGCACATTCTGCCAGAATTCTGTTCTCTGCTCCTGTTTTCCTTCTTTGAGATTCATTAGACTAAATTAACTGCTCCTACCTATATTAGATATCCTTTAGGTGTGCTGGCTAGAAAATAAGATTAGAGATATCTAATCTACCCTTCTGTTGTAGAGGAGGAAATAGCACTAGAGAGAAGAGATGAATGCCTAGGTGCTCACATCTTGTTAGGGTTAGAGCCAGGACTGACTATCTATACATAATCTATATATAAATAAAAGGATAATAGAGTATTTAGGCAGGAAAAAAAATCCTACATGGAAGTTAACCTTGAATTAGAAAAGAGTATCTTTTTCTTGTTTCAAGTTTTAATTTTTTAAACCCTCAAATTTTTATTAGGAGTAGATTGAAGCTGCCAGTTTTCAAGTAGGCTATTTTCAAATGTAAAATTTAACTTTTCATTGTGTAGTTATAGCTTTGCTTTAGCAATTTCTCATTGTAAAATATGTTTGGATAATCTCTACATATAAGAGTTTCTTTTCTAACAAATATCTCTCAGCCTACCTCATATTTAATTTTCAGTTATGAAGGGGAAACAAACTATCCACAGTCTTAAAGTATTTGAAATTCATCTTTTTTTTTTTTTTTTTTGGTACCAGGGATTGAACCCAGGAGCACTCAACCACTGAGCCACATCCCCAGCCCTATTTTGTATTTTATTTAGGGACAGGGTCTCACTGAGTTGCTTAGTGCCTCACTGTTGCTGAGGCGAGCTTTGAACACTCGATCCTCCTGCCTCAGCCTCCCGAGCAGCTGGGATTGAATTCTAATGATAGATTATGAACTAAAAAGTAAACTTCTGTTTAATTTGGTGTTCATTTGGATATTCAGCTACATAGTATCTATATAATTGGTTTGGAATGCAATCTACAATGTCCTCTTAGTTGATAGGAAGTTTCTAAAAATCATACTTGAAGGTTTGGGATACATCCTCCATGAAGAGGATCACATTTCTATCAACAGAATTAGGATATTTCTGAAGTGAATTTGCTTAAAGATAGGAAAGGGAAACAATGGTAGCCTATGAAAGAAGCCTATAGCAGGAAGAAGTAGAAAGGCAAGGTATTTCTCTTGTCTTGCTTTCTCTTCTCAAAAGCAATTGAAGCATAACTATAAGAATGTTTATAATTTTTAATTTATGAATTATAGTCACCAAATCATAGTTGGGAAAACAAGGTCAAATTGTGGGATTTTTCTAAAGGTACAGTGTAGTATTTGTCATTTTACAAAATGTTGAATTTGCTAGACTTCTAATGTTTGTCATGGTATTACACTGGACTTGGCATTTTTACCATTATGCATTCATCTCAGTGAGAGCTTTGAAAATGCTTTGGCATAATTTATTTGTGGTAAGAAGAATTAGGAAGACATCAGCAATACAGCATCCTAACAGTAATTGTGCATACAATATTTTCGTGATTTTTATGTCTTTTTATTTTCTCTAATTCTTACATTTTATAAATCAGATACCTTAGTATAATTTCACTAGAAATTAATTTATAATTGATTATTTATACTGGATGAAGTAGCAGGTCCATATGTAGTATTAATCTACTCAGATTATCTAAACTTTTATATCTACAATCTATTAAATCACAACTTTTTAAATAGCATTTATAACTAAAGAACTTTTGTTTTATAAAGTACTTGTTACAAAAAGAAAAAATCTTGCCAAAAACCATTACAACTTCTATGCATTGTGAAATATTCAGTGATGTCACTGTTGAGGTTTTGCATGTTGTCATAGGTGCTTTTCAGATGTGTGTTTGTGGTGTTTATGTGAAAGTGTTCACCATTGCTGCTATCACATTGTAGTTAAACTGAAAAATTGTGCTGAAAGGCTGTGCCAGTCAACATTTGTATGTGTGACTTGAGAAGTATGTACTTTGTTGTTCAATATTTCAAGCCAGCAGTTAGTGGCCTCTATGGAGGAAATATTGTAGTTGTAAAGTGGTGCCAAACTTGAAGATCTTGTTTCATGTGTCATTCCAGGCTAGGTCAGCTTTTCTTCTGTACTTCCAGCTCTTTGAAACATTTGCTAAAAGAAAAAGCAACCATTCCGAGCTTTTACAGTACTCTCTTCCCTAGAGTTTTAAGTGTTTTTTTCTTCTTCAGGTACTTGAGCCCCTTACAGAAAAATCCAGTAGAATGACATGGAGCAGCATAACTTGCCTTGATCGAGACATTTTTAGGCCAAACAGTAAAACATCAGAAGACTGCAAGGTGCATACGTTAATTATCATGACTTATTGTTCAAATTGCATTTAATAAGGATACTTAGTAATTTTACTTAGAAGGGACCATTGAAACCTCACAGTTCCCATATGTTAACCTTTACATTCAGTATCTGCATGGGCGTGTTTAATATTTGGTTGCCTTGTGACCTCAGGATCTTTTTATGCCCACCTGTCTGGTTCGTGGTTCCTGTTGTTTTTGTCTTGCCTCAACAATTCTAAGCAAACTGGAAGTTGAGAGAGAAATGTTTCAACAGATTAACTCTACTGTATTTTATTAAAATTAAACACCAGGGAACTACTTTTGTTTATACTCTTAAAATAGAGGAGAAACCGTCATAAAATATTAAGAAAAGAAGACTGCTTCCTAAAAAGCCTTTTTGCACCAACATGCCAAAACTCCTCCCTTAGTGCAGGGTTTCCTTCTGTCAGTTCAATGGGTTTGCAATTACAAGAGTCCTTTAATCAAAGATAATCTCCTGAATTATATAGAGGCTTTTTGTGTGACTGTCAGATACATCGCAACAGCCAGTGCTGTATTTGAAAGCAGTGCTGCTGAAATTACTGATTTAATTCTAAGAATATTAAAACTAATTCAAGTTCCCCACCACTTCCTTTTTTAGAGGAAAAGAAAGGCAGATTTTAACATAGATCTTTTCCTCCAGAATATGCTTTAAACTTTTTGCCCCTGAATGAGATGATAAAGCAATATAAAGAAATCATGTGGTCTGAAGAAGCACTGCCTTTGCCCTTGGACATCCAGCATCATACAAAAGTATTTCCTGATTCCTACATCTGGAATTTTCAAGCAAAATCTTCGTATCAAAAATTCCTTTGGTATTTTGTACACCAAAGATTCTGGCATGATTATATCCTGATGATTATCTGTTGAATAGGAGTAGGCACGTGATTGAATCCTACTCTTGGATTTACTTCCCACCTTTGGGTCTTTTTATTTTGTATATCTGTCTTGAGGCCCTTAATGCCTAGAGCAGTTTTTAATCAAATAATACATATAAGTTTATTAGGTTTCTAATTTATAGACTTGCTGTTTCTCCCATGACTTTCAACATTTTCCAGTTTTAAAGTTAGACATAAATTTGCCAGATTAACCTCTTAGCAAGCAATAGTTTGTACTTTATGTTATAATATGAAAATGAACTATAATTTCATAGGCCTGAAGTCTGGTGAGCGAATAACTGGATCCTTTTTGGATTCAATAGAATCACTCTGTGTGGCTCATTTTTCTGTTAAAATGAAGAACTGACATGGGTTGGTAGAATCAACACTGTATTTACCTTCCCTCTTTCTTATAAGTCATGAAAAAGTGTTTAAGGATATATTTACTTTCCCCAGGTTGATAGGTTGTTATTTTTCTATGTATTTTCTGGCCACTTAGCTTTTAACTGACTTATGTGAAGAAAAGCATGGTGTCAGTTTCACTCAAATCATATTTTTAAACTTATAAAAGCTGCTACAATTATAATTTGTGAAAAGAAGAGAAAGGTGAATTGAAATGGAAGGAAATTTCTGTGAATATGTTAAGATATGTGACCGTGATGCTCTTGGTCGGTTAACCCTCTGCAGTTGATACTTGTTAATAATATAGATGTTTCCTCACTGAGAGTGTATGCTATTGATTTCATTTTTATTTTGTAGGTTCTCTGATCTTTTATCCTAAGCTGTTCTCGTCTTTATCAGTTCACTGTTTTTGCTTCATATTTGTCTGTGTACTTGTGCTCTAAATAAAATTCTAGTTTTGTGTCCCTGTAGTCTATTCCATTGTATGTATAGTGTTTGCTTCTAATGTAGTGTAATTTTCTGCTGTTTTCAGTATTTGTTGATACAGCCTAAAATTTGTGGAAATAAGGAAAGCAATTCAATAAAATCAGCTAATACGTGTCAATGATGTTTCTATGATGAGTGCATGCTTTAGTCAGTTATTTTGTTTGTATTTGCATATGATAAGTCTTCATTTAATAAATTGTTTTCTGAAAAGCTGGCTGATTTTTGTAGCTATAGTAAACAATTTAAAAAACAAGTTAAAACACATTTTGGGGGGGCAATGTTGTTGAACTGGTCTGTGTGAGCTGGCCCTAGGATGTAGCCGGTGCACACTGAGCCAGGTATTCCATGTACTGTGCTGTTATGTCACTGGGGAGGGGCAGTTCTAGGAGAAGCATTTCTGTAGGTGACTGCTCAAGCACCACCCATGGGGTAATAAAATTCTTTAGGAAAGGATATATAGCTGATTTAATCATAGACTTCCTGGAGCCCAAGACCTGAAAATCCTGTTTATGGAGTGGAAAGCTCCATTACAATCTGGGAACTCACTGCTCTGTCTGTATTCTTTGTGGAGCTCTGTCATTCTTCACCTCCAGTAATGCTTTCTCACGTGCTTTTTAAATAGGTTCACGATTGTACCAAACTAAATGGATATTGGATTCTAGACTACCTATATCAGGAAAAAATTTTTTAACTTTTTTTTTTTAGTTGTAGATGGACAGAGTGTCTATTTGTTTATTTTTATGTGGTGCTAAGGACTGAACCCAGTGCCTCACACATGCTAGACAAGTGCTCTGAGAGCTACTGAGCTACAACCCCAGCCCAGGAAAATATTTTTAGATACAATTCTCCATGTGTTATTCATTACATTCAGCACATATGACAGTGTTTAAGCAGAATAGGAATGGGTGCTTAGAATAATTATAATCAAGTTGGTTAGTTTCAGATCTTTGTTGTGTCACTAAAATTATTTAATAATAAAAAACAAGTTAAACACCTGAAACAATAATGTCCTCTCTCATAGGCAACAATGCAGAATCATAAATATATCCCATGTCTGAGTAATCCACTAATCTTATAGCTTCCCTCAAGTGTTCTCAGTGTTGTTACAACCACTGTTCTGACTCTGCCATCAAGTCATTTTGTTTTTTGAATTCTGTGTGGACCCTTTCAATATACTCTTTGAATAACTCAAATTGAGAGGCTATTTTTGTAAAATAGTTTAGATTGCATTAAAGACACAAAAGTTATGACCTTATATTTGTGTAGTATTTTAACAAACAAGTATCCAGCCCATCTTTAAATATGTTTGTAAGTTATATGTTTAAAATGTGACAAATTATATTTCTGTGATAGGGAAAGGATATTAGAATTTAAGTTGAGTACTATAACCTGCAAATTAGAAATGTTTTTTTAAAAAAAGCTGTATTTTAAATTGATTCATAATCTTTTTTTTTTTTTAACATTGTAGAGGATTGATCCCAGGAGTGATCTGTCACTGAGCTTTTTACTTTATTGAGATGGGGTCTTACTGTATTGCCTCAAATTTGCAATCCTCCTGCCTCAGCCTTGCAAGTAATTGGAATTAGATATGTGCACCACTGTACCCAGACATTATCATCTTTTTAAGAGAATTTCATGTTACTAAAATGGTTAATATCGGGGATATAGCTCAGTTGGTAGAGTGCCTGCCTCACAAGAACTAAGGCCCTGGGTTCAATCCCCAGCACTGCAAAATAAATAAATAAATAAATAAAATGGTTAATATGTATAAAATACTTCATGTTGGTGGTATGTTATTTTAAAAGAGAGTTTTTAAAGCCCAGTGCAGTGGTACATGCCCAAAATCTCAGTGACTAAAAAAGGCTGGAGGAGGAGAATCTCAAGTTGAAGGCCATCCTGGGAAACTTTAGGCAACCCTGTCAAAATAAAAAGGTCTGGGGATATAGCTCAGTAGTAGAGTGTCCCTGGGTTCAATCCCCAGTACTGGAGTGGGAGGGATTGTTTTAAAAGCAAGCATTAAATTTGATAGCAGACATTTTCACAGAATGAACTATTGTTTAATATATGTAAGTAAGATCAGCATTTACTTTATTAATGCTTTTACAATGCTTTAAAAATGCTAAAACAAAGGCCACATGCTGTGGCGCACACCTGTAATCCCAGTGGCTCAGGAGGCTGAGGCAGGAGGATCTCGAGTTCAAAGCCAGCCTCAGCAACTTAGCAAGGCCCTAAGCAACTCAGTGAGACCCTGTCTCTAAATAAAATACAAAATAGGGCAGGGGATGTGGCTCAGTGGTGGAATGCCCCCTGGGTTCAATCCCCAGTACCAAAAACGAAAAACAAAAAAATGCTAAAACAAATAAATTTTCATTATGAATAATTTGGCAAATACTAATAAATAAATAAAAATCAGAGGACTCATTACCCATCAATAAGAACTTTTTAACATTTTGATGTTTTGTTGTAGAACTTTCCCATCCATAAATATACTTCAAAAATTGATTAAATTGTATTCATTATTTTGTATGTTTGTAAAAGATTGAATATTTGAAAATGAATTATTATTGCTACATAATTTTTTATTGTACAGATGTGTGATAAAATGCTTTTGTTGAATTTGCTTTCTTTCTAGTTTTTCGCTTTTAGAAATTTACTTCAAAAAAATCTTTGAGCATACATTTTTGTTCATATCTCTGATTAAATCCTTAGAATAAATTTCTAAAAGAAAAATTCTTGGGCCAAATAAAAAGAACATTTTATTTTTCCTCCATATTTCCAAAGTCCTAGTGATTTTTATAATGTGCAAAAATAATATCTCCATAATCACTGTAAAACTGAAAGTTCCATGAAGCTAATTACTAATGTGATGTGTAGCCTTCCAGATTTTTTTCTCTGCAAGTATAAATAGATCAATTGAATTTTATTTTTCTAATAAAAAATGGAATCATGCTGTACATATTGTCTTAAAATGAATTTTTCTTCTTAATCATTTTCATGGTCACATGTAAAAAAGGTAGCAGTTTTCAGTGATGACATTAATTGCCACCAAAAAGTTGTAAACGTCATATAGCATTGGCTGAGAATACAGTTCTCATATCCTGGACAATATTTAGATAGGGACCTTTTTGCATTTTGCCAATCTGATAAGTGAATTATATCGTTTTAATTATAACGTCTTGACCATTATTAATGTATTTCATTATTTGTATTTCTTCTGTGAATAATTGCCTGTCAAATCTCAGGCCTGTGTTCTACTGAGTTATCTTCTCACTGATTTGTAGAAGCTTTTCATATGTCCTTTGTCACTAATGTTTTGTAAGTATTTTCTCCATCTCTATTTATTGCCTTTTAAATTTTGTTCAGTGTAGGATTTTAAAATTTTTATGTCATCTGATCTGTTCATTTATATTTTATACTTTCTGGATTGTGTCATGCTGAGAAATGCTTATTACTTTCTTCACTCCCCAAATCACGAAAAACATCTTCTTTATGGCAATAACTTTTTATTTTTAAGTGCCATTTAGAAATGTGTTTTTGTGTGTGGTATGAGATGGGAATCTAAATTTGCTTTTGTTTTTGATTTTCCCACTCAGTAGCCAATTATCTTGAACCATATGTTGAAGAATCCATTCTTTCCCCAACAATTTGAATCAGAATCTTTATTATATAACCAATTTGCATATTTACACACCTTTTCTTTTTTCTTTTTTCTTTGTTTCTTTTTTTTTTTTTTTTTTTTTTTTTTTGGTACTGGGGATTGAACCCAGGGGCACTCCACCACTGAGCCACATCCCCAGCCCTATTTTGTATTTTATTTAGAGAGAGGATCTCACTGAATTGCTTAGGGCCTCGCTAAGTTGCTGAGGCTGGCTTTGAACTTGAGATCCTCCTGCCTCAGCCTCCCAAGTGCTGGGATCACAGGCATGTGCCACCGTGCCCGGTTTACACACCTTTTCTGGACTCTAGTAGCATTGATTTGTCTGTTATTTAACTAGCAACTTTTAAATTTACAGTTTTATAGTACATGTTTATATCTTTCAGGGCAGTACCTCCCAATTTTTTTTCAAAATTGCCTTCTTTTTTAACGCATTTACTTTCCTAAATTTAGAATCAACCTGACAGCAACAAAAAAGGATGATTTTTAAAATAGAATTATATTGAATTAAAGAGTAAAGAAATTAAACATCATTGTAATATTGAGCCTTCCATCTAGGTACCTGGTCTAACTTCATTTACCAGGAATGCACCTTTAATTTTAAGGATTTTTAAAAGTTTTCTTGTTGAATTAGAAATGTACATAAATCATTAGTGTATAACTTGATTGATTTTTTTTTTTGGAGAGGTTCTGGAGATTGAATTTAGGGCTCATGCACGCTAGGCCAATGCTCTACTACTGAAGTATATGCCTGGCCTTTCTCTTCTTCAATTTTATTTTGTGTCAGGGTCTCAATTGGTTGTCCAGACTGGCTTCAGACCCGTGCCCCTCTGCCTCCCTCCTAGGTTGCTGGGATTAAGGCATGTACCACTGTACCTGGCACCTTGATTAATTTTTATGAATGAACATATTGCTGCGACACCACCCCGAGGAAGACAGGACAGTACCAGAATGCTGGGAGCTTCCCTCTAGTGTTCTCAACGGTTGTTACCTCTGAGGCAACCACTCTCTTACTCCACCATTGAGTCATTTTTATGTTTTTGAATTCTCTGTGGACCTTTCAATACACTCTTTGGTATCAGGCTTCTATGTTTTTCTATATAGTTCATTCTGGTAGGTTTCCCCTGCCCCCCATCGTTGTCACTACTGTATAAAAACATCGTGTGACTATTTTACAGTTTCATGTGCATTTTGTTATTTATTATATTTTATATATATTATATTATTCTTAATTTCCACTTTGAGGCTATTTATTATGGTTTTATGAACACTCATACATGCATGCCTTAGGGTAACATATGTACACACTTGGGTACATCTGTTGGGTTTATAATTGGGTATAGGATTACTGGGTCATAGAGTAGGCATATGTTTAAAGATAGTGTCAATTAATTTCCAAAGTGGTTGCACATAGTTGTAGAAGTTGACTCGAACCAGTAAGAGTACTGCTCACCAACACTTGATAAACATGCAGTATTCTTTTTTTAGTTATAATTTGTTAGTTAATTTTTGACATTTTGGTGAGTATATTTTAATGTCTGTTTCCTACAATATCAGTGTTTCTTATTTTATATGGGTTTTATTTTTGTTTGTTTGTTTTTTTGTGCTGCTGGGGATTGAACCCAGGGCCTTGTGCATACTAGGCAAGCACTCTGCCAACTGAGCTATATCCCCAGCCCTGGGGTCCATTTTTAATGGGACTGTTTTCTGATTTTTCAGATAAATTCACTGCAGGTGACTTACATTTTCACCTCTTGATGAGGTGAATCAATAAATGTGTGCTTTTTAGTTTTCATGGAGTCGAATAATCTTTTACTTTTGGGATAGGATTTTGATATCCTGTTCAAAAACATTTGGCTACTCCAAGGTCATAAAGGTAGTCTCAGGATTCTTTTGGAAGCTTTGCTGTTTTCCCATTCACATTTAGTTCATGATTCATTTGAGATTGTTCTTTATGGCTTGAGGTAGAGATACAGTGTTCTCATGTTGTTTTGAAGACTTTTGTGTCTGTGTGTATGAACTGAGTTGACCGGTAATGTTCTTTTATTTTGTTGTTCTTGTATTTTGTAGAAAATTATGCCATCTTATAAAAAAAAGTTGACTAGTCTTTCCTCTCTTCGCAAGCAGAGAGTTGGAAGTTTGGCATTGTTTTTTTCCTTAAATGTTAGAACAATTTACTGGTGAAATTCATCTGAACCTGAAGTTTGCTTTGTAGGTATTTTATTATGGATTCTATTTATTTAATGAATGGAGGTCTGTTCAAAGTTTATGTTTCTTGTTCTGTTTTGCTAATTTTAGGCTTTTCTGGGTAATTATCCCTTTTATCCAGATTTTCAAAATTTATTGGTATCAAATGTTCATAATGCATTTTACTGTCTATGGGATCTGTAGTGGTAACCTCCTTTTCATTTTTGGTATACTAACTTGTTCTCTTCACTCTTTTTATGTTGCTAATTTTTAATTTTTTTAGTCTGGAGCTGGGAGTGTAGCTGAGTAGCACATTTACTTGGTGTGTAAGAAGGCCTGAATTCAGTCCCTAGTACTGGGGGAAAAATTGTATTAGTCTTTTCAGATTCTTCTCTTGGAATTACTTTTTTCTTTTGAGACAGGCTCACTCTATTGCCCAGGCTGGTCTTACATGCTCAAGTTATCCTCACCTCAGCCTCCTGTGCCCACTGCCACCAGCAGCATTGCTTTTTATTGCAAATTTATTTTAGTAATTTCTTTGTGTGGTTAATATTCCACCTTTCTTCTCAAATCTGTGCATTTATTGCTACCAGTTGTGACATACTGTATTGTCACTACTGTTTGGTTTGAAATATTTTCTAATCCTGTGGATTTTGTTTTTTCACCAGAAAAAGATATTATTTATTATTATATATACTATGTTTGTATATTTATAGATGATATTATGTGGGTATATTTTAGATTTCCAGTATCTTTCTTGTTTTCCCTCTTTCTCCTTTTACAGCCATGGCTGTTCTCTTTTTAAGGATGGATTATAACTCACAAATCTAATGACGTATTTGTGATGTTTTAAAATTTTCTGTGTTTCTTCTGAATTAACTCTGTTTTCAGCAGGATGAGTAGGGAATGTGAGATTAGTTGTTTTGCTTATATAGTTTGATGACTTCCATACTGTTGATTTCCCCCAATTGCCAGGTGATGTTTGTTTGTGCACTCACACTCTAAAATTCAAGTCTGCATTGATTGTCATTTCCTTAAGTATTGCTAAGGTCCCCATTTGGGCAGAGCTCATTTCTGCAGTAGATGCAGATGCAGTAGATGCACAGTAGATGCTGTGCAAGTGGACCTCACCCAGCTGTAACGAGTAGCTGAAGAAGGGCCCAAGAAGTAGACTTCCCTTCAGGGTGTACACACTGGAAACAAACTGGGAAACCGGGAACTCCCTCAACTGCAGATGCAGGGAAAGTGTTATCTGAAAGATAGTGTACATTCAGGGATTTCTTTGCTTTTCTTAGCCAATTTTCTTTTCCCCTTATGCCCACTGGGACTTCCCAGAGTTCCCTAAGGCAATTCCCCTTTTGTTCTCTGACCCTGAGGATAGCCTTCCATGGCAGAGTCTGTCACTTTAGAGGACCATGCTTGCAAACACCTGTGCTCTGTATAGAGAATAGGATAACTGTTCATATTTGACAGTCCTTAGACTACCATGGCCCACTGTCCACTCCCACTCCCATGCCTGGCTCTCCCTAAGTTGGCACTGAGAGTTTGTCCTGTCCTCTACTGCAGAAAGAACACTCAAAATCTCTCTTTAGTGGTCCCCCTTTTTTTTTCCCCCTGAATTCGTTTGTAAGATCTTACTTTTGCCTGTTTCTCCAATCAGTGTCTCCTAAAAATTTCCTCAGCTGCATAACACTACCATTTCTGTCTCCAGGATTTGAAAAGCAGTTTGTTAAGAAATATAATTTAACTTTTAAATACAGTCATGAAGGACTATATTCAATGACTATATTCAGTCACTTTGATACAATTTCTCTTTAAGCATTGCAAGTGTTTCTTATCTTTTTCATGATGGATAGAATCTTGGTTTCCTTTTTCAGCGTACAGTCTCTGTCTTGCGATAAAAATGAAAAAATTTAATTGTTTGAGGTTATGATTAATCATTCTATCTGCCTGAAAATTGTAGTGGTCATCAAATCACTTAGAACTAGGCCCAGTGGCAGACACTTAAAATCCTAGCTACTCAGGAGCCCAAAGCAGGAGGATCACAAGTTTGAGGCCAGCCTGGGCATAGATACCATCTCAAAAAAAAATAAATAAAAATAAATAAATAAATAATAATAATAATAATAATAAAGGACTGGCAACATAGCTCAAGGGTGGGCCCTTGTCTAGCATGCAAAAAGCCCTGGCTTCAATCCTGAGTTCTAAATAAATACATTTATCACTTGTCCTTGGTGAAAGCTAATCCAAGTTGATGTAAGTGATCAGGATATTTTTTATAAGCATAATTCTTCATACTAGAGAATTGTATTCTTTCAAGAATTTTGTCCTAGTAGGACCTGATTTGTTTGCTGTAGTGACCAGACCATAGAGGCAGACCCAGGTCTATATTCTGGCCCCACCACTTTCAAACTCGTGGACTTCAGAAGCCTAGAGCTTGGCACAGAGAGGTACCTTGGTAAATACTGGGTGAGCAAATATATAAAGTAACCTAAATGTATAGGCTTGGTTTCCTTATCTATAAAATAGGCATAAAAATTTGCTCACCTACAGATTACAGATAATTTATATAAAACCTCTTAGCATATTGTAGGCATTCAGTTAGTGCTAGGTATGATAAAATTGAATTGTGTACAGAATCCTTTCATTGATATCAAGCAAGTTCTACAAATAAGTAGGAATTTGCTGGGTTCAGGGGGGGCTGTGAGAGAAATTACCTGTGCAGCCCAGGTACTTCAGATAGCATTTTGTTTTGTTCTTTCAGATATTGGGGATTAAACTCAAGAGCACTTTACCACTGAGCTGCATCCCCAGCCCTTTTTATGTTTTATTTTGAGACAGGGTGTCACCAAGTTGCCGAGGCTGGCCTTGAACTTGGTGACCATTTGCCTCAGCCTCCCACATAGCTGGGATTACAGGCATGTGCCAGCAGACCTGCTCCTTCATTCCCCTCTTGTTAGAAGCACTTGTAAAGCAGATTGTTCCACAGTCGTGGTCAGGATCAGTACTTCAAGGGTGCATGCAGTCTTACTGGAGCATACAAACTAGTGCAAGAGCTGTCCTGACACAACTGAAGCACACTCCTAAGGATAAGGCAAATGTGAGGCACGGCCTGAAGGGGAGAATGCAGGAGCTGGCTTAGTGTGTGGAAAGATTATGTGGACAGGCCAGGGTCCTGGGTCAGCAGAGCCTGGTGGTTTGATAAAGAGGAGCTCCTCTGCAAGCAGTGAAAGTTGAAGGTGGGTTAGGTGAAACGAACCCATTTTCAGGTCACCTTGGAAATTGCATTAAAGTTTTTTTAAATTTTTTTTTAGTTGTCAATGGACCTTTATTTTACTTATACATGGTGCTGAGGATGGAACCCAGTGCCTCACACATGCTAGGCAAGCACTCTACCACTGAGCCACAGCTCAGCCCTCACATGAACTTTTTCATTTTGCTCTTAGAGACCTAGCCAATTAGTGCCTTGACTGAGTATGCTGACATTCCAGAGAGGGTGGGAACTATTAGATAAGGTAAAGGTTGGCAATATTTATACTTTGAGGTGGTCTCCTATGGCCTTTTTTTGTATCAAAAAATGAGAATTTGGGGCTAGGATTGTAGCTCAGTGGTGGAACACTTGCCGAGCAAGTGTGAGGCACTGGGTTCAATCCCCAGCACCACATATAAATAAGTAAAATAAAGGTCCATTGACAACTAAAAAAAATTTTTAAAAAAATGAGAATTTGCACAAGTTAATCCAGATTTTATCAGACCACAGAATATAAAGACCAGCAAATAGTAGTTATGGACTTAGTTTTCTTTTGGCAATTTCAAATATGTTCTCTCCTCTGAAAAGGCAAGCCTCTTTGCAGTTTTCCTCCTCCTTTCCCCTAAGGCTTCTCTCCTTAATAAGGAGACCTTTCGTTCTGATTAGAAGCTTCTTGATGGGTTGTGGAATCAGTGCTTAAATCTCTATTTCTAAAAAGTATTAAAGAAATAAGTTAACCCCACTTGATTCAAGGCTGCCCATGAGAGCACACAAGTCCCTGAGACTGTGTATCACAAAGATGATCTCTGTGTGCTGAGGGTGTGTGCTCTTGGTTCTGCCCTTCCACCTGCCTGTCCTCCTTCCTTCCTTCCTTGCTCCCTTCCTTCCCTCCCTCTCTTTCCTTCCTTCCTCCCACCCTCTTTTTCTTACTATTGTGAATAGACAAGCTGTTTTGCTTCTAGTGGAAAATGAGCACACATACTCTGTTCTGGAGCCTTGGTTGTTGTCTTCTGGTTGCTGGAATGCCTGCACCCATGGTCGGTTAGCATTCGTGGTAAAATGATTGAGATTAAATGCAAGGCAGCTGCATTGATTCTGTGTCCCCTACTTTACTTTATTTAGTCTAATATTTGTACACTTGATAGAAATTTCACTTTTTAAAATGTTATCATTTAGGAGTTCTCTGTTCTTTAATATGATCCCAAGATATAATTCTCTAAAGCAGGGAATGGCAAATTATTTTAATGCTTTTATTGTTTTTGTTTCTAGCTTATTCTACTAAGCTCAACAAATTTCCTGTATTTAATATTAATGATGACTTGAATGATCTGTGTACCAGTGCAGTAAGCCCAAATACTACCAAAGCCACACGGTATGCCCTGAATGTGTGGCGATATTGGTGCATGACCAACGGGCTCAAAGATCATACAGACATCACCAAGGTAAGGGACTCTCGATTACTACTTCTTTCAGCCAACTTCACTGAGCTTCCAAGTATCAGGCACTGTGCTAAGCATTGTGGCAAACAGAGAACCGTTGCTTTCTGAATGGGGAAACTTTGGAAGGACATAAAATAGAAAAATATCCACAGCACACAGCAGGATTTAGTACATGTTTTATGAATTTACAGATAGAAATGCCTCAAAACAAAAGATGGATAAATTTTCAGCTTGGTGAGACTATAGAGAGAATTGATATGTAAGCCATATTTTGAGGGAGAGGTGGATTTCGGTAGGATTAAGGATGGAAATTTTGTAGGTTGAATAGTGTGAAGAAGAGTAAAATTGGGACAGAATCATTTGCCTATGTATGTGGGTATATAAACCTCCTGTTTTAACAACTAGAAAACTAGATACAATACATGAAATAATTATTTTCAAACAGAATAGACAGCACAGGATGTGATCCCTAAAACAGAGGAAACAATTGAGAGAATAGCCATTATCTCTGAGGTATTAGAGTTTCAGGAAGCTGAGAACATGAGTTCAGTAGCAAGAAATGTCAACTCACTGAAAAAAATAATAAGATCTAGAATTAAACAGTGTAAATGTCATAATTTCTATGATCCAATCAGATTTTATATAAACAAAGGAACATCTGACCTATTTTCAGGAAAAAAGTCAACTTCGTCTTTCACTTCTAGCCAATTGTAAGGGCCAGATTTACCTTCATGCTTTGAACGACAAAAAAACTAACAAAAAATATAAAAAATGATGCTTTTCAAGGCACTGTATAACACTTGTTTGGCAGGCATAGAATGACAAGACCTCCGAGAGACAGGAAACAAACCAGGTAATTCCTATGAGTGCCCCAGTTTTCTGACTTCAGAGAGTTGACAGTCTGTGGTGCATGGAGGGAGAGTTCAAACAGAGCCCAACAGACTCACTGAGTTGAAAAAATGGAGCTAAGATTCCTGGAAGATCAAGGTGGCTAGAGTTGTCATGCCAGAACTCAAAAGTAGAGGAGTGAACAGAGAAAACCCAAGAGATTTAAAGATGGTCCCGTCTAATATTTAGCTGAATACTGTTGGTGTAGGCATGTAAGGAGACCACTTGATACTGGCAAAGAACTACATGAAAGGATGAGAGGTAACAGTGCCTGGCACTCACACAGAATTGGAAGGGGTTCACCAGCCAGACTGAAAAAAAAACCTCAGGATGCATGGAGTAGAATACTCAGTAGGTATGGGGATACTCAATAATATACATTTGTATATGTGATATGAGATAGGGATCCAACCTTTTGCATGGGATACCCCAATATCCCAGCACCATTTGTTGAATGATTGTTACTTCTCCATTGAGTTATTTTGCCCCCTCCCCTTGTCGAAGTCAATTAACTGTACATGTGAGAGCTTATTCCTGGATTCTTTTTTTTTTTTTTTTGAACCAGGGATTGAACTCAGGGACACTGGGCCACTGAGCCACATCCCCAGCCCTATTTTGTATTTTATTTAGAGACAGGGTCTCACTGAGTTGCTTAGGGCCTCGCTAAGTTGCTGAGGCTGGCTTTGAACTACTATCCTCCTGACTCAGCCTCCCAAGTCACTTGGATTACAGGCATGCACCACCTCGCCCGGCTATTCCTGGATTCTTAACTATATGTGTGATGTTAGCAGCACAGTCTTAATTTTTATAGCTTTGTGTATTAAATTTTTAAATTAGGAGGGGTGAATTCTCCACCTTTGTTCTTTTTTAAAATTGTTTTGGCTAGTCTCAGTCACTTATATTTTCACATGAATTTTAAAATCAGCTTCTATTTATGCAACAAAGGCAGCTGGGATTTTGGTAGAGATTATGTTAAATCTGTAGATAATGTATTGGATTATTGCCATTTTAACAGTATTAAATCTTCTAATCCATGAACACAAGTCATCTTTATTTTTTTTATTTTTGTTTGAAGCAATAAAGAAAAAATAAGATCTTTCTGCTCAGCACTATTTATTTAGGAACTGATCCTCTCCTGCAGACCACATGGTTATAGCAGAAGCCTCTATATATAGATATATAGAGGCAGAATATATATATATATGTATATATATATATACACACTATATATATGTGTGTGTGTGTATATATATACATATATATATATATATATATAGGCACTATATATATATATAGTGGCAGAAGCCACTATACTCACATTAAGTATAGTGGAACACCTTTCCCTGAGTTGTTTGGATTAAGAGTGGGTAGAATAGAATATTTTCAGATCTTTTTTTTGTACTGAAAATAAAAGATGGTCTCTTTCTAAAACCTGAAGCTTTAAGATATAAGCCTTGAGAAGTATTAATTGGCTGTCTTTGTATCTATATGCAGAAAACCAGTCTTTACAGGAGAGCAGACATGAGAGAGACTCCTGAAAGACCTGGTGTCCACTTCAGTACTGATATCCCTCTTTGCCTAGGCTTGTTAAAGTTTGATATTTCTCTTGCACCAAAGGAGTCCCAATTAATATAAAGAGAGGTTATCATCTGCAAGTAGGGAGTTCCAAATGACAATATAAACATCTGAAGGCAGCAGAATTTGAGTAAAATGGTCATTAGGAAAGTATTTTTAACTTTCTTGCTAGTATATCATTAAACTATTCTCTTATTTTGTATACAGCTGTCCTACTCTTTCTGCTAGCTGTTCAACTGAATCTGAGTTTCCTTGACTAACAGATAATCAGAAAATAATTATATTTTATCCTTTTTCCTTTCCTGTATACTACATGTATAGTATGTGTTCATGAGAGAGAGAGAAAGAAAGAGAGAGAGATGGGGGACAGGGGTAGGTAGGTGGGTAGGCATAGATATTTTTCTTGTCTTACCTAGTTGCCTGGAACCTCCAGGAATGTGTTGTATAAGAACAACAATATTCATTCTGCTTATCCTACCTCTAATTTCTTTTCTTTCTTTCTTTTTTTTTGTACTGGGACACTTAAACACTGAGCTAAGTCCCCAGCCTTTGAACTTGCAGTTCTCCTGCCTCGCCTTCCTGAGTTGCTCAAGGCATTACGGGCATGCACTATCACACCCAGCTCATCCTGCCTCTTTCTGAGGAAGATTTTAATGTTTTCATTGTGGGTATGATTTTTTTATAGTTCTTGTCTGTAAAATACTCTTCATTATAGTAAGAGTATTCCTTACTTGGAATTGGAAGTATCCCTTCCAATCTCAATTTAATTTGAATTTTAAAAAATGTGAAATGGATATCACATTTGTTCAAATAAATTTTCAATATCAAGTTCATATTACCTTTCTTTTTAATATATGAATGTTAATTCCATTAAAATATTTTAAGATTAAATCTTCTTTGCACTTCAGTCAGCCCAACCTGTTTTGATGAGTATTTCCATGCTGTAGTCTTGACTGTGACCTGATTATACAGACAGTCCTTATTACAGGTGCCACGTTACCTGGAACTTGTGCATATCAGAGCCAGTCCTCACTTTGTATGGTACCAATGTACACACATTTTACCTAACATATTAATATGCGAAATGAAAGTTACCAGCATTTTACTTAGGAAATTTTACTTTTATATTCATATGCTTTGTTTTTGTTTTTTGTTAAATTTTACATTTATATTCATATGCTTTGTTTTATAGATTAGATTTAAGTTAGAAACAAAATGAAGAACGTATCTTTTTCCTGTGCCCCAAAACTTTTTAAATTCAAAGCACTTTGGAGTATAGCTCAGTTGTAGAGTGCATAGCAAGCACATGCAAGACCCTGGGTTCAATCTCCAGCACCACCAAAAGAACAAAAAAAATTTAAATTAAGACAGAAGCTGAATTGACTCCATAAAGTCAACTTTTTAGGAGTAGCATACATTTTTGAAAATCATTTCACTCCCTTCTCTTATTTGGAGCCACTTATATCTGGTTTTTTTTTTTTTTTTTTTTTTTTTGGTACTAGGGATTGAACCCAGGGGCACTCCACCACTGAGCCACGTCCCCAGTGTCTCACTGAGTTGCTTAGGGCCTCACTAAGTTGCAGAGGCTGGCTTTGAACTCGTGATCCTCCTGCCTCAGCCTCCCAAGTACTGGGATTACAGGCATGCGCCACCGCGCCCAGCTTGGAGCTACTTATATATTTTACCTCTGATTGAATCATGAATTTTGTAATTCATATTTTTTAGAAAATTGTTCAAATTATGTAGATTTTCAAATTAATATATGTGAAGTATGTGATATTCTTTCATATTTTTTACTTTCTTCATTCCATAGTCTTCCTCTTTCCTAATATTGCTTAAATGTATACTTCCTTTCTGCTTTTCCCCCTACTCTCTGCTAGAAGTTTTTTTGTTGTTTTTTAGATAAACATGGCAGTAGAGTGAATTTGACATATTATACATACATGGAGTATGACTTCCCATTCTTGTGCTTGTATATGATGTGGAGTTTCGCTGGTAGTGTATTAATATATGAACATAGGAAAGTTGTGCCTGATTTGTTCTACTGAGTGAATCATTCTACTGTCTTTCCTATTCCTTTTCTTTCATTCCCTTTGTCTAATTCAATAAGCTTCTGTTTCTTCCTTCCCCAGCTTATTATGTGTTAGTATTCACATATCAGAGAGAACATTCAGCCTTTGGTTTTTCTGCTAGAAATTTATCAACTTTATTAAAAGTATTTTTTTCAGCCAGGCTCTATGGTACACGCCTGTAATCCCAGCCTTTTGGGAGGCTGAGGCAGAAGTTTTCAAGTTCAAAGCCATGCTCATCAACTTAGTGAGGTCCTAAGCAACTCATTGAGACCCTGTCTTAAATAAAATACAAAATAGGGCTGGGGAAATGGCTCAGTGGTTGAGTGCCCCTGAGTTCAATCCCCCGTAACAAAACAAAACAAAACAAACCTTTTTTTTTTCAAAGATGACATATTTTCTTTTTTTTTTTCTTGTTTTTTAGCCTATCCTGATTTTATCTTCCCTACTTCATTATATTTTCATTTGTATTGTCTTACTTTTCTACTTTTTAACGTGGTTTACATTTTATAGGTCTTTGGACTAAATAATCAGTTTGCTTATTGAGAATAAAGTTTTCTAAGAAAGTCATTTAAGATCATGATGTTATTAGAATATATTTAATAATATACATTTTGATATGTAATGTTTTTAGTTGGGCTAATTTTTAATCCATAATCCACCTATTATTTTCTCTTTGATCCAGACATAAGGGCTATTAGAAAAATAAATGTTAACTCTACAGTTTTACTCAATAAAAATTTTTTATTTGGACTTTTTTTGTCCTAAGGAATGTATGTTTCAATCTGACCTGATGATAAGAAAGGTTTCTTTTTCTCTTTATAGTTCCATCTTGAAAATACAGCTTTCTTGCTAGCCACACTTTCTTCTCTCCCTACAATATTCAAACAAGGAGGCCTCTCTGTCTGTATAGCCATTATGTTTTCATATCTTTTTAACAATATTGATATTGAGACCCTATGTTAAGTCAGAGATATTTCAGGTCCTATTCAAATAAATCAAGGAGCATTAACTTGGGATGCAAAATGGCCATGGCCACTGTCTTCCCGACAGCACCGCGTTTAGTAACAGCAGAACCAAGGAAGTTAGTGCTGGAGTGATTTGGAGCTTGAGTTTAATTCAGGAATCCCTTAGAGAAAATTACTAAGTTTTATTAAAAGGGAAAGAAGAAAATGATTTGCAAAAAAGAGAAGAAAGGACCTTTTAGGAAAGGATAAAGTTTCTGAAGGCCAGTAATAACAATAATTTTTATGTATTTTCAGGCACAGGTGTGTATGTGTATGTTTGTTACTATTTACAAACCTTTTCATGGCCCACTACTTTAAGCATTACTGCAGTCCTTTGAGAAGGTCTCCTTACTTTGCCCTATTTGCAGATGGAAACACTAAGGTTCAAAGAGATTAGAGGGAGCCAGATATGGAACCTAGATCTTCTAACTTGAAATTCGCTGTTCTTTCTGTTGTGTCATGCTTAGGGGTCAGCCTTCTAGCAGCCACAATGTGTCCTGTCCATGGTACAGCTCCCACTGAGGATTAGAAGGGAGAGAGGGTGTGGCTGTTTGGATGTCCTCAGTGAGTAACCTCAGTGTTTGTCTCATTTGAGATCCCTGCAGTGAAGTTGAACGAGCTGCTGGAGAACTTTTACGTCACTGTCAAGAAGAGTGATGGCTCAGACTTCCTGGCCACCTCACTCCACGCCATTCGCCGGGGCCTGGATCGCATCCTGAAGAATGCAGGTGTGGGCTTCTCCATCACCAGCAGCACCTTCAGCTCTTCCACCAAGAAGCTCAAGGAGAAGCTGTGGGTGCTGAGTAAGGCGGGGATGTCCGGCGCCCGCTCTCGCAATATTGTCTACTTCTCCCTTTCTGATGAGGAGGAGATGTGGCAGGCAGGGTGTCTGGGGGATGACAGCCCTATTACTCTCCTGTCCACTGTGGTCAAGTACAACAGCCAGTACCTGAACATGCGGACACTGCAGGAGCATGCAGATCTGATGTACGGTGACATTGAGCTACTCAAAGACCCACAAAACCAGCCCTACTTTGCCCGGACAGACAGTGTCAAGCGGGAGAGTCGGAGTGGTTCCACTAGAGTGTGTCATGGGAAGATCTACCATGAGCATTCCAGGGGACACAAGCAGTGCCCTTACTGCCTCCTCTACAAGTACATGTACATCCACCGACCGCCTACCCAAATGGAGGCCAAGTCTCCCTTCTACCTTACCGCCAGGAAGGAAGCCACAGACATGGGCAATGTGTGGTATGAGGAGCAGAGGATGGGACTGCGGTCTCTTCGAGGAATTGTCCCAAACTTAGCCAAGAAGGTCAAGCTGGAAAACTGTGAGAACTTTACCTTTGTCTCATTTACTCAGGTCTCCAGGAAACTTGGCTCCCACAGCTGCTGCCAGTGAGCCTGGGTCCTGGCCACTGCCCTGCTCCACCTTTAGGTGAGAGCACCCCAGGTGGCCAAGGCAGAGTCAGCAGCAAGCCAGAGCTCTGAGGAGGAAGCTGCTGACCCTGTGTAACTCCACGCTTCCCTGGTCTCCATCAGTATGGCCTGCTATTCCTCTGACCTGGAGTTTGTTTTTTAAATGAAAGTAGATAAATCTGAATAATTTGGAGGTGTTATCCAAATGTGGGTTACCTTTGTTAAATTGTAAAACCTAACACAGTGTATAATTGCTACATATGAGAGTGAGGAAATTCATATTATCTAGTGCCTTTTTAGCACAGGTTTTCTGGAAAAAAGAGAAAAAGGATACTGTTTAAACAGTCATTTAAAAAATCCCAGTAGCTCAGTAGCTTTAGATTGTTAGGAAGACTATACACTTTGTTGAATTACGTTCACAATAAGGAACTAGAGAGACAGACACATTAGGAAAAACTGCACCTGCCACTCCTTTATACTTTGTTGGTGGATAACTGGGCTGGTGAGTAGGCAGCCTCGCCAGAGAGACTGCGGCGCAGGCGCAGCCGCTCCAAGCAGTGGAAGGATCCGTCTCTGCTGTCAGTGTAGACAATTTTATGAAAAGAAGATTAATGCACCAAAAGTGTGTTTGTGAGAACAAGGTTTCCAGTGAGCTAGGTGGTTCATACCTTGAGAGAATTTCCATTAGTGAAAGAAATTGACTTAGAAAAGCCACCTGTGATCAAAATGTGAAAACCTCCTGAAGCAGAAGTGCCTACATCTTAGTTCTCAGCACCACATTAGAGTGTTTTTTGTGTGAACATAGTGTTTTTTAAATCCCTTTTTCATACCTACAGTTGTTCTGTCAGCATATATAGCACTGGATTTGTAAACAAGTAACGGTAACATTTAGGCCCACCTAGGAAAATCCAACAGAACAAGCTGCGAAGGAAGCAGATCCCCAGGTGTGTTTACTAAAGAGCCTTGAGATATTTTTTTATCCAAGCATGACTTTTCCAGCCACAGTAGACGTCATCATTTTAGGTTGGCACCAATGCTTGGGACACTATCATTTAGGCAATCTACAAGACAAGCAAACCCAACAGAAAGGACATGGTTGTAAAATCAGAGCATAATGATAGGTTATTAATGCAGTTTGAAACCACTGCACTCAGGTAAAACTTAGCCTGACGACATGTTATTTAAACATCAGAAATTTCTAATAACTCTTCTGAATGCAACTAGAAGTGAAAAAGGAACCCAAAGAGTGCTGATTGATAGTAATATTAAGTTCTAGGTATCTTTATTTTGTACTCAAGTAAAGACTGCTATAACTTTATGCCATTATGTTCCTGTGTATGCTTTCTAATTTCAAATTAAAATTCCATGCAAATTCATTTTGTAGGAGTCTTAAAATCCTATTTCTTTTTAAAGCATTATCTTAGTATTTATTTTCATTGTTTTAAAATCATTGGTCATTAAAATGTGTGATACTTTACCAGAGAAGACTCAACCAATGCTGCCTTAAGGTCTGGAGTTGTTCCCTTTCTAGTTACTGCACATTTATAATTTTGTTTACTAGTTGACCTTTCTTGAGTAGAGATTAGTTTTGGTGTATCTCCATCTGTATGTAAATAACAGGTGATAGTTAATAATCACTGTTAAAACTTGATATTGCATACTGTTCAGTTGTGGTTTCTTGTAGTGACTTTAGAGTTTTGATTAAGAAGAAATAGACACAAAACATTAGGTATGGTTTCCTTTCGTTTGCTAACACCCAAAGGATATTTTGTTGGTGGAAAGCAAATGGTCATTTTCTTGTCAGTTCTGCAATCAAACTGAAGTTTATGTGAACTTTCAGCAGAGCCTGCAGCCTAATTAAATAAAGCCTCCATTTTTTATTTCAAATAGATTCAAGAAAAAATTGCCATTAGGAATCACTGGGATCTTTTCAGATTTTAACATTTCCAAAAGTAGCAATAACTGATCCAGAGGTTGTAATCTTCCTGTTGATTTAGCTATTAGCTCAATAACCATCTCTGCCTCAGATATGCTGCCTATCATTTATTTCATGTGTCATAAATCCCCAGAGTTCTGAAGTGAAGGATTATAATAAAAAGTCAGGAGGGCAAATCTTCAGTGAGAGCTGATGGAATGAAAGGCCTGTCTCCCTGGGAAGTGGGTGTGAGGAAGAAAGCACATCCACCTGTTGCTACCAGGTGTCACCCTCTGTATGAGGTACTTGTGTATGTGTGTATACACGTGCTTCAGATTTGCATGTGGTAAAGCCTGGGAAGCCTGCTAACTTGGCAAAGCACCTATCCATGTGTATAGCCATGCCTGTCCTCACGGGATTTTCCAGGGGCCAGGAGAACTTGTTCTGGCTGTTCTTCTGAGGCAGCGGTACTGTTTCCAGTCAGGTCTTTACCATCCCCACTGGAGACCTTGATTTTCTGCTCTTGGCCTAGGCAGGAGAAAGATTCCAAGAGAAGGAGTGGGAGGTTAAGACATTTTTTCCACTTTGGGGTTTTTCTACTCCCCGGTTGGAATAAATGTCAAAAACTTGCAAGTGTGCCTAGACACAAGTTGCCCCTGGCCCTGCATGGGGAAGGGAGGTATGGTAGGAGAGGACCTGTGACTCCTTGGGGAGAGCCTATACCTGTAGCACCCTCTGTGTCTGCTTCAAAAGGAGTTCTGGGTAGGCCTTCCTGCTGGGAGCATAGGTTGGCAGAGATGATAGGGTATCAACTTGATGGGTAAGATCTGATTAAACATGAAGAGTTCGACATAGGCATCATGAGCATGCAGTGTTAGGTTTTTTTATTAACTTTTTATAATTAATATTATCCAGCTCATCAGCATTATGCCACTTCTTGCATTGTGGAGATTCTTTCTTCCTTAAACTGCTACGCTTGGAAGAGGAAATCAAACCTAGTAATCTGGTCAAGTTAATGCATTTATGCCCACAAATTCTACCTCCAACACAACCAAGCCCTGATACCTCACATATAAGCAAAAACAAGGAAGAACAGAGGCACCTTAAGAGGCTTTATGGAAAGTTTTTCCAGTTTTCTGTGTTTGAAAAAAAAAAAAATTATGGAAGTACCTAACCAAAGCTGTGGAAAAAAATGATCTCCTTGGTCATGTGGCATTGTCCTGCTTTCCTTGGATTGTATTGCATTAGTCTGCCCAAACCAATTAATGGTGTTTGAAGAAATGTGAAATTCTGTTCCTCTCATTTTTATTTTAATTCAGTGCTTATTGAAAGCAACAAGCACTATCGGCATGTTCACACACACTCATTAAGGGAATCGAGATGAAGTGCTATTTGTATAGAAACTGAAGCTTCTTGATGAAGTTGAAAGATTACTGGGAGCTGCTTCACTGCTCATTTAGGCAAATTCTGGTGTCACTGTCCTTAGCTCTGAAGTGTGTTCAGTGGAATGAATCATCTCCACAGTGAACAATGTTACTCCATATGCAGCAGAATGTTATTTTTCTCAGTTTAGACTAGCACTAGCCACATTGTTACTACTTAAACAGTGTTTAAATTTTATCCTTATCAAATATGCATCACTTTGTTTCTTTCATGAAATGTGGATTGCTACATAATTTTGAGCTGGTAACCAGTTAAGGTATCAATGAATGTAAACAATGAAGACCTCCAACAAGTTACTTCATTTTCAGTCTAAGTTGCAGCCCGTACACATTTAAAAGTTGTTAATAGCTCCAAACAGAATATATTAAAAGTTTTGAATTTGTATATATGTTTAAATGGTTTTACTTCGGGGGTGAATTTTTAATGCTGTGTCCTAAAATATTCAGTTGTTTAGGCAGTGTTCATAGGTAACAGATCTTTGTTGTATTTTCCCATATAAATGAATCAATTAAGATGTGAGGTGGGTGAATTGGTGACCTACAACTCCACTCCCTTTCTGAGAGGAAGTCAGAGGGAATTATGAGTAAACTGACATACCTGGAAGATTCTACAACCGACATCACTGGATATCCCAAAACTTCTTTGAGGGAGGCTCCTGTCCTTGGAGACAGCTTTGCCTGTTATGATTGTGTCCTTCTAGTTTTGTTTACAGTCCAAGAATCCAAGAATCCATGTTTCATTGTTGATCAGAATCATATTGTTAAATTAAAGCATTTTATTATTGATCTAATGCAGCAAATATGGATATTAACCATTTCAGGAAATATGACCAACAACACACTGGGTAATATATGGACACACAGTAGTTCCATTACTATTAATAGTGATTAGTTAACCCCTCCTCCACTGAAGGGAGAATGGGCTCCTAAATATATTATGGTCCGTGTACCTGGTTGATTAATTTGCATTGAACTGTGCTTATTGCTACATTAGCTGATTTATTAAAAGCTTCTAGAAGGGTCAGATCTTGCACTGCTAAGGGCTTTCTCACAGCTGCCTCATATCTTTATTTAATTTTCATAACAATTCTGCAAAGCACATCTAATTATTACATTTTACTTATTAAGAAACTAAGGCTCAGAAAAGTTAAACTTCCCAAAGTCTTACACAGCTAGTAAGTTGGATAACTTAAATTTGAAGGCAGATCTGACTCCAAATCCAATGCTCAGTCAAGGAGAAAAAACTGCCCACTTTAGCCCATTGAGATCCACTGAAACAACAGCTTTCATTTGTTTGGAAAATATCCCACTTCTCAAGCCTTACTGTGTAGCAGTTTATCCTCTCTTAATAATTCTTACTCACCTGGTACCATTTAATAATTCTTGAAAAGCCTAATAGTTTTCTGTGGATGACTCACATTTGTGCCTACCAAGTACCTCCTGTCCTTATCCATTATATAATTTATATTTACTGTTTTCAACTTAAAGGGCAGGTGTTTATGCCATTTACCTTATTAGCAGTCAGTTTATAAACTGCACCTGTTTTGACACGGAAACCATTGCTTAAAATGTAAAGAAATTCCTAATCTATGTCACAATTACTTGCTCAGGTTTTTTGCTTTTTAACTTTGGTGTCAGGATATTGATATAATCTTTAAACTAAAGCACTCGCAGAGCAAAATATACTTATTTAGTCCTTTGTTTTCTATTCCGTATCAGGGCATATTTATTTTTTCTTTTGAGACTTAAAAGACAACAGGTTATAGATGACTCTAAGGTTATCTAGCCAAATTCCCTCATTTCACCCATAAGGAAATTAAAGCCCAGAGATATGAAAGGGCCCATCCAAGGGAGGCCAGACCTTAAGTATTAGGTTGAGGGCTTAAAAACTGGTTCAGAACTTTCCTCATATCATAGCTGAGAAGATTGGGATTTTTAAAAATTAACTGTATCTGGCAAAACGACTTTAGCGAGCTGCTCTCACCATGTCACAGGAAGAGAGAATCTCAAACTATCACCCAAAAGGACCTGGCACAGTTTATGAGACATACAGAGATGGACTGGGGGAAAGCCCTCCAGGTCATAGCTCAGCCGTGGCTTCACTTCATGAAACAGGCACTGTGAAGTTGAAAACCTGAAAGCTGTTTGGCGTTGGACCTCCTCCCCCACCATATCTGTCTCACTGTTCAGGCTCTGAACCTCTTACCAGGTGCTGCACCATGAAGAGAAGATTCTAGATCCCATTGATCCCACCCTCTTTCTTTTTCCCAGTACACCTCTTCATTCAACCCAGGACTCCAAATCCTGGGGCTAAAACCTGAATGGAAAGCAGACCAGGGTCTAGAAGACACAGTGTATTCTGACAACAAAGCCCCTCAGGTGACTGCCAAAACAGGAAAAGCCTGGGTAGCAGAAGATGCAAATATTATGATTTTTCATATATCACAATGGCTTGGAGATAAAAAAAAAAAAAAAAACAGGCAATAGGAAGGAAAAAGAGACCACTTCATTAGGAAAGTGGTAAATGGGAGACTGAACCTGAAAATATGGACTCACCTTACCATTAACCTGGGATTTGACTGAAAAAGGGAGTTGACAGGTGGGCAGGGTCTGGGGAGAGAGTAACATGTAAAGATGAATAGGGGAAAAAGGCAAAATGAGGCACATAAAAAAGTGACAGGCATGGTGGCACATGCCCATAATTCTAGTGACTTGAGAGGCTGAAGCATGAAGATTACGAGTTCAAAGCCAGCCTTAGCAACTTAGCAAGACCTGTCTCGAAAAATATACAGGACTGAGAATGCGGCTTGGTGCCAAAGCACCCCTGGGTTCAATGCCCAGTACAAAAAAAAACAGTGACACAACCAAGGAAAATAACACCCTTGAAAATTGTGATGTTGTAATGAATGTTGTAATGTAGGAAGCAAGAAAATTTTAGGATTCTTTGTCCTAACTGAAAACAAGATTTGCTTCTATGCAACAGTAGTAAGTTTTCAGATGGGTGGTGGCACGTGCCTAAAGCACACATATAAGCCCAGCAGCTTGGAAGGCTGAGGCAGGAGAATTACAAGTTCAAGTCCAGCTCAGCAATTTAGTGAGGCCCTAGGCACCTTAGTGAGACCCTGTATCAAAATAAAAAAAAAAGCCGGGCGTGGTGGCGCACGCCTGTAATCCAAGTGACTCGGGAGGCTGAGCCAGGAGGATCACGAGTTCAAAGCCAGCCTCAGCAACTCAGCGAGGCACTAAGCAACTCAGTGAGACCCTGTCTCTAAACAAAATACAAAATAGGACTGGGGATGTGGTTCAGTGGCCGAGTGTCCCTGAGTTCAATCCCTGGTTCAAAAAATAAATAAATAATAAAAAAATAAAAAAGGGCTGGGATGTGGCTCAGTGGTAGAGCACCCCTGGGTTCAATCCGTGGTACTAAAAAAAGAGAAAATTATGTGAAGCACAAACTTGATACTTTCTTCCTGTTTTTTTTTTTTTTCAAAAGAAATAAAATAGGAAGAGAATGGATGTGGCAAACAACAGTAGCTGACCATACTGACATCTACTTTTCTAATGGAGGCCATATTGAGAAAAATATTAACTATAAAAATGAAATCCTTCCTGAACAGAATGAAAATCTCTGTTTAAAGATGGAAAAGGTCCCTACCTCTGTCCTGGGGTCTAAGAGCCTAGGTGGGAACTGGTTGACTCCATTCCTCGTGCTATTCCACTCACCTCAAACTCAGAACTTGTTATAGTTTGGATCTGTAATCCCCCAAAGCCTCAGGTGTTGAAGGCTTGATCTCCAGTTGGAGGCACTATTGGGATGTGGCAGAAACTTCAGGAGGTAGGGCCCAGTTAGAAGAGGTAGTTTCACTGTGGGTGTGACTGTGAAGGGCTTTCCCTCCCTCTGTCTCTGCTTCCTGGCTGCCAGGAGGTGAGCAACCTTCCTCCACCATGCCCATTATGTTTCTGTGTTGGCACAGGGTTACAAGCAATGGAGCCAGCTGGCCACAAACTGGAATCTCTGAGACTGTGAGCCAAAATAAGTATTTCCTCCTCTAAGTTGATTTTCTCAGGTATTTTGTCACAGCAAGGGAAAGCTAACACAGAACTAACAACAGGTACAGAATTAATCAAATGCAGAATATATGTCTTTTTAAAAGCAATCAGGCCAGGCATGGTGGTGCACACCTGTAATACCAGCAACTCGGGAGGCTGAGGCAGGAGGATCAAGAGTTCAAAGCCAGCCTCAGCAACTTAATGAGGCCCTAAGCAACTCAGTGAGACCCTGTCTCTAAATAAAATATAAAATAGGGCTGGAGATGAGGCTTAGTGGTTAAGTGCCCCTGAGTTCAATCCCCAGGTCCAAAAAAAAAAAAAAAAAAAGCAATCAGGAAAAATGAAACTTGTTTTGGAGTGCAAATACAAGAAAAGTTGAATTTTAACTGTAGGTAGCTAGCCAGGGCAGTGAGGTGCTTTCCTTAGCTGTACTTGAAGTTTTGCGAAATTCAAATAATTAAGGCCCTGGGAAATAGCTAGTGGTAGAGTGCTTCATACACAAGGCCCTGGTTTTGATCCCCAGAACTTTTGAAGTCTACAATGTCAGCAGTAACATTAAAGTTGGTTTTGTTTGTTTGTTTGTTTGTTTTCCCATTCATTTGCACTGAAAGGACTTGAAAACACACAGGAACATAGAGTATCATAAGTTTCAATGCTCAGTGCCCTCCTGGCAATGTAAAATTTAGTCTGTACCCCAAGTTGTCTTGCCAATTTGAACTCTTGACTAAATTTTCAATGACACCAGCATATTTGCTTTAAATTTAGCAAAGAGTAATTCACAGATTGCTTTGCATTTGCTTAGTTTTTCTTTCTGAAACACAACAAAACCTCTTCTCAGAGATGGAGGGAATCCGGAATCTCTTCTGCATAGATTCCAAGTATCACCTTTCCCAGGGTCCTCTTGCTTAGCTGTGACTGACAAAAGTCTGTTCCCAGTTTAACAACTTAGATAAGAAATGCAATGCTTGTACTTTAAAATTTAATATTTTCTATGTGGTTGTATTTTTCAAACAAACTGTGTTCATAATGTTTTTATTGTTCTGGATATGTATTTTTTAACAGAGAAGAATGTCCATAATTTCTTAATACTGGAAACATCATTCAGATTGACGTTCATAACGTGAATGATTTTACTGTAGCATTTCCAGATTATTCTTCCCCCTAGATGTCCACGTGCATGTGGGAGCACACAAATGGGAAAAGCGGTGTCACGTCTGTTTTCTGTCGTCAAATGTCAAGTGTTGAAAGAGATTTCCTTGTTCGTCTAGTTCAACCCTCTAGTTGATAGTCTAGTAGAGTCTGTTAACAATTTGCAAGATTCTGGTTTTTTTTGTTTTTTGGTGTTTTTGTTTTTGTTTTAAGTTGTCATTGCCTGGTTTGATTTAGGTACATGCAGCTTGACTGTTCAACTCAGATTTTTTTGGAAAAATAAAAAATGAATGTATCTTTTATGTCTGCTTTCTTGAATAACCAAGTTATCTTATTAATCTGCAGTACATATAGCTTCTAAATATTTTTTATTTTAGTATCACGTTTCTCAAAGTAATGTTTTTCTTTGTATTTTTCAATGTTAGGACTTTGTAAGCAATCCCATACCCACAACAGGTGTTTCTGAGCTATTAATGTTCTTGGGGAACGTGTCGTTCCAATTGCCATTACTATACCCCCAGTAAGATTTGCTTCACTGGACAGGCTGGGTCCCCATTTGGAAAGATCTCATGGTGATCGTGTATTGACCACTGCATCTGTGCCTTTAATTAATGGCTCGCTGCTCCTTGATTTTTATTACTTTTGGAGACTATGCTTAATCCTCAAAACTTCTTGAGTTTTGTTTTGTTTTTGTACCGGGGATTGAACCCAGGGGCACTCGACCACTGAGCCACATCCCCAGCCCTGTTTTGAATTTTATTTAGAGACAGAGTCTCACTGAGTTGCTTAGGGCCTCGCTGAGTTGCTGAGGCTGGCTTTGAACATGTGAAATTCCTGCCTCAGCCTCCTGAGCTGCTGGGATTACAGGCGAGCGCCACCGCGCCCGGCTTAAGTGAGTTTTGAAATGTACAGCTCTCTAAACAGCAAAAATCTAAGAAACAAGTTTTTGAAAAATAGTCCCCATAATGTGGTAATGGCAAAAAAGATGAGATGTTTTCTTAAGAATTATTGATCCTCCAGCAAATTGACTCTTTTCTCATTGTTTTACTACAGCAATAATTTTTTTTTTTTGAACCAGGGATTGAACTCAGGGACATTTGGTCATTGAGCCACATCCCCATTCTTTGTAATTTTTATATATATATAAATATTACATATATATGTAAATATATTTTATATATTTTATATAAAAATATTAAATAATATTTAATTTTTTTTTCCTTTGACGATAATGATCTCGTCTTTTGTATTTTTTTTTAAAGCTTTTTCTTTTAATTTGGTACTGGGGATTAAATCCAAGGGTGCTTAACTACTGAGCACATCCCCAGCCCTTTTTGTTTATTTTGAAACAGTCTCACCAAATTGCCTGGGGCCTCACTAGGTTGCTGAGGCTGGCTTTGAGGTTGTGATCCTCCTGCCTCAGCCTCCAGAGCCACTGCAATTAGGGGCATGTACCACGGCGCCTGGCCCCTATGTTTAAAAATGTCCATACGTAAAAAAAAAAAAAAATGTCCATACGTTATTATCTTTTCTTTAAAAAATCCTGTGCTCGAGATTCGGTAACCCTCCTCCGAATCCCATAGAACCCCAGCACCTCCTAGCTGAAAGGAGGCGCCGCAGGGAAATGAGAAGGCCGCTGCTGAGGCAGGGTTTCCAGCAGGCGCGGGAGGTGGAGGCAGGAACAAAGCCCTGAAGGTTGAGTTGTTACTGTCAACCTGAGCTCCTTTGTACCTGCCCCTGATGGAGCCAGTTCTCTTCCTTTAATGAAGAAGTATATTTGTGAAAGTCTTGGGGTTGTTTCCAGCGGTCCTAAAACAGCTATGCATATGATGGACAGACTTAGGATCCAATCATGGAGAGTACTGTGAAGATTGACAGGAGGAGGCTCAAGGGTCTGGAGTGGCACCTGGCCTTTTCCTAGGTCTTACGACAAGTGTTCCTCAAGGAGTTGGAAGAGAGAACACCCGAGCACCAGCAGGGAGGAGGGTGGAGGCCTCGGGGCCTCTGGCTGCCTGGTGCCCACCCACTCTCACCTCGGGCCACACAACATACAGCCCAGCGCCCAGGGAGTCTCTTGGGACCAGAATGTTTTGGCTTATTCCAGAAGGCCTTCGGCCACCTTCTTCCCCAGTGCATTTCCTTTTTCTTCTCTTTGTGGTGCCCCATCTCAGCTGAGGAGCATTTTCACCCCCACCAGGGACAGATGTGAAAAACACTCAGCAAGATGCATTTCAGCAGGAAAAAGCAAGCTTCCAAAGAAATAAGGGTGAGAAATAAAAATTCCTGAGGAGTTTTTCCAATGTTCAGAAGGCAATGGAGGAAAATAATTTTGAACATTTCTAATACACTTAACTATGGTAATAACTTTCACAAAGAGCTTGGTCAAATTTGAAGAACCCAGTGAATCTTTTAGGACAATATTAAAGAATCTAATCCCCACCAGTAAGCAAGCACATTTTTGAAAGTTAACAGTTAATACTGTACTTGTGCTTTGTGGTTGTCATCTGTCCCATGCATAATGGCTCAGAACTGAAAGGATGACATTTGGCCGCCTCCTAGCTAGGGAGACCTATGATCCCGGTTTTCTTTTGGGCAGTATTTTCAGTATGTGCGTAGACTCAGCATACTTCACCACCAGGTAGTTCTCTTGCTCTCATTACTTCTCAATGTAACTATCCACTCAGGGCGCAGTCTCCCAAGTGTCAGTCATTTATGTGCCACTTTCACAATTTTTCTGATAGTATATCTGTCCTATTATTCATTTGATATTTATATTGATTCTTCTTTTACCTGAATCTATATTAAAGTAAAAATAAGTACTTTTAAGAAAATAGGGGTCCTGGAATCAAACCACTCAGTTTCAAAATCCAGCTCTGCCTCTTACTAATTCCATGATCTTGGGCAAGTTATTTGACCTCTCTGTACCTCAGTTTTTCATCTTCAACACAGCCAGGGATGGTGGTGCACACCTACAATCCCAGCTACTTAGAGGGCTAAGGTAGAAGGATTACAAGTTCAAGGCCAGGATGGGGTGAGTTAGTGAGACCCTGCCTCAAAATAAAAACTAAAAATGCAGCTCTGGTCGAGTGTTCCTGGGTTCAATCCCCAGGACTGGAAAAAATAAGAACAAAACAACCGAGAGTAACATATTTACCTCATAGGGTTGTTGTAAGGATTAAAGATCATATATATATGGGACTGGGGCTGTAGCTCAGTTGGTAGAGTGCTTGCATCACAAGCACGAGGCCCTGGGTTCAATCCCCAGCACTGCAACAAGAGAAAAAAAAATTATTATATATATAAAACACACAGAACAATGCCTAATGCATAGTAACCACTAGGTAAAATAGTAACTATGAGTTATGGTTATATTACTACATAAATGCTGCACCTTGCAATAAATATAAATACATATTACTATTAAAAATGTTTCCCATCTGCTCCCCTTGCAGCATCACCAATAGCAGTCACCACACAGGGAAACAACTTGGCTCCCTCTGCCTCAGAATGTCCTTCTCCTTGACTTCATGCAGGCTTGTACCAATGACTCCTGGATTTTCTCCCAAATTTCTAGATTTTAGATTTCTTGTCTTTCCTTTGATACTCACATAGACTTAGTCTTAGACACTTTCTCAGGACAGCCTCATTCATTCCCACAACCTTAGCACGTGTTGACCTAAGTTATCTACTAACCCTTTCTCGACTGGGGTTCTCCCTGTAACTGCAGAAAATGACTGGAGGGCCTATTTTCTCGGTTTCAGGATGAGTGAGGTGCATAACTAAGACCAGTCTAGGTGTAGAAGCAGGTGTAAGTGTGTCCCAGATGGTGAAGCCTTGGAGCTTTATGGCATATTTCTCTAGTGGAACCCTAGTTGAGACAGGCTCTCAAGCCCACATCCCACCCATTTCCTTCCCAAACAGTATCCATCTTGCTGCCAGAAACCCAAGTTATCCTAGGAACTTCCTTCCTCCTCTACATTCCACAACCCGTTTCCATCATCTCATCACTCTGCCTGAATATCTTTAAATCTCTTCCCTTCTCTTTCTCCTCACTGCCACCAACTTGGTCAGCCCATACCATTAGCCCATGTTACTTAAACCCACCTGAGTGATCTTCCTCCACCAGTCCATCCTCCACTGCTTCCTGGGAAAATCTCACTAACTACAAACCATATTCCCTCCAAAACTTTTCTGATAAATTCCCAAACCATCCACATGGATTGCTAGCTCTTGCTCTTACTTCATTGCTCTCTTTCTCCACCATGGCGCCTGCTTCTCCCCAACCCTCTGCCTAGGGAGTTGATATGGTCTGTGTTCACCCCAAAATTTTATGTTGAAACCCAACTCTGAAAGTAATGGTAACAGGAGGTGGGCTGTTTGGGAGGTGAAAGGTCATGAGGGTCTGCCTTCAGAATGGAATTAGTGTCCTTTAAAGATGGGCGAGGGAGCTTGTGTGTCCCTTCCACCAAGTGAAGATGTATAGAAGACACCATCTGTGGACCAGCAAATAGGCTCTCGCTGGACACTGGATCTGCTGTCGTGATCTCCGCCTCCAGAACCATAAGCAATAAATTCGTTAAGTTAGGTATTACAAAATACCTCGGGTGTTCTAATATAGTCGTCCAAATGGACAAGACCTGTGCCCTTTTCTCCCCCCTCCACCTCTGCCTCCTCCTTTTACAAGTCTTACTGAGTCTTCACTTCTCACCTGACATACTGTACACATAGGCTCCTTCGGGGAACAGGGTAGTCTTCTTGGATTCTGCTGCTTCAGAGCACAGCTCTGCTGAACAGAACCACAGGCCTATCATTGTCACCTGCAAGGCGTCTGTCATTCCCAAGGAGCCAAGTTCATTCAAAGGATCGGCTTTTTGTATCTGTGAACATTTGACTCACAAAGTGGGTGAATAGGGACAAGAACCCAATTCTCTAAGGAAGGTCTGCATGTCCCAGGATGGAGGCCTGTGCCTTAGCTGTGGCTGCTCAGAGCCTCCACCATTGGGTGTTTCCCAGACAGAACTCAACCAGGGGCTGGCACACATTTATGTTTTCTTAACAGAACTATTGCTGCCAGTTTTACTATACTTGCTACAATACTGCAAGGCTCCAACTCTCCTGGGAGACTCTCAATAGTAACAACATCTGTGCCACCGAGATTTCCAAAAGCCTGTTAAGAATCCAGTGAGGCAGCTGAATGACTTTTGATCTAAGGGTTTTTAACTTGAGACCCATGGGTGGTCTTCAGTGAATCCAGGAACCTCCTAAAATGATAGGCATAATTTTTGTGCCTGAGTACACTTCACCTGAGGAGAGGGTCTGCTCCCCAGAGAGTCCACGGCTGAGGACTAGGGTGCAAATTTTCCTTTTGGACTTTTTTCATTTATTCATTAAAACCTTTGAACATTCACTATTCTTTGCCAGGCACACATAACAGAAAACCCGAAAACATCTAGTCATTGCTCTTATCCTAACAGATGCACAAGATAAAGTCAGTCACATTCTATTTTTGAGGGTATTAAATGCCATAGAAGAAAATTAAGCCAAGTTGCACGTGAAAGAGAAAACTTTAAACGGGATGTTCAAAGAAGCATCATTGATTTGTTTTTCTGTTTTTACAGTACTAGGGGTTGAACCGAGGACCCGTGTGCATGCTAGGCAAGGACTCTGCCACTGAGCTCCATCTCCAGCCAGAAGACATCATTGAAAAGATGAATTTTGGAGAATTTTTTTGTGTGGTGCTGGAGCTCAAGCCCAGAGCCTCATGCATGTTAAGTAAATGCTCTCCACTAAGCCACACCCAGAAAAGATGACATTTAAAGAGACATGCAACTGCTGAGGGAGAAAGCAAAGGGGTCCAAGGGAACCTAGGGACTATCTTCAAAGGTGCTTTTCCTGAGCATTAAGGCAGGCAGCAGCGGTTAAACACATTGTCACATTCTGGAACAGTGGAAAGCTGATGAGGGTTCAATCAGTCCTTCTTCATAGCAGCCTACACTCCAAAATGTTCAATGGCTTCCAGCTTCGTACCAGGCTGAAGACTCTTGACAGCCTGGAATCCACTACCCTTAGCCTCATTTCTAATTATGTATCTACACAAATCTATCCATGCTCCAGCAAACTGGACTTCTGGTAGCTTCATAACAGTCCCTGTATCTGCTCTCCTCCTGGGCAGACGTTTCCTTGGCTTTGAAGGTGGCTCCCCTGTCTTTCCTGGCTGAAATCCTCTCATTTGAAAGTCAAGCTCAAATGCCTGTTCTCTGTTGCAGCTTCACTGGTTCTTTCAGGCTCCTGTCCTCACCAGGTCACACCCACTATTAGTTGTGTGTTTGTCTCACCTGCTCTATGTTGTCAGATTCCTGAGGGCAGTGACTATCAGCTCCTCCTCCTCATGGTCCATATTCATTATTTGATCATTAAAAAAAAACACCGTCTACCAGGCACTATGCATAGAGGTCAGTAAGAAAAGCTTAACACACATTGGTTTACATCAATACTATTGCAATGGGACTCATGCTAGCGGATGGGATTCTGGTAGGGGGCCTGGGCTGCACTGGTGGATTCACATTCTCTGTTGATCTTTTTTTTTTTTTTTGCGGTGCTGGGGCTTGAACCCAGGGCCTTGTGCTTGCCAGGCAAGCACCCTACCAACTGAGCTCTATCCCCAGCCCTCTCTGTTGATCTTCTATCCTTATTGTAACCCTACTTGCCAAACGCCTTATTTGAGTGGGACTTCAGCTCACTTAAAGGCTGAGTTTCTACTGCCAAAGTGAAGCAAAGAATCAAGACAATAGACAGCTGACAAACTGTTCAGGGGGAAAAAAATCTCTGAAATTAACTAAAGCATTGTTATCTGAATTATTTAGCAGTGACTTTGAAAGCTTCTTTGCCCCGACTCACCGTACAAAAAAAAAAAAAAAAAATACATTTTACATCACAATCAGGTCATATATGTGTTCTTTCACTCATTCTTTCAACAAGTAGGTACTAACACCCACTATATGCCAAGGACTTTTTATAGTGGAATACGCTTGTGAATGAAGAAGAGGAAGAAAGGGTGAATGGAGGGAAACAAAAATTCTTGCTCTTTTAAAGTATTAGTGGAATACACAACAAACAAAAGTAAAATACAGACATATACATACACACAGATAAAACTGATGGTCAAACCCCATAAAACCACAGAGCTGGTTTCAGGAATGGGTGTGACTGTATTTTTGAAAAATACTGGTTTAGACAATGTCTGGCACAGGCGGAGTATGTGCTGGCCTGTTTTATAGATGGAGTGACATGAACAAAGAGGTTAAGTGAGTTAACCACATTCAACCACAATACCAGGGAAGTGATGCTGAAACATCACCGGAGGGCTGAGTCCACTGCTGCCCTGTGTGCCTGGCTGAGCCCCATGTCTGATTATGCAACCTTGACCTTTGCCCGGAGCATCTCTTCACTCTATCAGGTAATATCACAGGAATGTTTCTAAGTCTCTCCAAACCACAGTGTGCTGCAGGATGCCTCTCTCATGCCACAGATGCTTCTGGATTACTTCATGACTACTGGTGTGCCAGAGTAGGGTGCTCTGTGAGGTGACCTCTCTATGACCAGGTCTTTCTGTCTCCCACAGCGCAGTGCTTGCTAGAGGAGGTACTGATAAATTCACATGGAACTAAATTTGTAAGTGACACAAAGCAGAGGAGTGGCAGAGGAGCTTACTAACTAGGGGTACAGGATTCTGGCAACATTGATTTAAAAGGCTTAAATGCCAGGCATGGCGTGCATGCCTCTAATCCCAGCTATTCAGGTGATTGAAGCAGGGGGATCACAATTTCAAGGCCAACCTCAGCAACTTAGCAAGACCCTGCCTCAACAAAAAATAAAAAGGCCTGGGGATGTAGGTCAGTGACAGAGCACTCGCCCAGCGTGCAGCCCCTGGGTTCAATCCCTGTACCAGCCCCCCTCCAAAAAAAAAGCTAAGAAACTGGCAAGAATGCCACTGCTAATGTGATCTCATCCTCTTTATGGCAAAAGTCACATGACAGGTAGAGGTTTCAATTGTGTAAAAATATACAAATGTCATCTCCCTCGTATCAGCAGATAGATTTAGAACCATGTCAGTATGTTGTAGAGCCATAGAACAGAAACTGAATGAAATTAATTCATGAAAAGGATGGCTACTCTAAAGCCCAAGGAATAGCTGGATGGACTTGCGGAAGGACAGGACCCAGGGGCCCGCTGGGGAGCTCCTCAGCAGTAGGAGTAATTCTCTGTAATGGAGACCATTGCAGTGGGGTCAGCTGTCAACCCACCCAAATATCATTTCAAATTCTTCAGAGGAAAAAGTGCAAACAGCAATGGGCACAGTGGCGCACACCTATAATCCCAGGTACTCAGGAGGCTGAGGCAGGAGGGTCACAAGTTCAAGGACAGCCTGGGCAACTCAGTGAGACCTTGTCTCAAAATTTAAAACAAAAGGGCTTGAGGATATAGCTCAGTTGGTGGACAATTTAGGTAGCATTAGCAAGGTCCTGCGTTCAATCCCCAGTACTACAAAAAAAAGAAAAAAAATTAAACAAAAAGGAAAAACTCTAAATGGCACATACAGTCCCAGAACTGTCTACCCTTGCTTCACTGTGGGTAGGACAGGGCCGTGTGATTGCCCACTCTACTTGGGGGTGGAGGTGGGGAGGATACTATGAAAAGGGAATAAAACTTTAGTTAAATATTAAACCCAAGTACAACTATAAGTTTAAACTTTATCTTACTACAAGAGATGATGGGAACTGAAGGTCAGATAAGGTCAATCATGAAAGTTATTCTGGGAAGGTAGTTCAGTGGTGCAGTGCATGCTTAGCACGCATGAGGCCCCAAGTTCAACCCCCAGGAATAACAACAAACTCTAAAACCTGTGTCTAATAGTGTAAAATAAAATTTCAATCATGAAAATTTTGCATAAGATATGTTAAAGAGTTCTCTAAACTCTGGTTTTCAAAATTTTATTTTCAATCAGATCCTACTTCTGTAGGTCTAAGGTAGGGTAGTGAAGACTCCATATTTAAATAAGCACCCCAGCTTCTGCTAAAGATGGCATGTGTTGAGCAATTTGCTTAAGGTGACTTCTCCCTACTCAAAGTAACTTAGAACAGGCTCAGTTTACAAAATGTTGTTTTTAATTAGATAAAAAATGAACAATGAAACCACACAGACATACCGTTTATGTAGTAACACTAAATAAGAGTATGTACAAATGTTTAAGCCACCACATTCTTTATAATTGTTTTTAATTGTTTTGAATAGCATTGTCACATCATTTACAATGGAATATATTTATAAAAGATGTTTAAGACTGGTTGGTAATTTAGTTTTATCTTGGTTTTTCTTTTAAAATAATACGAGAATAGTTATGCATTTATAAAGAGTATTTCTGGATCATACCTTGACTGTAAACTTGAAAGCTACATATACACAACATCGATCCTGTGGACTACAAATGCAAACCTGACTATTTAATCCTATGCATTTACATTTTTCAAAAGCATCCTCAGTTCTTTAAAGTTAAATACTACAAATGGTTCTTGCAAGGCTGTTGTGGACACAACATATTCAGTTGTTAGGGGCTGATTCTACGTGACTATCCAATTCAGAGTCCGATTTAGAGCTAAAAATCAAATGGCATTACAAAAAAGATAAAGTCACAGGCAGCATAATCAAATTTTCAGATGATACAGCTTCTAAAGCTCTCATCATCCTAGGTCTCCCCTGCTTTTTGCTTTCACTTACATATTCCTTTCTTTTAAAGAAGCAAAAAAAACATGTAAGTTCACCAAAATTCTGTCACAGCATTGAATGAGAGTAGCTTTGGCATTACGAAGTCATTTTCATCACAAATGTTTTGTTCATTCTGGGTCAAGGCGAGGCAAAACAGGAAGAATAAGATTCCCAAATGCAGAGTCTTGAGTTATGAAGTATCCAGATGAATGTGCATGAGCATGCTAAGATTAAAAAACAAAACAAAAAATAATTAGAGTCACAACTTTCCAACCAAGTCATTAAAATTACTTATCCTTTCTGAATGCTTGAGATCAAATTTATTTAAAAATTGGTTCTTATGCTGTCAATTTTGTTTAAATACACAGAAGATGGATAACACTGAATTTGGATTAACAAATTACACCAAGTACTCATCATCATCCTTACTATCTCCCCTGTGACCCTCTTCAGTCCATAGATGAGTCAAAGACAGGAACTGCTTTGTTCCTTGGAGTGAGGAAAACTAGTATCAAAGGTCCCAAAGTAGTTGGAAGGAAAGGGAGAAAAGACAGTGGTTACTGATGATTAAAAATACCAATATTTTGTAAAGAATGTTGGAATGTAAATAATAAGGAAACCACCAATAACTTCCCTCTGTCTTTAAGTTCCATGTTTTCAGTTCTACAGATACTTCAATGAAGTTGACACAGGTGCATTAAAACAGGTTGGAAATCACAATCTAGAGCTTATATACCCTTTTTATACAGGAATGTATTTTTTGAAAACTCTCTAATCATTCACCTATTCTTTCTCAAAAGAAGAGACCTCTAAAAATATAATACTTCAGAGTGACCATAACTGGTATATTTGTTGCTCCAGTTACAATTTTAAAAATTTTTTTTGTAGTTGTAGGTTGACAGAATGCCTTTGTTTTATTATATTTATGTGGTGCTAAGGATCAAACCTAGTGCCTCACACGTGCTAGGCACATGCTCTGCCACTGAGCTACAACCCCAGCCCCTCCAGTTAAGATTTTTATAGTTGTCCTATATGTAAGATGATGGGACATAATGTGTTTTTAAAAGGGGACTTTTTTTTTTTTTTTAGTTGCAGATGGACATGATACCTTTATTTTATTTTTATGTGGTGCTGAGGATCGAGCCCAGTGCCTCACTAGTGCTAGACAAGCACTCTACCACTGAGCCACAACCCCAATCTTGAGAGGACTGGTTTTTTAAGTCACCTAAAGTGAGATGATCTTTATAACATCCCAATTCTGGAATTCAAAGGTTTAGAAGCATAGACAATTACATTATGCATAAAAAATAAATGTCATCTCATCCAAGGTCTCTGCAAATCTTAAATTATCCCAGCTGAATATAATATTAAAACTGTTTATTACTCTGAATAATGTTTTTAAACTGAAGGAGCATCACATTCCTGATCCAACAGTAAGAGTTAGCTTTTAAACACTGCCTACACGAGTTGTGTTGACCATTAAAAAAAATCCAAACAGCAATAACCAATAAGACTATCAAACAACATAATGACCTGACAAATCTGAAAAAATATATATATATACTATTAAACTAGCCAGTTCAATTTTCTAGATCATCCTGCACATCCAAATATCCTCAGCTCTTTTATGCACAAGCAATCCCCTGGCAGGTGCAGCAAAGAATCCATCATGACAGCATCAACACCATAAAAGATACTTTCATTATTGCTGTATTGGTCCTTCAAACCCTTTGGGTACAATTGAACATCAGCAAACCATTGCAACTATGGGTGGAACATTTTTATTGATATTGCTCCACCAAAATACAAAATAACTGCTGTGCAGGCTTCTAAGGCTCAGGAAATCTCAAATGAGACAAGACTGTCAGTTAAACTCTGCTCACCTGCAAAGCTGCCTTCTGCTGGGCCGCGATATGCTGCTGCTCTGCATGATCCCGGAAGTCCTTATTAAGTGCAGGTCTGGAGAGTGCAATGCTAAAATGGAAATCTTGGTTACTTGGCTGCTGCTTCTTCCTTTTTTTTTTTTTTCCTTTTTAAAATATTTTTTAGTTGTAGATGGACACAATGCCTTTATTTTATTTATTAATCTCTATGTGGTGATAAGGATCGAACCCAGTGCCTTACATATGCCAGGTGAGCACATTACCACTGAGCCCCAACCCTGGGTTACTTGACTTCTTAAGGCAGAGGCATCCTTTTTTTTCTTTTTCTTTTTTGGATAGTAGTAAATTATCTTCGTTTTAAATCATATAGTTGACACATAAAAACTGTACATATTTATAGTGTACAATATCATGTTTTGGTATTTGCATATGTTGTGAAATGGTTAGCTCAAGCCAATTAGCACATCTGTCATCTCACATACTGATCATTTTTTATTGTGAGAGCATTAAAGACCTACTTAGCAATTTTCAGGTATGCAATAATCATTATTAACTACAGTCACCATACTATACAATAAATCTCCTAAAGAGATGTCCTTACTTCTGTTTTCCTTTTTCTGGGTGGTGCTGGGAATCAGACCCCTGGCCTCATGCGTACTAACGCACACTATCATTGGCTGTATCACCAGTCTTTAATTCTAAATCATATTTTTCATTATATATTCTTTTTGTTGTTGTTTTTGCAGAAGACAAATGCTCTACCACTAGGCTACCTCCCCTCCCTTCATTATATATTCTTTATGCAGATTTTTTAAAAATCTTCTAAAATAAGTGATTTTTCTTCCTTTTCCTCCCACTATCTATAGGTGAAAAAAATCTATATTATTTACTAGAATTTCAAATAATCTTTTTTAACTTATAATTTAAGGTTCCCTACTTTCAAATAAATGTGAGGTACCATAGTCTATCATGATCCTTATGAACATTTTTAAAAACCTAAAGCAAATTACATGATATCCATAACCGTAAAACCATACAGTTTTGTTTGTATAATAATGAAACTTATGTTAGCCACTGTTCCGCATAGGTTGAACCACTATGAATAATAACTGAACTTAGAAGCACTTATTTACCAGATTCTAAAGCAGATATCAGATGCCTGGCTCTGTGCTAGTAAGGACTAGGGGTATAAAACGCAAGACAGCACACCACAACAGCAATGATGATGAAATGCGATGCATGCCATGACGGGGAATTAAGAGACTCTTCTCTTTTTTTTTGAAAAATTTTTTAGTTGTTGATGGACCTTTATTTTATTTTTTTTATCTCTCTATCTGCAATGCTGAGGATCAAACCCAGTGCCTCTCACATGCTGGGCAAGCACCCCACCAGAGCTATAATTCCTCTTCTTCTTCCTCCCCCTTCCCCTCCCCCTCCCCCTCCTCCTCCTCCTCCTCCTCTAGTCTAATAGAGATTTAAAAAAAATTTTTTTTAATTTGTTCTAATTAGTTATACATGACAGTAGGATGCATTTTGACACATCAAACACAAATGGAGTATAACTTCTTCTTCCAGGCTGGGGATATAGCTCAGTTGGTAGAGTGCTTGCCTTGCAAGTACAAAGTCCTGGGTTCAATCCCCAGCACCACAAAAAAAAAAAAAAAAAAAAAAAAGGGATAACTTCTCGTTCCTCTGGCTGTACCATGATATAGAGTTACACAGGTCCTCCTAATAGACTCTTAACGTAGCAGGATAGTGATCAGGCAAGACATTACAAGGTATAGACTTTATCTTAATGGTAACAGGAGACCTGCAAAGAGTGTTCAGCAGCATATTTTCTTGAAAATATTATTAATAATAGCACCCCAAAATAAGAGTCAATACCTAGCTCCAGGGTGATTTGTTGAAGATTGGTTCTGCATAAGTAATTTTCTTTTCTCTTTGTCCAGTTCTGCCAAGATTGCAACTCTATTTTTGTTTTGAAAACCTAACAAAGAAAAAAGAAGGGCAGGGGGAGCGGAGAGAAGAAACTCTTTACATCTATTTTCTACACCTAGGCCATCTAGAACCCAGAGAACAAAATTCCTATTCTCTAACAATGATAATGAAGTCACTTGGTAAGTATTTCCCCGGCTCCTGCCTATATCCTAGCAACTTTAAAGAGCATAACACATGGACACACATGTAAAGTACAATACTGACTGAAGACTTTTCAGATTTAATTCTAAATAATTTTAATTAGTAATGTATGGGTTATAGCATTTGTTTTTTAACAAAATTTTTGGAACTCCAAATACTACAAGAACCAGTCTCTACACTGTCTAGTCAAATCTCTGAGTGTGCGGATTTTCTCAGTTCTCTTTGTGAAAGCCTCTCTCATGGAGGAAAAGGATTAGGCATACTTGGATCAAAATAATACTTCTTTTTCTCAAACACTTTCACTCAGAAATGACATACAATCTTTCAAAGAAAAAGTCAAAGATTTGCAACTGACCAGAAAGCAATTCAGAGAAAGAAATGGAGCATAACTGATAGGATACAAAGAGATGCCTTCTTTATCAAATGCTTAATACTGGGCTTGATTCTGAATTTCAAACTTATGTAAGACTGAGAGCAGAGGCTGTAAAGTCCTGTGCCAGCATTAGCTATGTTTTACATCTCAACTAAATGTCAACATGTCAACACGGAGAGACTGCACACTAACCGCAGATCTCTGCCTCTCTGGAAACATCTCTCAAGATCTGGCAACAAGAGATATGTGTATCTCTTGACAAACACATGACATGACAACCACAAACTAGAGCCAAGGAGCAGCTTTCCCCGTTAGCTGGGCACTCCTGCGCTTGTTACAGTTCTCATCAAACTTGTTCATATTATCTGCAGGCATTTGCATTTCTGGGAAGGATTAGAGGACTTGGAAAACAAAAGTACAGAAGAAGAAAAAAAAACTACAGCTCAGGAGCCTGGAATCATTGGGTCGGAAGAATACAGGGGGAGGGGAAGGAGCATTTTTCAAGCAAAACTAAGCATCCCCAAGGGTACCTATGTGAGGGCTTCTAAGATTTTATACTGATTATAAAGAGGAAACACTGGTAGGGGAGAGGTCTCCTGGGGAGAGGGGCAGAGATTGGCTGGGGATAGTGCAGAACATATGAGGGCATTCATACTGAGTTTGGCGTGAACCAGAAGCAGCTGAACCAGCCCTCTTAGATTGGGCATCACCATACTTACCAGTTGTGGCCAGGATTTGGGATAAAATGTGTTTCTGTGCCACATCCATATTAGGAATGTGTCATCTCCCATTTTCCTAATAGCAGACTCCCTCTTTTGTATGAGATAATTCACAATACATGCTGGTACTTCTGAAGAGATGGTTTTACGAGCTTTCCAGAACTCAAATCCCCTTTTCCTGCTTGACCTCTTAGTTAAATCTTTGAAAGAAACCACCTCAAGGGGGCCTCCACATGCCACACATTACCTGCTCCACACACCCCTACAGATAAGATGTCTCAGAAGGCTTCTATTTAGGGAGAGGTGTACTACAGCTCTGAGACAGGAAAAATCAAACTGTATTCAGCCGGGTGTGGTGGCGCACACCTGTAAGCCCAGTAACTCTGGAGGCTGAGGCAGGAGGATTGCAAATTCAAAGTCAGCCTCAGCAACTTAGTGAGGCCATAAATAATTCAGTGATATCTCGTCTCTAAATAAAATACAAAAAGGGCTGGGATGTGGCTCAGTGGTTGAGCATCCCTGGATTCATTCCCCAGTACACCCCCCCACCCCAAACAAACTGTACTCATTACTCACAACTCAGAGTGATGTGTGGAGACCTTTCTCTACATACCAGCAGTTCTCCAGGGGCACTCTCTACTTGGAGTGTCAGATTCCACAGGTTGAGCAGTCAATCCCACAAGACTGACCCCACTTCAGACACCAATAGCAAATAGTAGGTTGTCACCTGAATTTCTGACCCTCGGCTATAAACTGGGGCTCCCAATAACCTGCTCTTTGGGTTTGATTAATTTACTAGAGCAGCTCACAGACCTCAGGGAAACACTTTACTTATGTTTACCAGGGGCAGTGATGGGAAGGGGAATGGAGCTTCCATGCCCTTTCTGACACTCAATCCTCCAGAGAACTTCACACATCCAGCTGTCCGGAAGCTCATCTGAACACTGTCCTTTGGGTTTTTATGGAGGCTTCTTTACCTAGGCATGACTGATTAAATCACTGGCCAGTGCTGAGCAGTTCAACCTTCAGCCCTTCCCAGAGGGCAGGAATGAAAGTTCTAACCCTCTAACCACATCGTGGGTTCCTCTGACAGCTATCCAGAGGCTATCTGGGAGCTCACTAAGATCACCTCATTAGAATAAAAGATGCTTCTGTCACCCAGGAAATTATAAAGTTCTTAGGAGCTCTATGTCAGGAACTGGTGTCAGAGATCAAATAGCAGAACAAAGATTCTCTGAGTTTCCCTACTGCTCAGGAAATCACAAGGAGCTCTATGCCAGGAGCCAAAGACCAAATATATACTTCTCAATATATCACAATATCACAATAGCCAAATTCTAAGAACATACTGTTATACAACTGGTTATTTCTGAAAGGATAATAAAAAGATATTTTTATATTTTAATCTAGGATTCAGTAAAAAATAAAAATGAGGCAGAATAGCAGTAGGAAACACTGAAGTTTGAATCAAAGAAAAATCTCACTCAGATATCAGTGTCAGATTTACTAAAGCATCAAGATCTATGGAAAGCCTTCCATAAACAGATGCTTAGGATAGTTTGCTTAAAGTCTCCAAATGCAGGCAGATTGATTCATGTTAAACAAAAAAGTTGAAGTACAGCAGTCCCCTACCTTGTCTGAGGAGCATATTTTTCCAGACCCTCAGTGGAACCTCAGATTCTACCCAAACCTATATACATGCTCTACAGTACTGAGCCAGTCAATCTGATAACCCAAAGGCTAAGTGATTAAAGGTGGGTAGTATACACAGCACAGAAATGCTGGGTGAAGGGATGATTCATGACCCTGATGGCAGATGATTTCATCACACTGGCATATTAGAAATACATTTCAATTCACCTATGAATCCAACATAATTTAAAATGAAAAGAGAAAAAAAATCTTATTACCTGATTTGACTTAAAAGATACTATTGCACACTGTTGCTTAAACAAAACTTACAGAATTATGTCACCTCAATATTTACTTTTTTTTGTTTTTTTATATCAAGGATTGAACCCAAGGACACTTAACCACTGAGCCATATCCCCAGCCCTTCGCCCCCTTTTTTAAAACAGGGTCTCACTAGGTTGCATACAGCCCCATGAAGTTGCTGATGCTGGCTTCAAACCTACGACCCTCCTGACTCAGCCTCCCAAGTAACTGGGATTATAGGTGTGTGCCACCATGCCCAGCTTAACATTTATTTTCAAGAGTGAAATACACAGTCCAGAGATCTACATTAAGAATGCCACTGTAAACCCAGTGGCTCAGGAGGCTGAGACAGGGGAATCAAGAGTTCAAAGCCAGTCTCAGCAATGGCAAGGCACTAAGTAACTCAGTATGACTCCACCTCTAAATAATATACAAAACAGGGCTGGAGATATGGCTCAGTGGTTGAGTGCCCCTGAGTTCAATCCCCAGTACCTCCTCCCAGAAAAAAAGAATGCCACTGAAAAAAACAATATATTAATAAATTTTAGAACATTTCCTTCAGGTTGTGTATTTTCTGGAACATTCTACAATTTACTTTGCATCAAGTTCTTCATGTGACTTTGTGACTATTTGTTAAAACTGACAACTTTCTTGCATTTTTTCACATTTATAAGGTTTTGATCCAGTGTGCATTCTTACACTGGGCTCAGTGAAAACTGCTATATAGCTCTTCACTTCAAGGTTTCCAGTGACAACATGTTTCACATCTGTGAATTGAACTGCAATGACTAGAGGAATCCGCACACACTTTACATTGATACAAGTTCTCTCTACTATGGATCTTCATGTTTGCTAGCAAGGTTATGACAGTGAAACAGTCACACACTATATATTTAGGAATTCTCTCCAGTGTGAGTTCTTTTGTGTCAATGAAACAAACTGCAGCCAGTGAAGGCTTTAACACATTGGTTACATCCTTATTTCTTTCCAGTATGAGTTTGTGGCATTGCAGAGAAGTGGGAGAATGGAAAACTTTGCCACTCAGCTTACATAGACAGGGTTTCTTTCCAGTGTGAATTCTTTCATGTTTCTGAATGAACTGTGATCGCTGAAGGCTTTACCATACTGCCTACATACAACAGGGTTTCTTGCCATTGTGAGCTCTTTCATGCCTCACATGAGCTGAATAGCTAAAGGTTTTCCCACATTGCTCACATTCACAGGGTTTCTCTCCAGTGTGAGTCTGTCTTTGAAGGGCACTGTGATTTCGGAAGGCTTTCCCATGTTACTTACATTCTTAAGGGTTCTCTCTATGGTGTGGATCCTTTCATGCTTCAGAAAACAGTGGATATAATACAAGGCTTTGACAGACTCATTCCATGTATATGACTTCTTTCCATATTCCTGATACTCATGGTTTGTGTCCTGTCTAGACTCTGACGGGCACATTTAGGGATGAACGACCAATAAGGACTTCTCCATGGTTTTACTCAAGGAGTTCTCTTGCTCATAATAGGATCTGGAATCCTGAAGATTTCTGCAGATTGCTATCTTTATATTCACAGAGGCTCTCTAGCCACTTGACTTCAGTATTGAAAATTACAGTCTCACAAAAACATTATTCCAGGTACTTACGAGTGAACTGGTAAGAGGAACAGGAAAAGCTACACATAAAGTTCCTATTATAACTAATATGAAAACTTAAAAAAAAAAACTATTTAGATACTGGGTGTACCTCAGAATTAAAGCACATGCATAGCATGTAAGACCCTGGGTTCAATCCCCAGCACCAAAACAACAACAAAAACTATTTAAAACTAGTACTATGAATTTGGGAAGTAATTTTCAAAAGTACTCAACAGTATGATATAAATACAATTCAGCTAATCAAAAACAGTATGATATAAATGCAATTTAGCTAATCCAAAAACATCAACAACAACAACAAAAACCTACCAGGCTGGGGTAATGAGTTTTGTTTGTTTGTTTGGTGCTAGGAATTAAACCCAGGGCCTCACCATAGACAAATGCTCTACCACTGAGCCTAATCCCCAGTACTTCTTTATTTTTTAAATTGTAAGACAGGGTATTGCTAAATTGCTAAGGTTGGCCTCAAGCTTGAGCTCCTCCTGCCTTGGCCTCCTGAGCTGCTAGGTTATAGGCATGTACCATGGCACCTGGCTAGGGTAGTAGGATTGAATATTGTTTGCATGATTATTTCTTAATGAAAGAAAATCTAGAGTTCAGTTAAAAAATTCCAATATATAAGACTTCAATGATTTTGGTTCTGTTTAGCAGTTTAGAATTATCATGGGCTTTAAGTAAAATTTATTCTATCCCCATCTCCCATTTTACCAAGAAGTTTGCCAAGGGCTTCATACAGAAAGATATATGTCAATATAATAGTGTTCAGTGGTCAATGAAACCTTATAAGGAGAAAATGGTAAGACACGAAAAGATTTAGTAATGTTAGTTATCAACATTTGCCCTTACAAGAAACATGTTTTCTTGTTCTGTCACTACATTAGCCAGCAACAATGCCTTCCTCCTTATCACCAACTCCACATTGAACAGATTTTGGCCTCTAATATTTTCTCTACTACAAAAGAACGAGAGTTTTAAGGAGGGTACTAGTTCTATGTCTCAGGGCAGGGGGAAAAATAAAGATGGGTTTGGAATACCTTGTTGTCAAAAAGAAATTTAAGGGTTTTTTTTTTGTTTTGTTTTGAAAGAGAGGAGATCCAGGATCATGCTAAAAGGACAAAGAAGCCAGTCTGAGGTTAGCCAGGCTGTCACAATTTGAACACTAAAAGGAGAGTAATTACAGCCAGATGGAATAAATTGAGTCTCTGATAAACCATGAATTCATAATCAAGTATGTAAAAAGATACTTGTAAAGAAGGGTAAAAATAATAGAACATTCAATGTCTTACTATGCTAATAATTAGGTCTGTGTTAACAGATGGGTGTTATATGTGACATATATCTGTGTATACTTTTGTTTCAGTACAAGTAGGGCGGGTTAAACATGAGGAATTATGACTAAGCCAAACAGTCCCCAAAAAGCAGACCACAGGCAAGAACAGACAAGTCAAATCCAGACAGACCTCTTACACACATACACCATTTAAAAGGAAATGCATTATTGGTGGAACTGCAAAATAGTGCACCACTCTGGAAAGCGGTAAGGAGATCCCTCAAAACACTAGGAACAGGGGCTAGGGTTGTGGCTCCATGGTAGAGCACTTGCCTAGCATGTGTGAGGACCTGCATTCCAGCCTCAGCACCACATTAAAAAATAAACAATATAAAGGTATTGTGTTCATCTATGAAAAAAAAAAATTAAAAAACCCTTAAGAATGGATCCACCATATGAAATATATATAACAGACTTAAAATCAGCATACTACATGGATGCAACCACAACAATGTTTAATGTAGCACAATTCCTAATAGCCAAGCTGTGGAACCAACCTAGGCGCGCTTCAACAGATGAATGGATAAAGGAAATGTGGTATATATTCACAATGGAGTATTAGCCATAAAGAAGAATGAAATAACAGCATCTGATGGTAAATGGATGGAACTGGAGACTATCGTGCTAGGTGAAATAAGCCAGTCCCTAAAAGTCAAAGGTCCAATATCTTCTGGTATGTTGAAGCTAGTCCAAAATAAGGAAGAAAAAAAGAAAGGCAAACACATCCTATATCTTTCAAAATAAAAAAATTAATTACCTCTTAACCACCTTTTGGAGTTTACTAAAATAAATATCAAAGGAAAGGAATAAGCCCCCATGTCGACTCAGGGATTTCCCTGAGTTCACATTCTCTTCTACCCATATCCCAAGAACTTGCCTCTTTCAAGCTACTGCCACTTACTCTATCCACTGAGGTTTTCCATCTGTAGGACTAGCTAAACAAGACAATGAAATATGTTCTGCTAAATCAACCTCTCTTCCTCATCCATTTTTCTTTGCCTCTTACAGATAAACTCACAGCCCTTGCCATCTTAAAGATTTTCTGCTTAATAACAGACGTGGAAGAGGTACAAAGATTAAGAAGAGGTCCTTTGCCCCTAGTCTAGAGCAAGCTCAATTTTTTCTATGATGCTATAATTAGAATGTTCTAATCCCTCTCTGAAGGGCAGTATGGGAAAACAGAATGAACTGGGACACGGAACCAGTTTGGGTTCTCATGTTAGTACCACTACTTACTATTCAACATTAGGAAAATTTCCTTACCATGCCTCAAGACCAGTGCAGATAGCATAACCACTTCAAAGATAGGTATATAAAATATAGAAGATAGAAGTAAAATACCTATCATACTGCCTGTCATGTAGTAAAATGAGTAATAAATACTAGCTATTAACTGTTAGTATCTCTCTCACCCTATTTGTTAAGTTATACCTCACTGTATCCTGGTTAGCCTCATTAGATAGGGCACCATTGATTAGCATGCAGCTTTCCACACCACACTCAACATTTAAGATGTTCCAAGGCAGTCTGCACTGACCTGGAGATTCCAAGCTCTCCCCTAACTATACACATGATCTTAAGTTACTTTACATCGTATTCTGCCTTGACCCAGTTTCACTCCCCATTTTCCCCTGGGGCCTATAGAGCAACTCTTGGCATCAGAAATCTCTTTGCTTTAGTCATTAGAATCAAATAAAAAGACATATAGTTTGTTGTGTTTTTTTTGGTGGTGGTACTGGGGATTGAACCCAGGGCCTTGTGCATGCAAAGCAAGCACTCTACCAACTGAGCTATATCCCCAGCCCCCAAGACATATAGTTTTTACCTTCTCTGCAGGTATTAGGGATTGAACCCAGGACTTTGTGCATGCAAGGAAAGCACTCTACCACTGAGCTACATACCTAGTTTCTATTGCTTTTTTGGAGACAGGGTATCACCAAGTTGCCCAGGATGATCTAGATCAATCCTCCTGCCTTCACTCCTGAGTAGCTGGCAAACAGTGCCACTGAGCTCAGCTAACAAATTTAGTTTCTAAAAACCTACTCTAAAATTATATCTTTGCATCCATATACTCTCATCTTTAAAAAGGTACAAATATAAGAATTTTAAGAGGATTTGTATACATCACTGAGACAAATCCAGTGACGCTTAAATGAGAGGTAGCATACCTCAGTACAAGCCTAAAGTGTAAATTTGCTTTCCTTCTGGACCACAGATAGTTTAAGATTGGCAACTGAGTCTGAAGTCAAACAAGGCACCTCTTAGAAGCTATACCAATCCATTCCTACACAGGAAATCATTAGTTCCCACTACTTGATCTGAAGTCTTATGGTTACTACCAGAAGCACTTAGGGGCAGTACTCTACCACTGAGCTACATCCCCAACCCTTTTTAAAAAAACAAACAAAAAACAAAAAACCACATTTTTTTTAGATGTTGATAGACCTTTATTTTTTATTTATTTATATGTGGTGCTGAGACTCAAACCCAGTACCTCAATTAAGAGGCACTCAATCAAGCACATGCCAGACAAGTGCTCTACCACTGAGCCACAATCCCAGTCCCCCAACCCTTTTTATTTTTAGTTTGAGACAAGTTCTCAGCAAGTTGCCAAGGCTGGCCTTGAACTTGTGATCCTTCTGTCTCAACTTCATAAGCCACTGGAATTATAGGAATGTGCCATCATACCCAGCTACCATTAAGCATTTTTGAGATAACCATAAAATAAAAATCAAAGAAAAAAGTTCAAGTTCCTTACTTGTGTATTTACCAAGGTTTTTCTTTCTTTCTTTCTTTCTTTTATTTGGGGGGGTGGGGGGCAATGCTGGGGATTGAACCCAAGGCCTTGTGCTTGCGAGGCAGGCACTCTACCAACTAAGCTATATCCCCAGTCCTTAACATTAACAACTTCTTTCTGAAATCAGGTTGGACCAATTCAGTCACCACCATATGATAACAGAACTTTGATATTCATCAATAATGAAACAATGACACAGGCCAGACATGGTGGTACATGCCAATAATCCCAGCAGCTCAGGAGGCTGAAGCAGGAGGATCCCAATTCAAAGCCAGCCTCAGCAACTCAGCAAGACCCTGTCTCTAGATAAAATATAATAAAGGGCTGGGGACGTGGCTCAGTGGGTAAGCACCCCTGCATTCAAATGAATGCAATAAAAATAAAGAAAAAAAGAAAAACTGACACAATGAAAGACACAGAAATGGTACCTTAGCAAAATTCCAGTTTGACACCTGCCTCTACATATTAAAAGCCTCAAAATGTTATATTTTATCAATCCACTAATTATTGAGAAACCACCAAATGTTCCACATTACTTTAGATGCTATGAAGAACATGAGACTTCACTGAGTTTATAAAGTGCTTATGAACTTTAGAAGTTCTGATTACTACTATAGTATGAAAGACTGCTAGATCTGAAAGAGGGCTTGGTAGACAACAGGATTCTGTTCCCTGCACCAGAGACACTAACAAAAGACAATGCATAGATTAAGATTTTTTTTTTAAAGTCATGGTTCTTTCCCTTATCATTTAAAGATAACCAAGTCACTTGATATTCAGTCTCCATATTAAGTAATTCCTATGCACATAAATAGTACAGAATAATTTCATGTAGAGAGTAAAAATACAATCAAGCTTAATAAGAATTTTTAAATTCTGCTGAGAATCTGAGTCTACAGAACATGATGTGGACTCCCTCTGCTGGTGTCTAATAGCAGCAGCTCCAAGACACCAACAAAATAGCTGACAAAAGAGCAATAAAAAAAAAAAGGCTAATTTAAATTCACTTTTCTTTATATTGGGGATGTTTCACAGATTTCACCATGGACCAATAAAAGGTAACACTAAAAATTTTTATATTTTTACTGGGACTGCTAAAAGGTAACCAGCAAATTGTAAATCTCAATTCTGTTATTAGAACAAAAGGAAAACATAATGTTTATTTTTATTTTGACTGCACTGTATGATTTTTTAGCAACTTTTTTTTGTGGGGGGGTACTGGAGATCAAAATCAAATTATTTTTTGCTGAACACTTATCACTTAATTTTAAAAAGAATAGGTCAAAGACCATAAGGGAATGTTGACCTGTAATTAGTCCACAAGGCACTCAAATCACAAATAATTATCTGCAAGTAGAGAAAATGATTAGTTGGCGACAGTTTGTAAAGCTGTTACCATAGCTAGCTTTTTATAACAGCAATAAAAAAACAAAAAGGCAAGCAAGACTGGGAGGAAATATTAGCAAAACACCACTTTGGGAAAGGATTTGGCACTAACCATACACTCAGCTGCTCCGTTTCTAGATATTTATCCAAGAGAAAGGAAACACTGACTTCATTTGACTACAAAAAGATTTATACAGCAGCTTTATTCACAATAGCCAAATCTGAGACAATCCAAAAGCCCACAAATGAAGGAATAAATTGTGATGCATTCATAAAATGAAATAATACTTGACAATAACAATGAACAATGATCCATGCACTGCATAAATCGCACTGCATAGTGAGTGGAAGCAGTAGGACATGAAGGAATATATGATTCCATCTCTATGAAGGTTGAGGTAAGACAAAGGACTAATATTAAAAAGAAAAGGAACAGATCCAACGGACACAAGTAATAAAACATACATAGAAGTCAAACAGGAGTCAAAACTTGACAGGAAAACAGGCCTGCTTCAAGTATTTGGGTATTTTTTTTGGGGGGGGGGGGGGGGGGGGGGGGGTTGAGGTAGAGCCAACGAATGCC
>JAJEJO010003403.1:431736-454708 GCA_020662805.1 Glaucomys volans
GTACCAAGGATTGAACTCAGGGGCACTTGACCACTGAGCCACCTTCCTAGCTCTATTTTGTATTTTATTCAGAGATAGGATCTCACTGAGTTGCTTAGTACCTCACTTTTGCTGAGGCTGGCTTTGAACTCATGATCCTCCTGCCTCAGCCTCCCTGGGATTACAGGTGTGCACCACCATGCCCAGCTTACTTCGAGTTTTTAATCAGGAAACTACTTATAAAGTGGGATTTAATATTTTGTAGCTTTAAAAGTGATTCTGATTTCAGGAAAAAAGCAAGAGAAGGCAGGTGTCAGAAGAGTACAAAATGTTCTGAGTAATCTCAACACAAATTTTTAAATTGAGGATTAATAACATTAAAGATGCTGTATATCTAATATAATGTTGGACTGATTTCAAATTGGGGGTTCCACTTTGCTATTCACTTTTAAATTCTGGCTACAGTAACTGTCTTATTCTAAATTTCCTCTAACTCAAATACATTTAACATATGTGGAAAAAGTTCCTACTATAACAGTAATTCCAGTAATGTATTACCTTGTCCTGAAGGATTTGCTGCCATCTTCCTGTTTTCTGTTTCAATTATTTTCAAAGGCAACTGATGAGCACTTTACAGTCACCTGTAAAAAATATATATGAATGCATATAAAACGCACCATACTTTAATAGCAAATTAAAAGCTGTTAAGGACAGTTAGCTTGTTAGCAGTTTCTCACTCTTTTCAGAAACATATATTTGAAAAGCATAGACTTAAATCACAAATTTAAATTCTGCAAGTGCCTCAAGCATTTAATTAAATAGAACGTTGTTTATTGTTGAAGATAATACCAACATTCAGCATTTCTTTAATATATGTCATTAGATTGTACTTACCAAATATTGCCAATTATATCAACCAGGTTATAGCGTCCATATGATCACAGCCCTAGAAGAGAAAAATAATAATCACTCATCCATTTAAAAATATATCCAGCAACCACTGGGTGCAATGAAAACGAAAGGAAAAAGAAGCCAGGCATGGTGGCCCACGCCTGTAATCCCAGCCACTCAGAAGGCTGAGGTAGGAGGATCACAAGTTCAGAGCCAACCTCAGCAACTTGGCGAGACCCTATCTCCAAATTAAATAAATTAATTAAAAGGGGTATGAATGTAGCTCAGTGGTAAAGTACCCCCGGGGTTCGAGACAGAAAAAGAAGAGATAAATGAGTGTAATATTAAGTAACTGCTCTGCACCACACCCTATGTACAATGCTTGAAGTTAGTTTTTATTTATGACCATTTTATAGGTACGGAGCCTCACTGTCACAAAGCTACTAAGAATGCTTTGGGCTGCCGGGTTTCCCAGCTTCCTGTTTCTGTCCTAGGTCCTGGGGAGATCCCATGATAAACAGGACCCTACACGTACCCTCAAGGAACACTGAATCGGGATGGGGGCAAGGGGAAATAGGGTTATTCAAGCAGCCATAGCGACAAAGCTTAACAAATGCGCTCTTCAGAAGGCGAGAACAATGCTTCCGAGGTTGAGAAGCGATGCATGATGATGCTTGATGCCTTCAGGAGACCCGGGAATGAAAAGGACTAGAAAACAGGTGCTGGTTTTTCATAAATGACTCTTTGGGCGTCTCCTGCTGCTGAAGCACAGGGCGAGCCAGCCAGGTTAGGACAGGAGGGCATGAGGTCCTTGGGGAGAAGGGGAATGTTAAGCGCAGGAATAAGAGGGCTGGAATGGCGTCTCAGAAGAGTCCCTGCCCGCAGGCGTGGGCCAGAGCAAGTAAACAGGGAACGGGAAACCTTGGGAGGGGAGGCTGGCGGAGAGGCCGCGGCCCTGCGGCAACAAAGATGACAGCAAACCGGGCGCGGTGGGCACGCCTGGAGCCCCGGTTACTCTGGAGACGGAGGCCCAGGATCGCAAGTTCGAGGCCAGCCTCAGTAGTAATTCCGCGAGACTCTGTCCCAAAATAAAAACCAAAATGTGCTGGGCGTGCTCAGAGGCAGAGCCCCAGGGTTCAATCCTCCGCACCATCCACCCACACAAAGACAGCAACAGCAGGTCAGCGCCAGGGCCCCACTGCATTTCCCGGCGCGTCCAAGTTGTCCTACTTACCCGGGACGCCAGGGCGCTGGGCAGGCCTCGCTGGCGGTCGCAGCTGCCAAGGTGGAACACACAACCTAGAGCCAGGCAAAACCTCCTCAAGGTGCCGAACTACAACCTTCCCGCCCCCGCCACGCTTCCGCCTCCTGACTGATGTGCCCCGGAGGGAGCGGAAGTCCCGCCTCCCACCTTGACCCAACGGACACCGCCCACAGCTATTCGCAGTCTCAGGGTCACCTCAATGCAGACGTGCTCTCTTTCGGAAGAGTGACAGCCCAAGAGGCTCATGGGAGATGCAGGAGGCGATGTTTGGAGGCGGGGCCCAAGTGGGGGGGGGGCCAAGGGCGGGGCTGCTACGCAGGGGCGGGGCGGGGAGTAGAAGAGCCCCTAGCACCAGAATGAATTTTCTAGTCCAGGCAGTTCCAGGGAAAGAAACCATCCGTTTGGCAGGTCTTGGCTACCAAGCAAATCCATTTCAGCTGAGCCTCAGAGGGAGGCTAGGCTAGCTTTCAAGCCTTAACAACCATGTCAGTTTGCGTGTTCACACACACACAAATCCCAGGGGTATTTGTCGTCTGGTTTGCATATTCAGAAGGAAGGGACTAAACAGAAGTTTTTTCTGCTGTGCAATACGCTGTATTTTGAGTTAATGTGCCACATCTCAGAATACCAAGACACTCCTAGTGGGATCACCTGATGCTGCCCTCTAGCGCAATAGATCTACCCATTTACCTTAAAAGGAAATTTACACTGATATGTGTCACCTGTTAGGTGGTTAAGCCCATTTAGCACCTGTTCTAGAACTGGAACATTTGTTTTGTTTGTTGTTATTATTTTGCGGTACTGGGGATTGAACCCAAGGGCGCGCTACCTCTGGGCTATGTCCCAGACCTTTTTATTTTGAGACAGGGTTTCCTTAAATTGCCCAAGTTAGCCTAGAACTTAAAATCCTCCCGCCTCAGCCTTCTCTGGTTGCTGGGATTACAGTTATGCACCACGGTGCCCTGCTGGATTTAATAATTTCAATTTCAAAACCAGGCATTATGAATTCCACAGAATGCAATTACTGAGTGCCCTCTATGTGCTAGGTATTTGCTGTGCATCAGCACAGGTCCTGTCAACACCTGATTGGGGTATAAGACTTGGAAATACTGAGTTACTTTATGTTAAATACTCAGGGGAAAGATCACCCAGGTGCTAAATCCCAAATTCTTAAATCTCACACACTGCTTCTGCTCTGGAGGGAGGAATTCCTCTGAGACCAGCTCTTGTTGATTACTTTAATCCACGTTTAAGGTACAGCACATAGCATTTTAGTGAAGAGAACTTTTCAGTCTCTTCTATAATCTGGTGGGGGAAATACAGTCTTATTCAAGCCAATAAAAGCTCAACCAAAGCTTTCAGTTAAAAGACATTGGGTTCAGGATGTAGCTCAGTGCTGGAGTGCTTAAATGCATTGAGACCCCAAATTCAATCCCCAGCACCACCACACACACAGACATTTGTGAGTGTGGGTGTGACTAAAAGATAACCAAGATCTCAAGATCTACATGGCTGGGCTGGGGTTGTACCTCAGACGTAGAGTCCTTGCCTAGCATGTGTGAGGCACTGGGTTCTATCCTCAGCACCATGTAAAAATAAATCAATAAAATAAAGGTATTGTATCCATCTACAACTAAAAATATATTTTTAAAAAAATCTATATGACTTATAGAACCTTAGGAGAATTTGTTTTGTAGATTGAGTTGATAATATAACACTAAGGGCTGGGGATATAGCTCAGTTGGTAGAGTGCTTGCCTCACATGCACAAGGCCTTGGGGTCAATCCTCAGCACCACAAAAATAAATAAATAAATAAATAAATAAATAAATAAATAAATATATATGGACACTAAGGCACAGAAAGCATTTGTCCCAAAGGGGGAAACAATGTTTAAGGAGATGGAAATGCTAATTTCCATTTTATCATTTATTACACTGTACCACCTAAATATGTACAATTAATATAAAATAAATAAAAATAAGTCCCAAGTGAACATTCTAAATAAGCTTATTTAAGGAGGGGAAAGAAAAAGTCCTATCACAAGAACATTTTGCAACTTCCTGGCAAGTTCAGCCTCCCAGGGTTAGGGGAAGTTATCAGGAGAAAGACAAATTTAACTTGCTCCTGATTCTTTTGCCCTTTACTTGATGGGTATTAGTCCCTGAAACCCCTCTGACTTCTCCTTGAGAGCTTTTGGAACTTCTGCCTTATAACAGAGTTCAAATTCCAGCTTTGACACTTAATGATTGTGAGGCCTCGTTTAAACCTTTGTGTCTCAGTTCTGTCATCTGTAAAATGGGGATAAAATGAATACCATACATATAAAGCACTTGGCATAGCACCTAACAGAGTAAGTACTCAGTAAATGTTATCTATTAGTATTATTGTAAACAATGAAAGACTTGTGCTTTATTGGATATCCTAGTACTTGGTCAATTCAAGACAAAAGAAGGGCAAATGACAGTCCTGCGGCTGATAAGGAAGTGTCAGGTAGCACTGTGTGAATTGCTTCATCCTGAAACTACGTGGTTACAGACTTCCATTATTAAAGGAAATAGTTGACAATAGTCCCCAGTTTCTAACTGAAACCACCCTAACCCCTTTTGGTATTTTGTGATAAAATATTCATGGGAACTGCATTAGGCCAGACAGCCTTTAAAATCAAGAGTGTAGGTGTTTGAGACAGTTACTATAGATACTCATTGCTTTATAACAAATTATCCTGAAACATGGCATTTTAAAATAGTATATATTTATTATTATTATTATTTTATTTATTTATTTTATTTTTGGTACTGGGGATTGAACCCAGGGGCACTGCACCACTGAGCCACATCCTCAGCCCTATTTCACTGAGTTGCTTAGGGCCTCGCTAAGTTGCTGAGGCTGGCTTTGAACTCGTGATCCTCCTGCCTCAGCCTCCCAAGTGCTGGGATTACAGGCGTGCACCACCGCACCCAGCTAGTATATATTTATTATCTTGTAGTTTCTGAGGAGCAGGGATCCAGGAGGTGTAGAAAGATGAGCATGGCTTTGGATCTTGCTGAGGTTGCAGTCAAGGTGCTGACTGGGGAGATCATCATTTGAAAGCTCTACTGGGAGGGGGATATCTGCTTGCAGATTCACTTGCAGGGCTGGTGGTAGAAGACTTCAGTTCTTCGCCATGAAGTTCCTTCCATAGGTTGCTCATGGTTTCGTGGTAAAGCTTGCCTGGGTTCTATCCCCAGTACTGCAAGGGGGAAAAAAAAAAAAAAAACCTAACCAAGAGCCAAAGTCTCCAACGAATGTGCCAGTAGATGGCAGCAAAGAGAAGCAGGGGGGTGTAAGCAGATTCATCTGCACAGGTAAACTGTAAAGGATTGGAGTGTTTATTTTAACAGGGCAGTGGAAGCCTAATAGTTTGGAATTGATAATGTGGGCATGGGGAATACTGACTCTCCCTTGCCCCAATCCCACACCTTGATATGTGTGGTTACAAATGAGTATTTTCCACCTTATAGGAGTACAAGGGAAGATACCCTTGAAGAAGTGGGTTTTAGTTAAATCAGGTTTTAGTTAAATTTAGTTTGATGGTTCTGTGAACAGGAACTCATTTACCATGAAGGAAAACTTCTAAAAACTTTCGGGGAAATCAGTTTCTTTTACTTTCTGCTAAGACTCCACATGCTTTCTCTCAAGACCAACCTTTAAGAAGGATACAATTATTGTCTTCCTTTTTTCTTTTAGTACTGGGAATTGAACCCAGGGGCCCTGTACCACTGAGCTACATCCCTACTTATTTATTTATGAGTGGTAGGGTCTCCCTAAGTTGCTGAGACTGGCCTCAAACTTGTAATCCTCCAACCTCAGCCTCCTACGTTGCTGGGATTGTAAGTGTGCACCTCCCAGCCACTTGCTATTTTAAAGATGTGGAGATATTGAGACTTTGAGAAATACAGTAGCTTTTTCACGATGCCATCATTTTTCGTTTATAATGGTGACCTAAACCACTAAGTGAAGCTGTGTTTATAACCATGGTTGAGAATGATAAGAATGTGAAACATGGTCATACGCTGCCAGCTCTGCAGACTCAGTCCCCTTGTGCAGTTCAGGTCCAGGCCATGGTTTGCAGGCCAGGTTTTTGTGGCCCAGTCAGTAAAGCATTAATGGTACCTCTGCCTCCTTAGGTGGAATAGGACAGGAGGTCCACAAGAGTGGGTAAAGGTGAGATTTGAAATTTATTGATTGGTTTTAAAAAGTATGAATTTCATTTTGCCACTAGTTTGTTCCTTTATTAAATAGATTGAACCTTGAGGTTTTGAGTGGGTTCTCTACAGCACTCACCGCGCAGAACCCATTACACAGCTTCTCATGGAATGGCTGCCTGGGTGCAGTAAATGCTTCACGTCATCTACTTCTAATCTGCGTACCTCTAAAGGACCAGGTTTCCAGTACATTTCATATCATCCAAGAAGAGTGGCAAGAAATTACAACTGCTGGTTGATCTTTCATTTAAACTGAATTAAATGTTTAAATGTTTAATTAATTAAATTAAATGTGTTGCTGGGCGTGTAGCTTAGTGGTAGAGTACTTGCCTAGCATGTGCAAGGCTATGGGTTAGGTTTGCAATGAAAAAAAAGCTGAAATATGCTCTTTTTACTTCTTTGTTGAATAAACACTTAATGAATCATGCTATGCCAGGCACTGAAAATACAAAGTGATCTTTTCTTGTCCATAAGATGCTGTTGGATGTGCAAGTCAGAATTCCATTTTTGTTTTTTTCACTACATTAAAAGATGATCTAGGGGCTGGGGATATAGCTCAGTTGGTAGAGTGCTTGCCTTGCAAGCATGAGGCCCTGGGTTCAATCCCCAGCACTGCAAAAAAAAAAAAAAATAAAAAAAAAAAAGATGATCTAATCCCATAGTCAGGGCTTCGTGGGCTTCCATTTTTGTGCTGCTGTAAGTGAATACCAAGATTATATAATTTTTACAAAACAGAAACTTATTTCCCACAAGTATAACAGGGGCTTGGAAAGCCTGCCTTTGCTAAAAGTGGTGACTCTTCATTTAAACCTACAGATGCCCAAATGGTAATTAAAAGCAGGATAAAGCTTGACATCTCTGCCTATATTTTGTATTTGTCTTTAGATTCCTGCTTAGCGCTACATGTAGGCATGTTAAATAATTTAAGGAGTGTTCGTCTAAAACCTGGCAGTACAAGGTTTGTTTAGCCCTAAATTTAGCTAACTTATCTCAACTTAGACATGATCTACAGTGACATTCCACTGTCAGCTTTTATAGCATCCTATTTCAGATCCCTGCAATGGCATCTAGAAGTCTTCAGTGGTTGTCCTACGCCTTCCAGAACTACCCCCAAGTGGCAGCAATTACTCTGTGATGAAACCAAGGCTTCCTCCCTAAGCAGGAAAATCATCTCATGATGGGAACCAAATTGCCCCTTCCAGCAATGAGGACCTTCCCAGAATTTCAAAGAACCAGCCCTCAGATCATGATCAACAGACCACAGCTTGACCAGGATGACTTATTCTGTCAGCTATGCAAAGCTCCCAGCTATACAAGCCCCTTACCCTTGCCTCTGTTTTCCTTTTCCAGAAAACCTCTGTTAGATCTTTGATCACTGTAGCCCCGTATCTGTTCTTCCCATCATGGCCACGCTGATTAAGTTTCCTTTCTTGCCCTTCAACCTGCTTATCTCTTTGACTGGTATATTGGATGGATGGCTGAGGCTGGTCTGTTGGAACCACCAGAGCAGCGGCCTTTTCTTGAGATCTCCAGTAGCAACAGTTTTGGAGGTTGGGAAGTCCAAGGTCAAGGCACTGGCATTTGGTGTGGGTGAGAGCCTTCTTGTGATGTCCTCATGCAGGAGAGGTGGAAGGGCAAAAAGGGACGGATTCTAAGTCCTTACATGGCAGACAAGCAGAAGGAAGAGAACAGGCTTCTGCAAGCCCTATTTATAGTGGCATTTATTCATTCATGAGGAAAGTGCCTCATGACCTAAGCACCTCTCATTAGGTCCCCCCACCTGATGCTATTGCACTGGGGATCCAGTTTCAACATGAATTTTTGTAGGAAACAGAAATATTCAAAACAGTACATTATATGCAGCTAATATGCTCTTTAGCATTACTGGTCTGTCGAAGTTCAAAGTGTTTGCTCTTCTTTTTTTTTTTTTTTATTTGTTAGTTGTTTATTTACCAAGAAAAACTATTCCTTAGCCCATGTATTTATGTTTTATAGTTCAGGAACACAAGTCAGCACAAACTTCTAAGGACTTCGATCCAAAGAAATTCTTTATATTCCAAAATCACTTTGCACTCTGAAAGATACCAGCCCTTCTCATCTCCTCAAAATCTTTCATGGAATCATAATTTCTGTAGAAATCTGCATACGCCTTCTTTCTTGGTTCAGCCACACCAAACTTATAGAGAGCCGCAACCCCCAGGGCAACCGTGAATGCCCCAACAATATGAAACCGCAGACGCTTGGCCAGAAGACCCCGCATCTGAGGTTTGGTCAAAGCACCGGAAGCCATGGCAGCTCCTGTCCTTCACTCCACACCAACGTCCTTCCCGGTAGATGGAGGTGTTTGCTCTTCTTAAACTATTGCACTAGCATTGTTAACAGTTCCTCTAGACTTGGTGTTATTGATAAATTTAATAAATTTCCTACAGGGCTCTTATTGAAGATCGTTAATGGCAGAATATCAGACCTATGCTGCTTGCCTCAAATCCCTTAGCATTTTTAAAGTTCCTTGATAGTTAATCAGTACCTTTTATTTACTACCCTTGAGCCAACATTATTCAACTCCAAATTTAGAAAAGTACTGTGTACCTATTGTAACAAAGGTAAAGGTCAGGTCCTACTCTCTGGAACCTGTAATGTAACCTTTCATGGATGTGATTAAATTAAGGATCTTGAGATGAGAGAGTATCCCGGGTTATCCAGGTGGGCCTTAAATGCAATCACCAGTATATTGGTAAGAGAGAGGCAGAAGGAGATTTGAGGTTGAGAGAAGAGGAGGAGGCAATGTGACCGCGGAGGCAGAGACAGGAGTGATGCAGCCATAAGCCTAGGAATGCTGGAAGCAATGCCAAGCCGGATTCTCCTCTACAGACTCCAAAGGGAATGTGGCCCTGCTGACACTTTGATTTTGGCCTAGTGCCTCTGATTTTGGACACCTGGGTTCCAGAACTTTGAGAGGATAAATTTCGTTTTTGATTTTTGAGGGAGTCTCGCTATGTTGCCCTGCTTGGTCCTGAACTCCTCGGCTCAAATGATTCTCCTGTCTCAGCCTCCCTAAAAGCTGGGACCACAGGGGTGTGCCACCACAACTAACAATTTCTGCTGTTTTAAGGCACCAAGTTTATGGTAATGCATTTCACCTGTAGTAGCTCAACATACATTTGAGTGTATTCAAGAAACAAATGCTGGAAAGACTTTTTATTGAAGGAATTTCTGTTGCATTTTAATGAACTATTTCAGATTTATACAAATACATAGTTAATAAATGCCTTTGAACATCCACTCAACGTAAATATAAAACATTTCAAGTGCATTTGAATCTTCCTGGACATCCTTCCTCTATCACGTTCCTCTTCCTCCATCTCTGAGGTAACCACTTTCTTGAATACACTTTTCATTGTTCCAATACATATCTAGACATCTACTACACTGAATCCCTAAAATACGTATTGTTATTCTCAATGTTTTAAAACTTCATAAAATATACATTAACTGTTTGAGTTTTATAGAACACCAACATGATATATATAAAATCTAGGGGTGTGTGTGTGTGTCTTTTGCAATTTGCTTTGCAATTTGCTTTTTCCTTGAGTGTTTTCTGCATGCAAGGCACCCTGTTGGGCAGTCTGAATGGCTCAAGACACATCAGATAAAACCATTTTGTACTAACATTAGCTAATTTTGCCTCTTAGAATAGCTAAAAATGTGATCTTTTTTAAAAAAAAATTTTTTTTAGTTGTAGATGGACACAATGCCTTTATTTATTTTTTAATGTGGTGCTGAGGATCAAACCCAGTGCCTCAAACATGCTAGGCAGGCGCATTACCACTGAGACACAATCCCAACCCCTAAAAATGCAATCTATTTTTTGGTGCTGGGGATTGAACCCAGGGGTGCTTAACCACTGAACCACATCCCCAGCCCTATTTTGTATTTTATTTAGAGACAGGGTCTCACTAAGTTGCTTAGGGCCTTGCCTTTGCTGAGGCCGGCTTTGAACTTGCCATGCTGCCTTAGCCTCCAGAGCCGCTGGGATTACAGGCGTGCGCCACCCCGCCCAGCCTAAAAATGCAATCTTTTACAGGTATTTTCCTGTTGTGTGAAAGGAAGGTTCCTGCTCAGTATCCACCATCTGGTATTTAAATGTAAGACTGTAGCTTTGAGTTCATAAACTGCCAGTCTCTCTTGCTGCTACCCATGTGGCTTCTTCTAAGCATGTAGTTCTTGTCAAGTTGGATTTAAGGGGCTGCAGGGGGGAGGAAGCAAGGACACCTGACAACCTTCTGCAAGAGTGCTGAAGCAATTAGATGCAAATGAATGAGACCTGCTGACCCTTACTTCCACCGGGACCACCTATTCCAGGGTAGGACCTCTAGCCTATTCCAGCCCTATAAAAACCCTGGGCAGCCAAAGCCATGCGCGATTTTCTTCATCTTTTCCACCCCGACTTTCACCCTGGAGGGCTGGGAATTTTGCCTGGGGGCGCAAACTCCAATAAAGTTTGGTTCAGCTACTTTTGTCTGCCTCTGGTTTGGCCACTCGACCGCATGTGGTGCCGAAATCGTGAGGAACATACAGTTCTAAAAGAAATCATTTTATTATTCTGGGAAGTCTTTTATTAATTAGCAACAGGGATGATAATTTTCCACAATCCACTCCTAGGAGCTGTCAATCAGCACATGTCCTATGACAGCATATGAAGATTAATTACCTTTATAAGATTTCCAAAATAAATATATTTCTCAAAATTAAGAATTGTTTCCGGGCTGGGGTTGTGGCTTAGTGGTAGAGTGCTTGCCTAGCATGTGTGAGGCACTGAGTTAGATTCTCAGCACCCCATATAAATAAATGAATAAAATAAAGGTCCATCAACAACTAAAAAATATTTTTAAAAAATAATTGTTTAGACTTTAGGTTTCAACTTACACAAACAAGACCACAAAACTGGTAAGTTCTAGTCAATGCATTAAATCTTGTGTGTCAATTGTTGTTTTGGCAAACTCCATCACTATTCACAGTGTGAAAAGGATTTCCTCAGCAATGGCATGGATTTCTTTGGGATTGCTTGCCTGTACCACGTGTCCTACAGTGACTTATTTCTCCCAATATTTTTCTCTATTTAAAGCCTGAACAATCTTCATTTGTGTAGGACAGTCATTTAAAGTCATTTGACTTTCATTAGGCCAAGTACTATACCAAGGCCCAAACAAAAAGGGCTCCTGCCCCACATTTCAAGGGTCCTGCACACACACATGCACACGCACAATTCTGTTAAAGAACAGACGAGAACCTCTATTGCTTGGTTCCTGCTTCTTGGTGCTGGCACAGCACAACCTGGAACCTTGAGCATCCTCTCCTGTGACTAACACCATTTAGGACCCATGGAAGCACTTCACATCTCTTGTTGCATTGCTCTTGAAACAAAAGGTGACTGGGTAGGAATGCTGTGAAGCTTTACAGGTCATGCCTCTGCTGATGTCAGGAATGGGCCCTGCTTTGTAGTCCAGAGAATAGCTGAACAGCAGAACGACTTAGGTAAAAGAAAAGACAAATTATTAACTTCCAATACCTCCTCTCACATCAGATGAATTTAATCCATTTTTGCATGACCAACAATTGTTTCCTGTTAGTGTGAGAGTCCTTTCCTTGTTTTTCTTATTCTCATCTGTGATTCTGGAGCTGACCCTGAATTAGTGCACAATAGTTGCACTGGTGGCTGGGGAACATTTTTGTAACATAAAACATGACATTCCTGTTACATTTGTATATATGCAGGCTTATATGTAACATGAGTGAAGCGCGAGGATTTTCTAGCAAGGAAAAGATATTGCTTTAAAATGGTAACAATTGCAATAATTTATGACAAAATGAAAATATAATCTAGTATTCTGTGATAGCAATTTAACGAACATATTATGGACTGAATATACCTTCCCCAAATTCATATGTGGAAGTCCTAACTCCCAGCCTGGCTATATTTGGAGCTAGGGTTTCCAAGGAATAATTAAGGTTAAACAAGGTCATAAGGACGAGGCCCTGAACTATTAGGATTAGTGGGCTTCTAGCAAGAGCCACCAGAGAGCTTATTGGCTCTCTGATCTAGAGCATACATGAAGAGGTCATGTGAGCATGCAGCAGGTGGTGGTTATCTCTAAGCCAAGAAAAGAGGCTTCAGAATGAAATCTAACTTGCAAGTCTTGGACTTCCCAGTCTGTAGAACTGTGAGAAGTAAATTTCTGCTGTTGAATTCTCTCAGTCTATGGTGCTTTGTTATGGCATCCCAAGCAGGCTAAGGCAGAGTTTTAATATGACAGGTAAATTTTTGTCATATTAAAATTCATTGTTAGCCGGGCACAGTGCATGCCTGTAATCCCAGTGACTTGGGAGGCTAAGGCAGGAGGATCACGAGTTCAAAGCTAGCCTTAGCAACTTAGCGAGGCCCTAAGCAACTCAGTGAGACCCTGTCTCTAAATAAAATACAAAATAGGACTAGGTATGTGGCTCAGTGGCCGCATGCCCCTGAGTTCAATCCCCAGTTCAAAAACATACAAAAATTAATTGTTAGCAGGGTGAGGTGGCACACCTATAATCCCAGTGACTCAGGAGGCTGAGGCAGGAGGATGGCAAGTTCAAAGCCAGCCTCAGCAAAAGCAAGGTGCTGAGCAACTCAGTGAGACCCTGACTCTAAATAAAAATACAAAATAGGGCTGGGTATGTGGCTCAGGGGTTGAATGCACCCAAGTTCAATTCCCAGTACCTCCTTCCAAAAAAAAAAAAAAAATTCATTATGATTCATTTCTGAATTCCAATATTACTTTAAGAATTTTTTTCTTATTCTTTTTGGTGGCACTTACTGAAACAGAATAGGAATTCCTGGGTTTCTGGGCCAAAAATCTGTAACAGTACTGTATACAGCTTGTATGTCTGCTGGAAACCCTACCAAGGTCATCAGATTTTATCTTGACCCAGTGTTGACAATGACAAATTTGAAATTGATAAAAACTGTTCTAAACTGTTAATAAGAAAAAAGCAAATTTCAATTAGACATATAAGAAAATTTTTTTTCTGTACTCTATAGAACATAACTTTATAAAATAGTTATCATACAAAGGAACACTTAAATATGCATCCAAAGACTATGAAAAGAGATATTATAGAGGTGTGTCAGGCAGTTAGTCATTTTAAAACTTTTGTGATGATTATGACATTTATCAGTTTTATAAAACTTATAACTGGGGTGATTTATTTTTTCATGCTTGGGTTGGGGCTGTAGCTCAGTGGCAGAGCGCTTGCCTTGCAGGTGTGAGGTACTGGATCCGATCCTCAGCCTCACACATGTGAGGCACTGGGTTTGATCCTCAGCACCACATAAAAAAATAAAGATATTATGTGCATCTACAGCTAAATTTTATTCTTATTCACCTTTGTCCCAAATTTTACATTTGAATTTTTGAATTCCTTTTCTTGAAAAGGACCCTCCAAGTTGTTTAAAGTTCATAAAGTATAACTCCTCACCTAATTATAATTTACTGTTTTAAAATATATTTGCTTGCAAGATAAAAGAATTATTGATCTCCAGTGAAAATGAATGTTCTTGTTGCACATATCTTGACCATATGTATTTCTCCTTCCTTGAATTGACTATCCATATCCTTTTGTTCATTTGTATTTCTTTGTTAATTTATAGAGTCTGTGTATTAAAGATAGTAAAACCTTGTGGGTCATTTGCGTTTCAAATAATTTTCTCCAATTATCATTTGCCTTTTTTGTAACAGTTTTGTTGCGATCTAATATAAATACTATACAATTCACCCATGCATGGTTGCAGTAGGGTATATGTGTTTGCTCACCTGATGCTTTGATACCAGCCTCAACCCACTACTTTTTTTTTTTTCAAATAAAGAGCTGAAAATGGGGTCCCAACACTAATGGTCAAAAGTTAGCCTAACTGTGCTTAGTGACATGTTTCTGAAGACTAAAGTATAGAAAACAGGGAGGGAAATAACCTAGCAAAGACTACCTCAGCCAGGGGATTGAGTTTAACAGCTGTGGTGATAAATTGTGCATGTGTCCTTGATATGATTGATGTACTGGGAATGACTCTTTACCTCTGTGGTCTTCCTCCCAGAAACCCAGGAACCCATTCTCAAAGAGAAATGTTAGAAAAGCCCAACAGAGATATTCTGCAAAATGTCTATCTAGTACTTTATAAAACTGTCAAGGTAGCTGGCCCCAGTAGCACATGCCTGTAACCCCAGCTATTCAGGATGCTGAGGCAGGAGGGTTGCAAGCTCCAGCCAGCTTGGGCAACATAAGCGAGACCTATCTCAACATAAAATATAAATCAAGGTTTGGGGATGTAGCTCAGCCGTGAAGCACTCCTGGGTTCAGTCCCCTGTTTTGTAGAAAACACACAAAACCATCAAGGTCATCTAAACAAGGAAAGTCTGAGAATGTGCCACGGACCAGAGGAGGCTAAGGAAATGTGACAACAAAATGCAGTGTGGTAGGCTGGGCGTGGTGGCGCACGCCTGTAATCCAAGAACTTGGGAGGCTGAGTCAGGAGGATCGCGAGTTCAAAACCAGCCTCAGCAACTTAGCGAGGCCCTAAGCAACTCAGTGAGACCCTGTCTCTAAATAAAATACAAAATAGGGCTGGGGATGTGGCTCAGTGGCCGAGTGTCCTTGAGTTCAATCCCTGGTTCCCCCCCCCAAAAAAAAAAAAAAATGCAGTGTGGTGTCCTGGATGGGGTCCTGAAACAGGAACCACATTAGGGAAAAACCCTTAACAGCATTGTGCCAATTGTGCTCTTTCATTGTGACAAATTCACCCTAACGATGTTGCCAATTGGAGATACTAGGTGAGGAGAGTGGGAAAACTTTCCATACCCTCTCTGCCATTTTTCTGAAAAATCTAAAGGCATTCTAAAATAAAACAGTTTAAGTTAAAAGGGGATGAGGTCAATTATTGTTGCCAACCACATCCTTCCTGAGGGAATATATCTAAGCCAAGAAAGCATCCTGCCTTTGGAAGCAGAGTTGGTACTTCTGCAATCTAGTGCTTAATTTGAGCAAATTACATGGATGGTCAGGAAGGAATTTTGAGAAGTCATTTCCCCTGGCCAAATCCCTACCCCCACCAGCTCAGAGAAACCTTTCGAAACAGTTCTGGCTGTCCTGGCCTTGCCCCTCATCCTGCCCTAGCAAGTGCGGTGGTTCTAGTTATGACAGTGCCTGCCCAGATGCTGCTTAAGATGGTCAGAGGCTTGCCTTCTATATCTGCTGCTTCTGGTTTATGAGCCCTGGCACTTTTCTAGACTTCTGACACTTGCTCTTGCAACGAACCCTGCTTCCCTTGCTCTAGTGATAATAAGCCTCCTCCTTTTGATTTCCTGATCTTGGCCTCTCACTTTACCCAGCTCACACAGTCTCTTGATTTCTGTACTGCCTGGAGCTGCAGGTGAGAGATGTTCCTTCCACCCTCCTTCACTCGCCCGAGTAGCCCAAGCTCCACTGGGTCCCAGTTAAAAGGGGCAGACACTGTGCAGCTTCTCTTATCTTGAAACAGAATGCCACCAGCAGTCATATCACCAAATATAAAGGGCATCCTTCCCACTCTAGGAAAAATACAGGAGCTGTCTGGATAAGAATTGTTGGAGTTTGTTATTTTTAGTTACGATAGTAAAATGTATTTTGACATATTATACAGAGTATAACTTATTCTAATTAGAATCCCATTTTGTGGTTGTATATGATGTGGAGTTATACTGGTTGTGTATTCATATACAAACACAGGAAAATTATGTCTGATTCATTCTACTGTCTTTCCCTTCTCATCCCCCATTCCCCCCATCTTATTTGGTGAACCTCTACTCTTCCCTTCCCTATTGTTAGCATCTGCATATCAGAGAGAACATTCAGCCTATTTTTTGAGAATTGGCTTATTTCACTTAGCATGCTAGCCTCCAGTTCCATCCATTTACCATCAAATGCCATAATTTCATTCTTCAAAGTTGAGTAATATTTCATTGTATACACACACACACACAAATTTTTCCATTCATCTGTTGAAGGGCACCTAGGTTTGTTCCATAGTTTAGCTATTGTGAATTGAGCTGCTATAAACACTGATGTGGCCATAGAGTGCTCATTTTAAGTCCTTTGGGTATATACTGGGGAGTAGACTAACTGGTCAAATAGTGGTTCCATTCCAAGTTCTGAGGAATCTGTTATATCCGACAAAAACAAGACCATCCAAGTCGTTCATGTAAAGCCAAAAGAAGCCTTTATTATAGCTGGCCAGCTACGACCTCCCATTCACCTAAAAGTGGTGTGAAGGGAGATTGCACGTTTACTCCTTCCTTATCAGTATTTATAGGGAAAATGACGCATGAGTGGGGTGGGCGGTACAGTCCCTGTTTCCAGCCAATACAAGCAAGCCAGGCTACAGAAGCAGATGTTAGCAATTAGCGGTTAGTTATCGCTCCCTCCTGTTGGTACATTTAGGCTTAATGCAAGCAAGCTATACTACAGAAGCAGATGTTAGTGATTAGCAGTTAGCTATCTCTCCCTCCCGATTATCCTTGAGAATTTTATTTCTTTTGGGGAGTATAACATTCCCCACTGGTCTTATCCACACCAACAAATCCTTGTTTAGGGAACTAGTTGGGATATGAGGTTTTTCTAGTTGGGCATATTGACTGTGTAGAAGCCTTGAAAGGCTACCTTATCTCGGACTATCCTGATTGAGTCACATAAAAATAACATTCCTCCTGTAAAGAATAGACAATCCCCTTTTTCAACAGTCAACCAATCCAGTCTTCTCCAGTTTTTGTAATACTACGACTGCTAAGGAATCTATAGTGATCCTCCAGAAATTCCTAAAATAGCTAGACAGGGTACCAGCTGGACTGCTTGGGGTTCCCTGGTTCTGATGTCTTTCATTGCAGGCACAGGGACTTCTGTCCCCTCTAGAACATCTTATGAAAAAGCTGAACTAAAGCACAAGACCAGTTGTCGGGTAAGCATTTAAAAGCTGTCACTCTGGTCCAACAGAAGGTTTTTCCCAGGGTTCCCCCAGGAGGCCCAAGGGCAGCTAACTCCTGTGAGTGGGGCTTTTACTATTTCTGCCCAATAAAGTTTTCCCTGTGTGTACAATCTACTGGTGTTTTTTTTTTTATAGCTACTAACAGGAACATAAGTATAGGCAGAAAAATACCATGCAGGGAACAATCAGAGGGACACTCAGCAGGCATTACAATGGGGGTTACAGCTAGTCATAAGTATAATGTAGTTAGAGGGGTTTTATAAGTCTTAGCTTCAGTGATTGTTCATCCATTGGATTGACCATCTTCTGGTAGGGTCCTCTGGTTTTGGAGCAGGAGCCGACTTGACCCGAGTCCAGTGTATCCACGCAGATTTCCCAGCAACCTTGACAGCAGCGGGAGTTGTTAGAATTACAGTCCAGGGTCCAGTCCATCGGGGTTCCAAGGCTGATGATGGCAATTTCGTGGTATATACCAAATCTCCGGGCTGGAGGAAATGTAGGTCCTTTTGGCCCCTTGGATTGGGTGTGTAGGGTTCCCCCAAAACTTGACTTATGTCCTTTTGTAGTTGATGTAACACCTGTAGGGAACTGAGAAGATGATCACTAGCCATGGAATGAATTGTGGATGTGTCCACCTTAGGTATCAGGGGTGGGGGTCTTCCAAACATGATTTCAAAGGGGGTAACCCCCTTTTTATAGGGGGTGCAGCTTACCCGAAGGAGGGCAAAGGGAAGGAGGTCTACCCATGTTTCGCCAGTCTCCAGAATTTAGTTATTTTTTCCTTTAAGGTCCTGTTCATCCTTTCTACCTGACCTGAACTTTGAGGTCTATAAGCACAATGCTGTTTCCAATTAATCCCTAAAACACTCAACAAGGATTGGGTTATTTTTGCCATGAAGGTGGGGCCATTGTTGAACCCTATGGATAATGGGAGGCCGAATATAGGAATGATTTCCTGAAGTAACTTTTTTACTGTAATTTGAGCTGTTTCTCTCTTGGTAGGAAATGCCTCAGTCCATCCCGAGTATGTATCTACAAAAAGCAAATATTTATATCCATACCTGCTGGGTTTATACCTCAGTAAAGTCCACTTCCCAATGTTCTCCTGGAGCTAATCCTCGGTATCTGGGCTCATTTGCTGAACCTGTAATTCTTGTAGCATTTACCTGAATGCAGGATGGGCATCCTGAAGCGGTGGACTACATGAGGCACTGCATTCCTGGGAAATAGGATCTTCTGCGGAGTAAATCTGTTAGCTGACTCACCCAGGTGGGGCCCTTGATGTAAATGATGAATTAAAGTTCAGTCAATGACCTCTGCAAGCATAATCTACCATCTGGCAGAGTAGCCCACCCTTTTGAGTATGTGCCTCAAGTTGTTTAATTTTTTACATTGCTCTGTTCTGAGTAGGCAGGCTCTGAAGGTAAAATGCACTCAGGGAGAGCTGGGAGAATGGTTAACAGTCCCACTGGTCTTAGGGCAATCTCTTTGGTGGTTTGGTCTGCAAAATTATTTCCTCATATTTCTATAGTTTCTCCATTTTGATGGACCTTGCAGTGTATGATAGCGACTCACTGTGGTAGCCAGATGGCCTCCAGCAAGGCCAGGATCTCTGGAACATTTTTGACAGTCTTTCCTCCTGAGGTTAATAAACCTCTTTATAGATGGCCCCATGCACATGAGCAGTAGCAAAGGCATATCAACTGTCTGTGTAGATGTTAACAGTTTTGCCCTTACTAAATCTTAAGGCATGATTTAGAGCAATTAATTCTGCTTTTTTTGGGCTGAAGTTCCATGTCCCAGGGCTTGAGCCCAGATTACCTTATTTACAGTGACCATGGCAGCTCCAGCATATCTGATCTATCCACCATGAAGCTGCTGCTATCTGTGAAGAGTTCCTCAGGATTGTCCCAGGGTGTGTCCTGCAAATCCAGTCTGGTCCCTTGAAAACTGTTTAAAATATCTAGACAGTCATGCACGGGCTGGGAGGGATCATCATCAGGGAGTAAGGTGGCAGGGTTTAAAGTTGTGGTAGCTGAAAACTTTATTCGCTGTGGGTCCAATAATAAAGCCTGATAATGGGTTAATCTAGTGCTAATTATCCTCTTGCCAGGGGGAGCCTTTAGTATTATTTCCACTGCATGAGGAGCAGTGATTATAAGTTCTTGTCCCAGTGTTAGTTTAGTAGCCTCCTTAACCAGTAGGGCAGTAGCAGCACATGCCCTCAAGCAGTTGGGCCAGCCAGTAGCAACAGGGTCCAGGCGTTTAGACAGATAAGCCACTGGCCTCTTCCATGGTCCCAAGCTTTGGGTTAACTACGTACAGATGGAAAGGTTTTTTGATGTCTGGGAGAGCCAGGGCTGGGGCTTGGGTTAGAGCCCCTTTTAGGTCTTGGAAGGCTTTTGCTTCCATTTCAGTCCAATTAACTTCTTCCCCTTGCCCCTTGGCTGCCTCATATAAGGGTCGGGCGATTTCAGCAAACCCGGCGATCCATAAGCGGCAATACCCTGCAGCTCCCGAGAACTCACAGATTTGTCTCATAGTGGTGGGAGAAGGAATTTGGAGGACTGCTTGAACCCTCTTTCCTGATAACCACCTTTGTCCTTCATATAATTTATACCCTAGGTAGGTTACCTCTTTAGAACACAGTTGTGCCTTTTTGTCAGACACTCGGTACCCTAGGCTTGTAGGGCATCTAGTAAATCCCTGGTAGCTTCTTTACACTCAGAGTAAGTCCTGGCAGCCAGAAGTAGGTCATCTGCATACTGGGGCAAAGTAACTTCTGGATGTTCCTGCTTGTAACTTTGAAGATCTTGACCAAGGACCTCAAACAAAGTAGCGGAGTTTTTAAACCCCTGTGGCAATCTTGTCCAAGTCAATTGTCCTGAGTACCCGCCCTCTGGATCAGTCCATTCAAAAGCAAAAATGGGCTGACTTACTGCTGCCAATGGAAGACTGAAGAAGGCATCTTTCAGGTCCAGCACCGCGTAGACTTGGTACTGTGGAGTTAACAGGCTCAATAGTGTAAGGATTGGGTACCGCGGGGTGGAGTGTTTCTACCCCTTTGTTAACTTGTCTTAGGTTTGGCACCAGACGGTAGTCATCGGTTCCAGGTTTTTGGACTGGCAGGAGGGGGGTGTTCCAGGTCGACTCACAGGGTATTAGGATTCCCTCTGCTCTTAACCCATTAATGTGTGGGGCAATTCCCAACTGGGTCTTTTGGCTGATAGGGTACTGTTTTATCCTAATCGGAGTGGCATTGCTGGTCAACTGGACAATGATGGGAGGCCAGCATGCAGCCAGTCCAGGAGAGTTAGATTTGGCCCAGACCTCGGGGAATTCTGTGAGGAAGGAGCTTAATAAAGTCTCTTTAGTATCCTTTAGTAGGCCCTTAGCTAGACTTTCATCTGGGATTAATTGATATTCTTTCCCCAATGGGCAGGTCAACAAGATATGGGTAGGGGAGCCAAACTCCAGATGGGCAGAGTCTGAGGAAAAAGATGTAGTGGGTTGTAGTTTATGTAATGAGTCTCTTTCCAATAAGGGATATGGACAGTCTGGCATCACCAAGAAAGAGTAATGGTTCCCTTACCTAAATCAGTAATTCTTGTCCTTGTCCAAGAACAGAGTTGAGTCTTTCCTGTGGCCCCTTGGATGGGGACTTTAGGTTTCGACAGGGGTTCCTCGGCCTGTTGTAATACTGAGTAAGCAGTTCCAGTATCCAGTAGGTCCCTCACAGGTTTGCCCCCCACTTGTAAAGTTACCAAAGGCTCTCGGGGGACTCATCTGAATAGAGCCTCGGCCCTTCAGTCCTCCTCTAATTGTAAAACCTTTTCTGGTTTTTGTCTGTTTCTGGTTTTTATGAGGGCATTCATTTTTCCAGTGTCCCTTCTCTTTACAATAAGCACATTGGTCCTTCTCCAATTTCCGGCTTCTCGGGAAGGATGACCCATTAGTGGAGGGGTTGAGTCAGGTTCTGGTAGCAGATAATAGGACTTTAGTCAATCTTTCAGACTGCCTTTCCTCAGGAGGGTCTCTAGTATTATAGAATCACTGAGCTATTTCCACCAGCTCAGACAGTACCTTTCCTTCAAACCCATCTAACTTTTGTAGCTTTCTTCTGATATCAGGGGCCGACTGGGTTACAAAGGCTATATTAATAGCTCTCCTATTTTCAGGGGCCTCTGGAACTATGGGGGTGTATAAATGGTATGCCTGCAGGAGGCGCTCCAGGAATGCACTGGGAGACTCATTTGGGCCTTGTATAGTCTCGCTCACCTTTGAAAGATTAGTGGGTCTTAGGGCAGCAGCTCACACTCGCCTCATCAGAGTCTGGGGAAACCAGTCTAGAGCCTCCTTACCTTCATTGCTGTTAGGATCCCAGTTGAGGGGAGAGGAGGGAAAAACCCTCTCTAGATGGACAGGATCATCAGTGGACAGTCCATTTGGTCCCAAAATGAATCTTTGGGTCTCCCTCCAGATGTGCTCCCTTTCTTCCGAGGTGAACAGGGTCTGCAGTAGCTGTTGGCAGTCATCCAAAGTGAGTTGATGGGTGAAGAAAACAAACTCTAAAAGGGATATGAGCCCTTGTGGCTCATCAGAGAAAGATGGGTTCTGTTCTTCCAATTATATAAGTCACTGGTAGTGAAAGGTACATATACCATGACAGGGCCCTGTTGGGCAGCGGCCAATCTCAGAGGAAGAGCAGGGGCTGGGACTGAACCTGCCTAGGGAGTTCCAGTCCTGGTACTGGGAGGGGAAGGAAGGTCTGAGTGAGAAGGGTGGGGGGCTGAGGGGACTGGTGGAGGGCTAGGGGAAGGTGGGGGACTAGGGAAATAAGGATCTTCCTTTTCTGGGGTATCCAGAATGGGGGGTTTGTGGGGTCTTACCTGTGGTCTAGTCTTTGTTATCAAAACAGCGCGGCATCTCATAGTTCCCAAACTAGAGGGCACGGAATCTGAAAGGCAACACTTAAGTCCTTTTGGCTTATTGCTTAGTACATTAATCCAAATTTGAATGTAAGTCACCTGCTCAGGATGACCTGGCTGCCCAAAGACAACCTCTTAGACCCTGAGGGTGATAGGGAGGTCAGTTGTTCCCTGAAGGGGCCAACTGACCTCGAAAGTAGGTCATTCTGATTCACAAAACTTTCTTAAGTCAAATCCATTAACAGAAGCTCCATAAACAGCAGTACCTTTTTGGAAGTCCTGAAAATGATCTAAAAAACAAGTTAGAACAGTGGGGCACGCAGTTGACTGATTCTGTCCCATAGTAGACTGTCCTGGAGAGAGATGCAACATGAAAAACAAAACAAAAGCGCAAATGGCCAAGAACCAGACTGACAAGACAAATACAGACAAAGACCAATTAGGCCACAAAGGAGGCCTACCAGTGGACAGGAGTGACGTCTCGCCCTGTCCTAGGACTTGGTGTAAGTGACTGTGTTCAGTCTAACCTCGCCCCCCAGAAAGCCGACTCACCAAGACAGACAGATACCAGGCAGCTTTGTCCAGACGAGCATCCTGAAGACGGGCTGGATCCGCAC
>JAJEJO010003403.1:454808-476257 GCA_020662805.1 Glaucomys volans
CCCCCCCCCCCCCCCCCCCGCCCCCGGAGTGAGGCTGAGGCACATCTCTCAGGAGCTCCCCTCTACTCAGGGTGGGGGCTCCCAGGCAACCGTCACAGGAGGCCAATTTAGGCATGAGGGCTTGGAGAAATCAAATCTTGCTGGGGCCTCCAAATGTTATACCCGACCAAAGCAAGATCATCCAAGCCGTTCACGAAAAGTCAAAAGAAGCCTTTATTATAGCTGGCCAGCGACAACCACCCATACACCTAAAAGCGGTGTGAAGGGAGATCGCGTGTTTACTCCTTCCTTATCAGCATTTATAGGGAAAATGACTCGTGAGTGGGGTGGGCGGTACAGTCACAGTTTCCAGCCAATGCAAGCAAGCCACGCTACAGAAGCAGATGTTAGCGATTAGCAGTTAGCTATCTCTCCCCCCTGATTATACTTGACAATTTTATTTCTTTTGGGGAGTATAACATCTCCATAATGCTTTCCAGAGTGGTTGCAACAATTTGCAGTCCCACCAACAAAGCGGGTGTTTTCTAAATACCGTTATTTTCTATAAGAAATTGCACTAATAGGATTTTATGATTTTCAGCCTATGCTCTATTTTCTGATGTGAACAATGACATAGTTTAGTTTCTGGTGTTCTCAGTTGCTAAAAGGTACTAAGCAGGAACCCATGTATCAACATACCAGAGAGTGCTGGGCAGTGGCATTGCTAATAGACAACAGCTCAGACCTTAATTCTGAAGTTGAAGAGGAATGCAGTGGTGAAGGCAAAACTATTTCTCCTACTTAAATATATTAAATTACTAGTAATAGCAAAACCTCCTGAGATACCAAACCCCTAGGGATTGGATATGTGACTTTTCCCAGGAAGAACTTAGGTGTGCCTTGACCTGATTGCAAAAGCTGTAGAACAAGTACATTTGGCAAGTGACACCTCCACCAGGATGCTGAGCTGGAGGAGCCAAGATTCACCGTGTGCCCTAGAAATTGAAAACTGAATGAACCTTCATCCGAGCCCAGGCCAGGATAGCTTAAGAAGTCTAGCAGAGGCCTGGGTTTTATTTTGGAGAAATGAGCTTTCTATCAGATAAAAAACTTCTAGAAGTTTGCATTTATTGGCATAAATTCAAAGCTACTATTTCATCAAACAGAGGAAATCATATGAATGAGTGTGTGGTGAGCACAGCTTCCCGAGCCTGCCTCTTCTGAGTGGTGGTGATGGTGTCCTGCTTACCACATCACAGGAAGCCCTGGGTGGGACCAGGACAAACCCAGCCACCTCCCCTGTGAATCAGGGTATCCTAAAACTCCAGCATAATGAATAACTGTATATACCTGTCTTTAGCAAGTCATGTCACTTGTGTCTGTGATATGGAACTGAGTGTAATTGTCTTGGTGTGCCCCAGCCCATCTTGGTCCACTGCCCACAGGTTATGCAGAATGTTGAGGCTTTGTGCTCTCCTGGGTGCTCACCATTTTTATAGTGAGGACCTGTCTGTGGGTCTGCCCAATCATTTATCACCTGGGTTCCAGAGCCCGGGAGGGACTGAATAGGGAAGGCCTGGCTGGAGCTACCACAGTGGTAGAACCTGGGGTAAGGATCTGGGAAAGCGAGAGGAATTCAGAGGCTTTGGGAAGGATCAGGAGCTTTGCCTTAGGAAACCAGCAATGCTATTCCTCTTCTGTTTTGGAACTTTTCTTGCTATTTTTCCTATTTTGTTTTTGTGGTGCTGGGAATCAAACATAGGCCCTTGTGCATGACAGGCAAGTGCTTCACCACTGAGCCACACATGCAGCCCTTTTCTTGCATCTTTAAGCAGTTTTCCTTATCACTGAAACCTAAGGGGAAAGAGTCAATTAGGCTTAAATTCTCCCCAAAAAGAGAAATTAGATACTAAGGAATAAAATTTTTACAGATAGGACTGAGCTTGGAGAGCCACAAACCATTGTATTATATCTAAGATTTCTTGTCTTTCTACTGCAAGAACCAATTTTTGTCCCCTTGGAGGTGATATGTCCCAGTTGAGAACACATGCTGCGGAAGGGTAGTTCTGCTTGAACATTACAATCCACAGGTGAGTCCTCTCGCAAACTGCCTCCCATGCACCTGTATCCCTTGTCTTCTAAATCCACAAGAATGGATTTAGCTGCTGTTTGCAGGGATCCCCATTAAATTGCCTGAGACCACAGGGATGTTTATTTATTTATTTTTGAACTGGGGATTGAACTCAGGGGCCCTCGACCACTGAGCCACATGCCCAGCCCTATTTTGTATTTTATTTAGAGACAGGGTCTCACTGAGTTGCTTAGGGCCTCGCTAAGTTGCTGAGACTGGCTTTGAACTCGCGATCCTCCTGCCTCAGCCTCCCAAGTGCTGGGATTACAGGCATGTGCCACCGCGCCTGGCAGGATGTTTATTTTTTATTTAAGAAGTTCAGAGTTAGGTGCAGAGGCTCTATGAGGCCATCCAAGACCCAGGCTTTTTCCATTCAGCCACTCAGCTATCCCCAGGGAACTAGGAACCTCTCCACTCATGGTCACAGGAAGACTGCAGCAGTGCCAGGCATCAGACTACACAAGACTTGCATCTGAAAGGAAGAGTGGTAGAGCAACAGCAAGGAAGCAGTGACAAAGGGCATGTAACTGGTAGGCAACTGATGATGGCTGGCGCCTCCCTCTCTCTCTCTGCTTATTTCTTCGTTCCTCTCCCTTTTGGCTTTATCATTCTGGGTTTTGGGGACTGAACCCAGGGCCTTGTGCATGCTAAGCACTTAGCTGCCCCCTCAGGTGCCTGCCCTGACTTTATCTGAATTAGTATTCTCCAAATCCACGTGTGCATCAATATGCATCCAAGTGGCAGGGTATGCTGGCTGGCTGGCTGATAATGAACAAGTAACACTCTCTCTGGGCCTGGCTTCCTCACTTATGAAGTAAAGGTCACACACTAGGTACTCTTTATTTACAAAAATTTTTACCAAAGTAGAATATAAAGGCTCACAAATCATAAATGTATGATTTATTAGCATAAAAAGTTTATAAAGAATCACCTCCCAGTTCAAGAAGTAGAACATTTTCAGTATCCCATAATACAAAGGTAACACAACTCTGACCTCTGGCCTAGCTCTATGCATTATATAGGTGGAATCATACAGTGAATGGCATCTTTCTTTTTCTTTTGGCAATGGAGATTGAACCCTGGGGTGAGCTTCACCACTGAGCTATATCTCTAGTCCTAGTCTATTTTTTATTTTGAGACAGTCTTGCTAAGTTGCTGGGACTGGCCTTGAACTTGTGATCCTCTTGCCTCAGCCTCCTGAGTCACTGGGATTACAGGTGTGTGGCACTACAGTTGGCTAATAGATGGCTTTTATTCATCACTATGTGAGATTCATTCTCCATGTGTTCCTTCATTCTCACCTGCTGTATGATACTCTATTGCGTGAATATACAGCTATTAATTCCTGCATTTCACTGTTAAGTCATATGAGTTGCTTCTAGTTTTTGCTATTACAAATAGCACAGCAGTGGAGATTCTTGGATCCATCTTTTGGTGGATATCCTTATGCATTTCTGTTGCCTTCTGGGAGGGGCATTGCTGTGTGAAAAGTTCATCTTCTACATGTCCTCTGGGGATCTTTCCTGGTGATGAACCAAATACTTCATGGGGATCTACAGCCACTAAGTAGGTTTTCCAAATTAACCAAAGACTCACTGCTAATAAGACTCAATGTCTTGGGCTGGGCTTATCAGCTCAACATCTTCTCCAGCCCAGCCTCTCTCATGGGTAACCATGACAAAGGAACCTGTATCCACACCCATGTACCAGGGGCTGCTTTCACAGAAAGCCAGGTAGTAGGTATCCTTCAAGGATGGCAGCAAATTGCATTTCTATGGCCAGATAAGGCCCAGCTACTAGGAGTCTGCAAGGTAGGCCAAAGCAGCTCAGGGAGCTCTGGGAAACATCCACTTCACTGTGATCTACTTTATAGCCAGAGCTATGAAATGAATCTGTCAACAGTCAATCTAGTTCATCTGAGTGCTTCTCCTAAATGTTAAGCACCTGGTAGATGTTCAATATAAATAACCATAACAGTTTAGGGGCAAAAAGATCCTGTCATACAATTTTGAAATAGAAAATTTGCCTTTTCAGCAAGTTTTCAGAAGACAGGAAATTTCCCCAAAGTAAGCACTTTACAAATGCTATTTGTGAAAGGAGATTTGGATGGAACTATGAGAGCAGTGTTTCTCAAAGTGCAGTCCATAGACTGGTATCAGCATAAGCGTCATGTAGGAGGTTGTTAAAAAATAAAAAAGTAATCTTATTTTAAAATTAATTAACATGTCTTGGTATGGTGGCTCATGCCTGTAACTTCGATGATTCAGGGGGCTGAGGCAGGAGGATGGCAAGTCCAAGGCCACACTGGGCAACGTTTTGAGACTCCATCAAAATAAAAAAATAAAACGGGTTGGGGACATAGCTTGGTGGCAGAGTGCCTCTGGGTTCAATCCCTAGTAACACACACACATAAGTAACAATGAATCCCACTAATATGTATAATTATAATGCACTAATAAAATTTTTAAAATGATTAAATAAAAAAATTTGAACTATTTCAGGCCCCATTCCAGAAGCAGAATCTCTTGGGTGAGGTCTGGAAATCTGCATTTAACAAACTCAGGTGGTTGTTAGGCACTACAAAGTTTGAGACTATGACTGTGTTCATCCCTTCTGCATGAGGGACCTCATGCTTTGGGGGAGACAAGAGCCTTTTGAAATAGAGAGATAAAAAGATCCTATCATTTACCCACAAACCCCTCTGCTGGTTCTGGGGCAAGTTCCAATTTCTTGTTTGCAAAAACTTTTCAGATCCTGAGCTCAAGAGGACCTTGCTTGCTTCTGAATTAAATTGCTCACAGTTTTGTCTTTGTTGAGGATTGCGCCTTCTCAGTTGCCCCCTTGTTGAGACAGCCCTCTGTGGTCTACTACATGTCACTCTAAATGCTCTCTGAAAACCTCCTTTGTCCTCATCAGCCGTCCACTTCAGAAGTGGTGGTGTTATTTTGAGGCAGGGTTTGGGATGCCATATAGAATAAAGCTATGATTGTATTAAAAACCAGAAGAGGATAAGCAGCTAACACAAACATGAAGAAGGCCTAAGCACACGCTGTACCAGGGCAGACAATGACAGCATGCTCCCTTGGGAGGGCTTTGTTTCTGAGGCCTGGGTATTCATGCACAGCCCTCACAGGCTTGCTGGTGAGGTTTACAGGGTTCCACTTTGGAACCTGAAAGGGATCAGCCCACGTGCCTCCAATTCCATGTGGATGGGGAAGGCCCCATGCAATGTTCTTGGGTGCTGGTGGCACTGGGGACCTCCTCGTCCTCCAACATCTTCTTCAGAGCTCAGCCCTAGAAATCCAAACTTCTGTTCCTAAATTCCAACCAACACCACAGTCTTTTGCTTTGATACAGAAACTTCACATGCTTCTTCCTCTCCACCATGTTGTTTTAAAAACTTTTAATGGAAACAGAGTAACATGCTTTGGGACACTTTTTGTTATTTCAGTGACAATTTCCCACCATAAGAAACATTGAAATGCCACAGGAAATGGAGAATATGAAAAGGCAGGCCTGGGCTAAATTTGAATGGTGGAAACTTTCTACCAAAATATTTTCCATAGAAATTCACTTTCTTTAGTTTTGATGACTACCCACTGGATCATTGTGGCCAGATGCCACTGACCAACCAGGAAATTGGAAAATAAATAAAGAAACTAAGAAACTGTTTCATATGGTCTTTTAGGAACTATTTTTTTTTTTTTTTTTTTTGGTAGCTTTTTTTTTTTTTTTTTTGAGTGGGAGCATAGAAAAGCAGTATTCTGGCCCAAACTGATCATACGAGTTTGGAGTACAGCACACTTAATTACAAAAACTCTATGACTGTTATTTCGTAAGAGTAGTAGAGAGAACTTGAGGGAAAAGAAGGGACACTTGGAGGACAAGGTAGAGGGCTGAGGGCACACTTCCCACAATGCTGGTGTCAGTGTGTGTGCATGGGTGAGGACAGAGTTGCCTGCCTGCCCTCCTCATAGTCCCAGATATGGAACACCTATAGAATTCAATATTGTATGAAGTATAATTATATAATATATAATAAAATTATATATAATATTACTACTAATATACTAGTATATAAGCTCTAGATTAATATTTCCAACCTATTTTAATGCATCTATGTCAATTTCATGGAAATATTTGAAGAATTGAAAACTGAGGACTTAGTGGGTTAACATTTAGGGGCATCTATTCCAGCCAGGCCAGCCTTGTCGTATGACCATGACACAGTGAACCCTATTTAACTCTCATAACCACCTTTGTAAGTATGACTACCTGCTCTCCAACTTCCTCCTTTATAGGTTAGGAGAGACAGGTTTGTTGAGATTAATTTGTTGTGGTCATGCACTTGTAGTGATTAAGCAGAAATTCAAGTGTGGATCTCTTTTCACTTTCCCCTGTTGTCCTGACAAAGTTCTTTGGTCTTAAGGAAATAACATCTCTATTACATTAAGGTGGCCTGATTGTTAAAATAAATAGCACCATCTGATGAGAAAAAGCTGTTTTATAGCTATAGAACACTCATTTCTAGTTATTATGTGTGCTATGTGTTTTAATGGTAACTCAGAAGAACAGATACTAGGGTCTGTAAGCAGCTCTTGAACATGAAAGTATTAAGTTTTACCCAATTCCAAGAGGAACAGACATGGATATTCCTGTGAGGACTGCAGTATTTAAAATTGTTACCAGTTCCCTCTGAATCCCATTTTCCCTAACCAAGGGAGACCCTTACAGGAGAACTAAAGATGACAACTAGAGGACTATGGGTCCAACCCCACGGATTACACCAAAGGAAATAAGGGAAGGTCTTGGAAGCTCAGTGAGTTGCTGACTGATATTTTGGGTCCATTTCAACACTGCCTTCTCCTCCACCTGTTTCTAGAGGAAACAGTATGGTAGAGACCTTAGTGAATCCCAACTTCAGATCTGTCACCAGTTTTTCACAGAAGAGTTTGGGGATGGGCGAGGAAAAATGTTTTCCTTACACTAAACCATTATTTTCCTGGAGGGATGAATGGGTCTGTAATGACTTGTCCTTATAAACAGAAGCTCCAGAGGTGCTTCTGGAAGGTGGGAAAAAAAGTGTGAATTTACCAAAGAGCTGGAAGTAAAACCTTGACTAACCATGCCAGCAAATAAAGTTGAAAATCCAGCTCAGCTAAAGGCCTGGAAAGGAAGCACAAATGCATGAAGAATAACTGGAACCTCACGATTCTTGCAAAAGACCATTTGGTCCAAGTGTGAGTTTCAGGGCCATGAATCATTTGTAGCACACACTTTTCTTTTTTTAAGGATGCCCACTCTTCTGAGATTCACTGTACATAAACGCGGCAAAGCTCAGAAGTGAGATGGCATGGGAATCTATCTCAGCGTGACTTGGAAGAAACCCCACACTCCTCCTTGAATTACCTTCTCTAGGTTCCTGACCGATGTTCTCTAGCTCCTCTGAGCCTCATTACCCTTTATGCTACTCCTACGATATGCATTGTAATTCCTTCTATATGGGGTTATTTCTGTGTGTGCCTTAGGGGCCAAAAGACCCTGACCCACTTGAGTGCCCCCAAAGCTCTTAACCCACAGAGTGGCAGCCGGTGGGCAGATCAGTAAATGCGGGTGGAATGGAATAGGATCCTCCAACATCTTCTTCCACCCCGGCTTTCCGTTAAACATTGCTCTGAAGCTGCGCGCAGCCTCCGCCAGGCCTGCCTCCCTTTGGCGAGGTCCGACAGTCGGAGGACGGGGCAGAGGGTTGAGGGCGCACTTCCTGCCGCGCGGGGGTGAGGGCGGAGCTGCCCGCCTCCCTCCCCAGCCCTCCCTCCCGGCCTCCCCCGCCCTCGCTCTTCCCGCCCCTCTGGGGCGGCCGAGGCGCCGCGGGGGCGGGGCGGCGAGCGGTGGGCGGCGTGGCGGTGCGGGCTGGGCGCCGGGGCCGAGGTGCTGGCGGACCCGCGGCGGGCTTGGGCGCGGAGCTGGGGCGGGGCGCGGCGCGGAGAAGCCCAGCAGGCAGAGCGAGGAGTCCGCGAGCCGCGGCTCACACCAGGCCGGTGCAGGGCCTCGGCCCGAACGGGGTCTCGGCCCGGGGCGCTCGGGGAGACCACCGCAGCGGGCAGCGGGAGGAAGCGGCGGCGGCGCGTCCCGAGCGGTGCGCGCCATGGCGGGCGGGCCCCCCAAGGCCCTGCAGTCCACGGGGCCCTACTCCCTGCGAGACATGCCGCACCCGCTGGCCGGCTCCAGCAGCGAGGAGGCCGTGGGCGGCGACAGCACGCCCAGCCCGGACCTGCTGATGGCCCGCAGCTTCGGTGACAAGGTAGGACGCGTGGGACTGGGGACTGGGCGCCTCATTCCACCTCCCGGGTGGGGGATGATAATTCAGGAGCCATGCTGGGCAGGGGCTGCGCCCACCCTGGTGCCCCTTCCCGGGGTACGGGCGTGCCCTGGCCCCCAGAACCCTCTGTCGCCCCCGTGGGGTCGCAGCTGCAGGGGACAGCGGCTAGGAGAGGAGCTTCTCTGGCTCTGACTGGTTGAGCTCGGGTGACAGCTGGTGGGGAGGGGTCCTGCTTGCGTGTTGGGGCGGGAGGCGTGCATGCATTGCTTGGCGCCCTTGCCCTGGGATGGGGTCCCAAGTTCCTCCAGGTGCATCCCTGGAGGCTGAGCTGCTGAATAACTTGTAGCGCCTCCAGTTTCCTGGGACTGCAAAAAAAAAAAAAAAAAAAAAAAAAAAGCGAGAGTTAATGGCTTTCCGGGGTAGGACTGGGCAGCCTCGGTCTAGCGGCGAGAACTGTCTTCTTCCCCCCAGTCATGTGGGGAGTGATCTTTGTTTAGGTTTGCTGTTTGCCCTGAGGAGTCACCTGACTCAGACCCTAACCGGCGGCTAGAGGAGAGTCTCGCTGTGGTTTTCTGGCTGGGGCTTCATTCACCTCCAACGGCCTACCGCACGGTTTAGGTTTAGCAGAGGCTGGTTTTGTGGTTGATGGAAAGAAAGCTCGCCCTTTGACCTTCTTTGTGCAGAGGGAGGCTCCTGATTTTCTTAGAGTGACACAGCCCTCCTGCTGCTGTGAGAGACAGCAAAGTCCATGGCCGGGAAGGGAGGAGAGATCTCCCCAGTCCCCAAAGCCATTTCAACTGTGAACAGGACTGGAGCAGTGATTCTGTCAGTACCCCTTTTGCCTCTTGGTCATTAATTGCTGAAATTTGAATTGCTCTTAGCACTTGTGATCAGGATTTTCTCCTCCTAGTAAAATACTACATGACTTCTTCCTTGTCCCAATATTAATGAAATCAGGTGACATAACTTTCTTCTCCCCTTAGATGGAGGGCATGTGGTACAGTAAAAATGAGTATGAGAAGATATAACTTGGTGGCTTTACAGCTAGAAGAATTCTGAACACTCAAAATTAGTTAGGGAGGGGTACTTGATGTACCTTCCGGAGGTTTGTAAAGCATCAGGAAGAAGAAAACTTAGGCTAATGAAACCAGAGGGTTGGGTAGCTCAGGGTGGCTCTGTCGGTGTTTTTTTCTCTTCATTTTATAGAAGATATATAGAGTATATGAACACTATATAGAAGATATATAGAATATATGAACACTTCATTTTATAGAAGATATATAGAGTATATAAACACACTGAATAGAGTATATGAACACATATAGAGTATATGAAGAAATATAGAGTATATGAACACAGTATATATAGAGTATATGAACATTTTATAGAAGATATATAGAGTATATGGGAATATCTTGGGCATATTTGACATTAAAAAACTAATTGCTGGGTAATCCCAGTGGCTCTGGAGGCTGAGGCAGAAGGATCTCCAGTTCAAAGTCAGCCTCAGCAACAATGAGCTGTTAAGCAACTCAGTGAGACCCTCTCTCTAAATGAAAAATACAAAAATAGGGCTGGTGATGTGGTTCAGTGGTTGAGTGCCCATGAGTTCAATCCCTGGTACCCCCCGCCCAAAACAAAACAAAGCAAAACCTAATTGTTGAATGACTGAATGAATACTGTGTTGTTTTCTTATGGATAGAGAAATCGTTCTTAAATGGACCTATGTAGAATGGGAACTGAGGTTAAACCTTCTGATTTCCTTCTCAGTTCTGTGTAGGATAGCGAATCAATTATCTATAGCTGTGTAACAGGTCCCAAAATATAGTACCTGAAAATAGTGTCTGTGGGTCAGGAATCTGGGAGCAGCTTTCCTGTGTGGTTCTCACTTAGGTCTTTCAGGAGGCTGCAGTGATGAAGGCTGGACTGGGGGAGGATCTGCTTCCAAGTTCACTCCTGTGGCTGTTGGCAGGCTTTAGTTACTCTGCGTGGGGCAATTTGACATGGCAGCTGGTTTCTCCCAGAGCCAGTGAGCCAATCTTATATAACTAGCCTCCACTGTGTTCTGTGGGTCACGTCGACCAGTGTGCGGGGAGAGTGAGTGAATGTCAGGAGGTGGAGATCCCTGGGGCCATCTTGGAGGTTATTTAAAATATTTGCTCAATGATCTGCTCTTGGGTGACACCTGACTCAGAAGTGTGATCATCATTTCAATTAATAAGTTCTTCGGGGGCTATAATAAGTTCTTGTACCACCAAGATCTGGTTGGTGGGTCAGGATTGAGGCCCAAGTCTGATTACTGATGGTTTCCTTCACAGGATCAGTTCTTTGAGAGAGACAATCTTGAAGGCACTGTTATTAATTATGGAACATTTAATAAGTCTTCTAACAGCTATGGGGAGCATCTAAATGAGACCAGTCTCAAGGGCCTGATTTATAGTAAGCCACTTTTCCTGAGAGGCTTAGCATTGTAATTTCTTTCTCTGTCTGGGAATAACATTTTCCTCCAGTCCTGGCTACCCATGTGTTCTTGTAAATTTCTGTAGAGAGAAGCTAGAAAGTGGCAGAGTGAGTCATAACAGCGGAAGGAAGCCTACTCTTTGCCCTGCTTTCTCTTGCCTAGGTAGCCTGGAGGGTCATCAGAGGGTGGGTGGAAAGTCAAGGGCTATGGTCTTTGAAGTCTGTTTTCTTGCCTCTTTGGACATTGGGATGCTGATGACAAGGATTCAGGGTTGAGGAGTGAAGGTCTGACAGGCTGCCCTCAGTGCACAGTTATTATGCAGAGGTGACTTGCTTCTGTGGCACAGGGTGGTGCCATGACATAGGATAGCCCGGTCTCTTGGTCCAGCTGACACTCTGAATGGCTTCAGCAGTGCTCGAGGAGGGCAGAGACCAAATGTGGTGTGGACGCTTTATCCATAAACTTTTTAAATCATTCAAACCATGGGGTGATGGGAAGAGTTCTTTATATTGCCCTAGGGTTGCTCAGGCTAATTCTTCTGATGCCATCTAAACCCCCAGGCCTTACATCGTTACATCTCTTCTCTCCAACAAAAATTGTAAATAATTCACTTGACTTATTCTCTTTTTTACTTTCATCTATGAATTGCCCTGAGATGTTTCTCCTTTGACTCAGCCTCTGATTTCTGTGTGCCTTCCAAAGAGAATACCTAACCCCTCTCAAGCCCTGCTCTGTGGCTGACACCTCTTCCCATTTTCCTACCCTGTTTACTGAACTTTTCCTCCTACCTTCCTGCCCCTTAGGTCCCCTAGATTTCCCTGAAGTCATAGAAATGGCGGTGTCTTTTCTTTCTATAATCCATTTTAATCAGGGCCAGGAGTTGGGCATCAGGGTCCTTTGTCTCCATCCTTCATTGCCTTTTTTTTTTTTTTTTTGGTACTGGGGATTGAACCCAGGGCACTCCACCACTGAGCCACATCCCCAGCCCTATTTTGTATTTTATTTAGAGACAGGGTTTCACTGAGTTGCTTAGGGCCTCGCTAAGTTGCTGAGGCTGGCTTTGAACTCGCGATCCTCCTGCCTCAGCCTCCCAAGTGTTGGGATTACGTGTGTGCGCCACTGTGCCCGGCTTTCCATTGACTTTTTAAAACCAAGCCCCAGGCCTTGAGGATTATGTCATTCTTTTTATTAATTCAGAAAATATGTGGGGGCCTCCTCTGAGCTTGACCCTGTTCTCAGAACTTGAGATGAATAAATCACCCTAAGCCTGCCCTCTTGGGGGTACATTTTAGTGACTATCTACCATATTATGCAGTAAATGCTGTGAAAGACAGAAAAAGAACAGGGAGGGGGTCTTCAGGACCACTGGCCGTGGGGAGGGGAATTTGGGTGGACCTTACTGAACATTGAGACTGAGCAGACTTGAAGGAAATGAAGGAATCAGCAGGTGGGTGTTTGGAGAAGTGTCAGGTGGAGGGCAGCCAGAAGCAGAGATCTGAGGTTGCGGGCCTGGTGTGTCAGAGAGACCTGGAGGTCAGAGTGCCTGGGGCAGAGGGAGCAACGGCCAGTCACAAGCTAAAGGAATAGAGGGATCAAATTGCATTTGCGTTTGGCCTTGACTTTGAGTGTGAGGGAGAGGGGGCATTACAGGGTCTTGGGCAGAAGGAGGGCATGGTTGGACTCACATGCTGAAAGGAGCATACCGGCTGTGGAATTGGCAATACCTTGTTGCAGAATTAGGACTCTTAAAGGTCAGAAACCAAAGGCAAACTGATGGACCAGAATGGGGAAAAGTCTACTGAGACTATGGGTTTTTGTTGAAAAGGCCCAGGTACTTTGGCTTTAGGAATGGCTGGAACAAGGTATTTAGATGATGTCGGAATCTGTCACTTGTCGTCTTTTGGCTCTGCTTTCTTCTGTACTGTCCCCCTCCCCCCGCCAGCTAGTGAAGGGATATGTTCCACGGACAAGCTTCACGGCTCCAGCAGACAGCTCCTCTTTCCTGATAGTTGTAGTGGAAGCTCTGGGCTAGTGTCTCGTTGGCTTAAATTGGGTCAGGTGCCTAAACCCGTCTTTGTGACTCAGACCTGATCTGAGTTCTTTAACTTTGGAATGAGGAGAGGGATTTTATTCCCCCTGCAATAGTGAAATATACAAGTGAAACATTTAAAAATATGCCTGGAGATTTTAAAGAATATAATGTATCGGTACAGTTTGAAGAAGAATAAAATGAACATCCATTTTAAGACATAGACTATTATAGATATTTTGGAAGCCCCTCTGTGCTTAGGAAGGAAATAGATGGTTTCCAGAGTGAAATCAGGGTGAGGGTCTAGCTCAGCTGTAGTGCACTTGCGGAGCATGTGTGAAGTCCTGGGTTTGATTGCTCAGCACCAAACAGCAACAACAACAAAACCCCAAAGTAAGATCAGGCTCTTCCTGATACCAGAAAGAAGAGTGCATGTGGGACAAGCAGGAAGCAATAAATGTGCATTGCTACCTTTTTCTTTCCTATAATTTTCTTTTTTATCATTTTCACGCTGTGCTGGGGATTGAGCCTAGGGTCTTGTTCGCGTCAGGCTAATGCTTTATTCCTGAGCTACATCCCTAACCCCTGCCATTTTCTCACTTAATTTGTTTGCTCTCATTCATTAAAATCTTGAGACCCCAATTTGCTGTCTTTTGAAATCATGTCCTCATCTTAGAGGACTTCACCATTCACATGAATGATCTGCCCACGTCTCCAAAACTATCGATTTCTTACCCTGTTTATCTCCAGTCACTTTCACCATTTTTATAGTTCATCTGCCCCCTCTCTGGCCACACCCTTGTATGACAATACTAGAACTGGTCCAGCTCTGAAATAATGCCATCAGATATCTTTAAAAATTTTATTGTGTGTATTTTAGGCATATAAAGTGATGTTATGGGATACATATAGATAGTAAAAAGGCTACAGTATTGAAGCAAATTAGCATACTTATTTCATATACTTACTTGTGTGTGTGGGGGAGGGGCAAGAGCAGCTAAACCTACTCCTTTAGCTTGAATCCCAGATACAGTATAATTTTTTTTTACCTGAAATCCATACAGTGACCATTGGCTCTCTACGTGTGTTCATCCCTCATATCTGCTACTTTGCGTCTTCTGACCTCCATCTTCTTGTTTCCTCCCCACCTCTGGGAATCGTCGTTTTATCTTCTCTCTCTGTATATTTGACCATTGTTTCTTAGATTCCACACATAAGTGAAATCATGCAGCATTTCCCTTCCTGTTTCTGGTTGGCTTCACTTAGCCTAATGTCCTCCAGACTCAACCACGTCATGGCAAATGGTGCGGTGTTCTTTTTTATGGTTGGGTAATATTCCATTGCGTATAGATACTGCAGTTTCTTTATCTGTTCGTCTGTCAGGGGATACTTAGGTTGTTTTTGTATCTGTTTTGTATCTGTTGTTGTGTTGTATTGTGAATAAAGCTGCAATGGATGTGGGAGTGTAGATATCTTTTTTTTTCTTTTTGTGGTGGTACTGGAGATGGAACCAGGGTTTGTGCATGCTGGGCAAGCACTCCACTACTGAGCTACATCCCCCGGGGCCAGTGTGGATGTCTTTATAAAGTGGTGATTTCATTTGCTTGGATACAGTGTATACTCAGAAGAGGAATTGCTGGGTCATACGGTAATTCTATTTTGAATTTCCTTAGAAACCTCCATACTGTTTTCCATAATGACTGTACCAGTCTTTATTCCTCCTTAAAGTCCAAGTGTTTCCTTTTCTCCACAAATACCATCTTGCCTTACCCTCCTCTTTCTGGCCTCTGAAGCAGTACTGACTGCCTACACCTGTCCTGACTTCTTGATTTCCGTCACCCCCTTTAGATTCTCTGGCCCATCTCATCAGTTCTTCCTGCCATTATTCTTTTATTTTTCCTAATTTTTTTTTGGTTGTTGATGAACCTTTATTTTATTCACTTATTTACATGAGGTGCTGAGGATCAAACCCAGTGCCTCATACATGCTAGGCAAGCGCTCCACCACTGAGCCCCTGCCCCAGCCCTGGCCACTATTCCTTCCTTGGTTCCCGTGCCCTCCTCCTTTTATATCCCACCTGGAGCATTCCATTTTTTCCTGTCTTTCACCAGTGCCCAGGGGGTGGGGGCACCTTGAGCACTGCTTCCAGTGTCAGTTCACAGGTTCCAGCCATGAGGGCTGCGATGATATTGCGCATGCCTTCCTTTCCATGAGAGGCCCCACGTGCCGGTGGCGGAGCACAGACTTTCCTCTGCTCCTCACACCTTCCACCTCCCATTCTGCCAAGGCCTCGCCTTCTTAGAGAAGAGGCCTCCAGAAAAGAACAACTTCTGAGTAGATTACAAGATAACCTGAATTCTTAGCTCTCTTTTCTTTCTTTCCCCCTGTCTCAGTAGAAGAGATGCTAAGGCTGATCCTGGGTGTAGCCCACTCTTTCTAGCCACTTGGAGACCCTATTCTTAACACCTGTTCAGTTGTTAAGAGTTGGTGGATTCCCTCTCTTATTATTAGAATATGGTTTCTGGGGCTGGTGCTGTGGCTCAGTGGTGGAGCGCTTGCCTGGCATGTGTGAGGCACTGGATTTGATCCTCAGCCCCACACAGAAATAAATGAATAATAATAAAAAAGGAAGAATATGGTTTCTGTGTCCTCCCCAAAGGTTCTTGTGCTGGGAACTTGGTCTCCAGGTGTTGGTAATGGGAGGTGATGTGAACCTTTTAGAGGTGGCTGAGTGGGAGAGCCTTAGGTCTTTGGGGGTATGACCTAGGAAGGGGTCGTGGGCCCCAGTCGTTCTCTCTGCTTCCTGGCTCAAGGTGTGACTTCTCACTCTTACACACACTTCCACCACCACCTCACTGTGAATTCCTCACTAGAACCGAGCTGGTGCAGGTGCTCTGCCCTTGAACTTCCAAATCCTGAGCTAAATAAACCCTTTCTCCTCTTTTTTTTTTTTTGTGATGCTGGGCATTGTATGGGCTGCACATATACTCTACCCCTGAACTGCATCCCAGCCTAAATCTTTTCTCTTTATAAAATGAGTTGCCTCAGGCATTGCATTGTAGTAACTCAAAGCTGACTTTATGCCCTCTTAACTGGCTCATTCCTGTCCATGTTTAAACATCCTCAAAGCTAGTGTGAAGAGAAGTGCTGTTTAGCTCTCTTGCCTGACATCTCATGCCCAGTTTTGTGATTCCTCTTAATGCTCTTTGAAAGGAAGGTTTGCTGTTCTCAACTCTACTTGCTAACCTCTGACTTACTGCTCAGCCTCCTGCCCTCTGGTTTTCAATTTTGCTATTCAGGGACCTCCCTGACTCTTATTGCCAAATTCAATAGGTGCTTCCCAGTTCTTATCTCACCTGGCTTCTTGGAAGGCAGCACCTGATCCTGTTAAATTACTTGCCACCCTTGGCTTCCTGTTTTAGAGTGTGCACTTTGGCACTGGGTCATCTGAATTTGAATCTCGGCTCTACCACTTATGATAATTTGAATCTCAGTTCCACCACTTACGATCTGGGCAACTGCAAATTGCTTAACCTCTCTGAACCTCAATTTCCTCATCTGTAAAAAGAGGGTCACAGAAGTAGTCTATCAATGGGTTACTTTGAAGGTCAGTGAGTTCGGACAGTAGTGCCTGGTACTTAGTGAAGCTTTAATCAATGTAAGGTGGTGGTTATTATTCCTTGATTGCATTCCAGATTTCCTTTCTATGTTTTTTGTCTGTCAATTTCCATGTCAGTTGTGGTCCCATCAGGGAATAAAAAACGCTGAGGTTACTTTGCACTGAGAGACTATAGTGCAGGGAATTAGTTACCTAGGTGATGGAAAACCTAAGATGCCAGGGGAACCCAGAGAGCAGCAATGGCAGGAAGCCGCTGTCATCCTCAGGACCTGAGAAACAGGGAAGGTGGTGGTGTCAGCAGAAGCCAGGAGCTTCTGTGGGAGTTAGCCTAGAGGCAGGGCTCCTGCAAGAGCTGGAACCACAGAGGAAGTGGGTCCTGGAGAGGACGCTGTGTGGCTGGGGACACTCACTGGGGAAGAGAGGAGTTGGGCAGTGGGGAGAACACCTGGCTCTTCTTGTCCTGCTGTCTGGGCTTTCAGCTCTTTCATTGGCTGAACTGTGGTCTGTCATGGACACATGCCCCTTGGGGAGCCCATCAGTCTTTCCTGAGGTTAGTTGGATGGGTGCTGGGGGAAAGGGCTCTTTCTGTTAGATTGTGAGCAGCTGTTTCCTGCAGTGGGGAGCGTGCCTGCTTAAGGATGAAGCCAGAGAAGGAAGTAGAGCCAGGAGAGGAAGAGGGGCAAGAGCACGAGAATTCTGGGCCAGCTGTGCCTGAAGCCAGCCTGGCTTCCTGGTCATGGGAGGTAGTCAGTTCCCTTTTGTTAACACTAGTCTCAATTTGGTTTATTACTTAAAACTGGGGAAAAAAAAAAGTTTGACCAGTACATTGACCTTAAAATACAAAGTAAAAATTTAGTTTTACTTTGGGAATGTTGAGGAGGTGTTTCATTCCTGTTGATCAGCTCTGTTATTGAGATGTATGTCTTCCAATCGGTTCAGGTGGCAGAGGTGTGTCTTCACCAGGTCTGTGAGGCTTGAGGAGGCATTCAGGTGTGATGGGTAAACCCCATGCCAAGGCAGTAGCTTGAGCAGAGCTTCCAAGGTGGAGATGACGGTGCTCAAAGTAGGAGGATTGGGTTGGGTCAAGTGTGGAGCGTGGGTCTGAGTGTCTCGAGGGGGGACTGGTGAGGGAGAACCTGGGCAGACAGGTCAGGAGGGACTGCAGGCTGCTCTGAGTGCTGTGATGTGGAGTTAGCTTTTTTCTTTAGCCAGTCTCAGAGGGTCTTTGAGCAGGGAAATACATGATCAATGCTTAGGATGGGGAGAGACTGGCAGTGCAGAGAAGCGGTGGACAGGGGTTAGCCTGGCTGAGGCTGGAGGTATTACTTGGGAGAAGGAACTGTAAAGATGACTAGTTTTGATGTCCAGGGGACTGATGCACAGATATGGAACAAGTGTGCAAATGACATGCACAGATGCCCAGTGTAAGATGCTCCTTACAAAGCCAGGAGTTCAGCACCGAGGTTGTCTGAAGCCTACTGCTGGAAGCCTGGTCCAACAAATCCCACCTCAGGGAAGCTCTTTATTAAATGGACATATAATCCCCGTAGATCCAAACAGAGATGGGAGTGGAAGACAAAGAAGTTGAAGCCAGACTTCAGACAGAGTGGGTGTTGACCATGAAGGGGAGGGCAGGATGTGATAGCAGTTTGAGGACTGAGCCTTGGTGGAGGCAAAGGAAGTATGTAAACATGAGCATGGCCAGGACCGCAGATTCACGTGTGAGCAGTTGGGCTTGCTTATTAGACATTAGAGAGATCATGTGGTGTCTCAGGCCTGCCTTGCCCTGCGGAATTCTTCATTTTGGCCACCACAGCAGGGATCAGGAATTAATGCCAATGTGTGATTTTTGAGTGTGAGTGTAGAGATAGGGAAAGGGGGACATTGGGAAAAGGTGTTTCAGGGATCCCGTTAGAGAAAAGCACAGAGGTCGGGAGAGCCTGCTGCCCGCTTGGGTGGCAGAGTGCAGGTACTTTTCAAAACCCCAGTCTCTCAACCTCAGCTACATCCCTGGCTCTGTGCTCAATGCTGAGGGTGTAGAGATAGATTTTTTAAAAAAAACTTTTCCCTTGAGAAGTTCATAGTTCAGTGAAGAAGAGAGACACACAAACAGATGTTTGCATGTAAAAAGTGCTGAACATATTTACTCACTCTGACCTTTGACAAGGGTCTTGACCTTTTATTTATTTTTTAATATTTTGTTTCATTTGTAGGTGGACACAATACCTTTATTTTATTTTTATGTGGTGCTGAGGATTGAACCCAGGGCCTCACACATGCTAGGCGAGCACACTACCACTGAGCCACAACCCCAGCCCATCTTGACTTTTTAATGCTTTCATTTCCCCATCTGAATTTTGGAATGTCTTAAAGGGATGTTTTGAAGCTTAAATGAGTGTTTATAATGGCATCTTCACTACAGGTTGAGCATCCCTATCCAAAAATCTGAAATCCACAATGCTCCAAAATGTAAATGGTTTAGATTAGCAATTTCAGATTTTGGAGCATTTCAGGTTTTGGATTTTTGGATTGGGGATTCTCACTTAGTAAGCTATATGTAAATATTCCAAAATCTGAAACTTTTGGTCCCAAGCATTTTGGATAAGAAATACTCAGCCTAGGTATTGTTGCCAGTGGTAGGTGGTATTGTTGCCTTAGAAGTAGATGCAACTGCTGGTCATTTATTTGAGGGGCAAAAGAAACAACATTAGAAGAGCTGGGAAGTGACAGAGGGAAGGGATGTTAATCACTAAAGGGTATGTTACCAAGCCAGTCTCCACTGAGCACACCAGGTCATTACCCAGCAGGGAGCCTCTCCAGGTGAGGGAGCTAGGGGTCTTCCCACTGCAACTCTCATTGGCCATTGGTTGAAGGCTGCTTGGGTCGGGTGTTTGGGTATTAATTCTCAGCACTTTCCAACCTGCCCCGTGGTGGGCAAAGCAGGTTCAGTAGCAGGGGAAGCAGTTAGGCTGAGAAATGCATGTGCTGGGGTTTGGGAGTCAGGTCAGGGGTGCTGATGTGGTGGAGACAAGGGGATATTCAGGTGGGGCCCCAACAGCATCTGTTACAGTAATTATGAAAGTGATGTACTGGGAATAAAGCAAGGGTGCCCTTGCTTAGGAAGGTAGTGACTTTTCCAAAGAAGATAATGTTTGTGCTGGAGAATGAAGAAGATGGTTTACAAATAGGCAGAGGCAGGAAGAGCATCCAAGGCCGCCAGAACCCCTCAAAACCCAGAATGGGACAGCACTTAGCAGTGTCAAGTGATGCATGTGGTGTGCTAGGGGGTCAGAAAGTGATGTCTGGAGAGGTAGAAAACGGGCAGATTGTGCCCTGTAGTGACCAAGAGTGGAGGTTTTAGCTTGAGCAGTAGGGAGGCAGGTCAGGTGTCATGAAGGGCAAGAGCAGCGCCATGTTTGTGGTTTTAAGAGAGGTTACTATGATCAAGTCCCTAGCATGGATTGGGTACATAGAGTCTGGAGGTAGGCAGTCCTGGGAGGAGGCTGTTGCAGCAGGAGGTTGGGGGAGGGCCTAGACTGGCGAGTGTATTGGTCAGTTTTGTTTGCACATGAAAGATACCCAACTTGCATTAACTTGAACAAAAAGCTGAACCTATTGACAGGCTCCTTTAACCATAGGAATGAGTGGAACTTCTGAATGCCACCCAAGATTGGTTGTATTCTCAGACAAGTTTGGTCCATGTCAGGAAACATGGTAGCTGGCAGGCATCTTTCATTCCTCACATTATACAGCTCTGCCTCCAGGGAGTCAGCCAGCTTCAGTCTTCCCAGGGAAGAATGTCTTGGACTTGGAAATACCCATCCTCAGACCAATCAGATGGACCTTGAGAATTGGGTACTGTGATTGGTTCAACTTGGCTCAGGAATTCAACCTGGGCCAATCAACTGTGGCTGAGGGAGGAGTTTGAAGAGGTATGGAAGCCCCCTTCTTGCTACAGGGTCCCAAACGCAGCTTTGAGGGGTGCTGGACAAAATAGCAAAAGATCTCTACAGGGCGATTCTGGTCACTGGCTTTGGTGACTGGCTAAATGATGATGGCAAGACTGAAACAGGAATTTGAGAAGTAGATAAAAAATCAAACTATGTTTTCTAAGGCATATATGCTTCTTTTTAAGAAAAAAAATATAATTTACATGCCATAAAACTTTTTTTTTTATTTGAGATGGGGGTCTCATGATGCCCAGGCTGACCTTGAATTTTAGGGCTCAAGTGATCCTCCTGCTTTAGCTTCCTGAGTAGGTGGAACTACAGACCCCACCACTATGCCCAGTCACAAAATTCACCTTTTAAAGCATACAACTTAGTGGTTTTTAGTATATTCACGAGACACCCTGTACCTGTTAGCAGACACTCTGTTTTCCTTACTCCCAACCCCTGAGAGCTAGTAATTGGCTTTCTTTCTCTCTGGATTTGCCTATATTTGGGCATTTTGTATAAATAGAATCATAGCAATAGGTGGTCTTTGGGTCTCCTTTCTTTTGCTTTGGCTAATGTTTTAAAGGTTCATCCATGTTGTAGTATATATCAGCACTCAATTCTGTTTTCTACCAGTTTTATTGAACCACAATTGATAAAAACATATATATATTTAAGATGTACAATGCAACATTTTGATATATTTGTTATGAAGTGATTACCCCTAATTAAGCTAATTAGCATGTCCATCACCTCATATAATTACTTTGATGAGAACACTTGAGATCTCCCTCAGCAAATATAAAATAGATTATTATTAATTGCAGTCACTATGTTGTATGTTAGGTCTCCAGAATTTATCACGTAACAGAAAGTTTATATCCTTTGACCTCTCTCACCTTTCTCCCTACCCACCAGCATTACTATTCTTTTTTTTTTTTTTTTTTTTTTGCGGTGCTGGGGATCAAACCCA
>JAJEJO010003404.1:0-22676 GCA_020662805.1 Glaucomys volans
CTCGGCCACTGAGCCACATCCCCAGCCCTATTTTGTATTTTATTTAGAGACAGAGTCTCACTGAGTTGCTTAGGGCCTCACTAAGTTGCTGAGGCTGGCTTTGAACTCGCGATCTTCCTGACTCAGCCTCCCAAGTCGCTTGGATTACAGGCGTGCGCCACCGCACCCGGCTCCCAGCACTTTTTAATTTTTATTTTGAGACAGGGTCTCACTGAGTTGTTAAAGGCCTTGCTAGGTTGCTGATGATGCCAGCCTCAAAGTTGCCTCAGCCTCCTGAATTGCTGGAATGACAGGTGTGCCCCACCTCGCCCAGTTCACCCTACATTTGTATCTAACCCCCTCCTCCCACATCAGGTAAGTAAGTTGCCAATGATACCCTTGGAGAATCCCCCACTTTGGGGGTGCCTACCTCTGCCTTGGAGGAACAAGGGACTCATGCACCTCCTCATTCACTCCCTGCTGAGCTGTTCCCCAGGCACCAGGCACCTGGGCTCTGTCCACCAGCAAGAGCAAAGGTGCCTGCGTTCCTGGAGCTGTTGTTCAGGGATAGGGAGGAAGACAAGCAGGTTTTGCTTAGTAAATAAGCAAATCATCAGCTGGGCACAGTGGGGCACTGTAATCCCAGCGGATCGGGAGGCTGAGGCAGGAAGATGGCAAGTTCTAAGCCAGCCTCAGCAATTTAAGCAACTTAGTGAGACCTTGTCTCTAAATAAAAATATAAAACAAGGCTGGGGATGTGGCTCAGTGGTTAAGGCCCCTGGGTTCAATCTCTGGTACCAAAAATAAATAAATAAATAAGCAAATCATCTAGAAATTAGAAGGGATAACAACACACAGAAAGCAAGAGCTGGGCTACGTTGTGGCTGGAGCACTGGTGGGTGCGCATGGGGTGCAGTATTAAGTAATGGGCAGAGGAGGCCTCACCGAGCAGCCCCTGAGCAAGGCAGGCAGTGAGCCCTGCGGATGTGTAAGCCCAGCAAAGACCCGGGAAGGAGCTCCTCTGAGAAGCAAGAAGGCCAGCAATGAGCCAGGCTCAGTGGTACTCACCTGTAATCCCAGCACTTGGGAGGTTAAGGCAGGAGGATCACGAGTTCAAAGCCAGCCTCAGCAACTTAGCGAGGCCCTAAGCAACTCAGTGAGACCCTGTCTCTAAATAAAATACAAAATAGGGCTGGGGATGTGGCTCAGTGGTTAAGGCCCCTGGGTTCAGTCCCTGGTACCAGGGGGGGAAAAAAAAAAAAAGGCCATCAATGGAGGTGGAGGGTAAGAGTGGCAGGTGGAGGGACGAAGGGGCCACAGAGGGGAAATGGTGGTGCAGCACCTGCCACCACGACAAGGCCATGACCCTGACTGGTAGGCACCATGGCAAGGCATGGAGCTCAGGAGAGACCTGACCCACGCGGCTCCTACCCAGTCCCTACGGCTGCACCCAGGTGTGAGGAGGAAGTAGAGACCAGGGCAACAGCTCAGGCAGGCAGCCAGCAGCAACAGATGCTGGACCCATGGTGAGGGCACAGCCAAGAGGAGGGGCGAGGAGGACAGAGGGTCCCATGAGCCATGGGGGGCTGGGCTGAGTGGGCTGGTGGAACTGCCGTTGGGATCCCTGGGCACTGGGCAGGGCCAGGGTGGAAAGTGAGGGTACTTCTAGAACAATTTGCAAGCCAAGGAGTGAAACAAAACAGAAAGGATGCTTTTCTTTCACTCCAGGCCATGTCAGGAGGCATCCTGATCCACCCGCGGCCCAGGGTCTTCTCAGGGTTTGGGGGTTCTGTTCCTTTAGGAAGTAGTTCAGGAATATGAAAAATGTAGAGTAGGAGAATTTTAAAGCTGCTCTTTTTTTTCTAGGTGGATTAAAGGTTCAGAAATGGCAGGTGACTGTGCCCAGAGCTCCGGGTTCACACCCAGGCTCAACGGCTTACTGCCGGGACCCACAGCCTGGGCAGGTCCCCGACTTCTCCCCACCTGTTTCCGAGGCTGTAAAGCAGGGGCACTTACAGCACCTGATTCGTGGGATTGTCCTGAGGATCAATTAAGGTAATAGCTGGAAAGCACCGGCAGGGAGGAAGGACCCCCTAAGTGGCAGTTTCTGCGGCCTCCATTCTGGGGGTGTGGTCGTTCTTTTTTGCTGAGAAAAGTCAGACAGCTCAGGAAGCAGCTAGAGGTTGGGACTCAGAGAAGCACTCCCCAGCTCTCCGCTCAACCACATCCCCAGGTGAATGTGGAAATCCCTAACCGGGCCTCTTTCACTTTCCACACTCTAAGGGGAAACGTCTAGAATTTTATAATATAGAAAGAGTGAAGTTTGGGTGGAACATAGAATGGACTTTCCAGCAGGGAACTGGGAGTTTTTGTCAAAGTTTTTAGGAAAAGAAACCCATGAGGAGCTTAGCATCGATGAGGCTGCTTCCAGAGAAGCAGAGCCCAGACCACCCTTGGGAGGCCTCTTCTGAGTCCCTCTGTGCTCTGCTGCTGTGTGACCTTCAGGAACCACTTAACCTCTCTGAGCTTTCTGGTTAAACAGAACTGTTAATACCTATCTAGCAGTCTGTGTAAGGAATAATTGAGATAGCAGGGTGAATGCTAGAAAGCCACTTCAACCTACACAATCAAACCTACAAGAGGCAGAGTTGGTGACCAGGCTGTGTTGAAGCAGGAGAGGTGGGTGACGGAGATCAAAGAAGAGGCCTGACTGCCTGGACTTTCCAACATTAGGCCCAGAGAAAATGTAGATGAGGGATAAACAGGAGCTGGCCTGACACCTCACCTCTTGCTCACTACCCTGTGCCCAGGGCTCCCAGCCAGTCAGGGAGGGACAATGGCCTCTGCAGCAGGCAGCAGGCCCGACTTCAGCAGCCCAAAGGTCACAGGCTTCATGGAAAAAGAAAGTAAAACTCATCTTCCCTCCTGGGCTCTCAACACTAAACTCCAGGCCTGTCCAAGAGGGCCAGCCTTGCCCCTCCCGGGTCAGCAGTGTCCCTCACACTCACCACCCCCAGGCACTGCTGGGGTCTTCACATACAGAAGCCTTACCATAGCCCATTTTACACCCTGAAACTGAGCCCAGAGATGGGAATTAACTTATCCCAGGTCACTCAGCTCCCCAAGAAGCAGGGCCAGGAGTCAGCCCCAGCGCTCATGCAGTGGAGAGCACTTGGTATTGAGGATTACAAGAAAGCGAAACAGAAAGTAAAATCTTTTTTTTTTTTTGGAAATCAAATCTACAAGTATGGAAACTGTATACCAGGATGGTCCGATTATGAACCTAACACAGGAAGAGGGGAAATTCCTCAAATGTGCCTTTACTAGACCACTTGGTCTCACTGGAACCAAGGGTCTCACAGCTTTGGGAGCCTGGAGACCCACACACTGTGCCAGATGCTTTACACAAATTTAATTAAAAATCACAATATTCGATGGAGTAAGTGGTATTATTTTATGCTTGAAAACCAACACTTAGGTAACACATAATAGGTATATTATAAATGTCCTAGTTAAAAAAGAAAAGGCCAAGTTCCTCGAGTGTAGTTCATTCACACGGAGGTACTGACATCCCAGAAGAGCTCTGCTCCCCAAGGGACCTCAGCTCGGCACCACCGCCCTGGGGACCTACCCTTGCCATTCACCTGCAAACTCCTTCTCCTCCCTCAAGGTGGCTCCACGTCTCCACTCCTGCCTGCCTCCCAGCACAGCAGGACGTTTATGGGATGAGTGTCATTGCTGGGCTGAGCCAGGGGAGGGAGTGATCCGCTCCGAGCCCAGCCTGACGACTAGGGCTCCATCTGATTCACAGCATCCACCTGACACACTCGCCTTCTCAGCAAAGGCCTGTGGCCGGGGGGGACGTGCTGCTTGCTCCTTGAGCGTCTCTCAGTCCCTCTGGAGTGCAGAGACAGCCCTGCAAGGACCTGAAGCCCCGAATCAATTTGAGAGGTGTCCTCTTCTTTCTCCCCCTCTTTGCACCTTAACCAGGTCTGCAGAGGTTCTCCAGAACATCTGGCAAACTTAGATCAGACGGCAGTAAAAAAGGGAGCCTGGGTTGGGGAAAGGTATCACTTCTTCACAGGGCCATGCCTGAGTTTCAGTTCGGTCTGGGTGTTTGGTTCCTGGCTGGGGCTGGCTCAACAAGCCAGATTCCAGAATGGTGTGGGTGGAGGAGAAAGGCAAAGACTGAGGGTCCACGTGTTCTAGCAAATTCCGAATGCAGAGAGATTTGCCCTCAAAGTCTCCACTCTCAGTGTCTCCCTGATGCCCTGCAACAGTGAGCCGCTGCTGCCACGAGGGGCACAGCCCTATCATGGGATCACTAGAATAGTCGGGCTGAGCCCATGGCAAGGGGTGATGGGTTTCCATGCCCCCTCCCCCGAGAGGGGAGAAGAGTTACTGTTGAGATGATATAAAAATAATAATAATAATGTCTCAAATTAGCATGTTTTTATTTATTAATCTTTAAAAATTGTGCCTTCTACCCAGTGGGAGTGAAATCAGAGAACACTCAGCTACTTAGTCAGCCCCCAACGCACACAGACTCAGCACACATGTTCTATTTCAATGGTTTCCTAACAGCTCAGCATAGTTCAAGTTCACATTTTACACAGATTATGTCCCCAACCTCTGCAGTCCTACATTTTCCTGTTTAAACAGAAAACAAAACAGTCCGGTCTCCTAGCGCCAGAAGAAATTTAGAGTGACCAAGAACTAGACTCTGGTTCTAGAGTAATGGATGAAACAAATGTCAAGTTTCCTGAGCATTTAGTCATCTCCCCTGATTTTTGCACAAGAAGAAAAATTGGGGGAATTTTGCCACAGAAAATAGAAACAGATGGTGAATTTTCTGGTTTAGGTGTTTTAGTGAAAATGTTTTGAATATGGGGATCATTAAAATCCCCTGGAAGCCAGGCATGGTAGCAAACGCCTATAATTCCAGCTACTTAGGAAGCAGAGGGAAGAAGATCACTTGAGTACAGAAGTTCAAGGCCAGCCTGAGCAACGTAGCAAGGCCCTCTCTCAAAAAAATTAATAAAAATTTTTTAAAAATTTTTAAAAAGTCAGTAGAACCGATTTTTGTTTAAAGTTGGGCAGTATTGCAAATTCTGGAATTTTATTATAAATGGAATTTTTACAAAGCTCTGTCAAACTAATCCTAAGGCTTAAGGCTTTTCCTAAGTAATTGCAACTTTGTTGTTCCATGTGAAAGCAGTTTTCCAAATTAAAATTAACAAAAAAAATGTTCTTTAATCAACTGTGAGCAAAGATGACTCGAAAAATCTAGCTATGCTGAATACTAAATATGAATATGCAAAGAAAACAAATTTTGACAAAGTCACAGACAACTTTTGCAGACGTTTCCAAAACAGAAATCATAGCTTTATAATTTTTCATTACTGTGACCAACCTATGTAGAAGAATAAATTTTCTCTTTTTTCAAAAACACATTAATGCAACTAAAAACTACTAATCCATTACTTTTTCCTGTTCTTCGCTATTACCTTTATTTTTCGTTTTTTATTTTTATTTTTATGGCATGATTACATACACAAAATCCAGTAAAAGAAAATGTTCACTGTATGCATTTCTTTTCTGGATGCTATTATCATTCATTTCATGACTATTGCTGAAAGCAATGTTGTCAGAGGAGAGGGACATTAAGAAGTGACCACTCCAGATGTCACACACGCCAGGTATGCCCAGCTCTTTACTTGGATTGAAATAACAATGGTAATGAATTACCTTCGGGCGTTCCACAAGGGTGCCAAGTACTGCTCAGAACCCTTCCTGAATGTTAAGTGATAGAATCTTCATTCTGGGGAACAGAGTGAACTTGAACTTGATCGAAGTCCCACAGTGAAGTACTCAATGGCCTATCACAAAAATCTCTACTCCGACCACTCTGCTGGGCCCCTCCTGGATGACACGAAGCCTCTGCGAAGCCCCCTTACCACATCCAGGTTAGCACGGCTGGGAATGTGCTGGCAGGGCGGGTCACCAGGCAGCTGACTGGCGGAAAGGCCCCTGCGCGGCAGGTCCAGCCGCGGACATTCAGCCCCGCGAGCCTATCCCGCGCTGGTGACTGGACTCAGAAGGGCAGCCCTCGACCTTAGGGAAAGCCTCGCCCTTCCCACCTCGCTGTTCCCGAGGGTCCTGCCTTCCCCGGGGCTCGCTCAGGCAGGGCGGTCCCCAGCCTGCCCCGCGTTGGGCGAGAAGTCCCGAGACAACTCCAGCAGGTGACAGCTAAGCCCCTCTGCCCACCGATGGCCCCGGCCTGCGCCAGGACCCTCTCTCCAAAGTAACAAACCGGCTCGGAGACCAGGAGCGACCCTGGACCCGCGGCCAGCCGGCGGTCCTCGCCCCGCACTTACGATGGGCGCGCGCATCCTCTGTCGCGACGTGGACGCTCAGTGTCCGGCGAACTGCACTCCACCTGCGGCCGAACTGCCTGAGGAAGGGGAGCAGGAGCTCAGCAGGTCGCCAACGCGACCCTCCGGGAGTAATCACCGACCCCCGCGACTGCCGCCCGCCCCCGAGCCCTGCACTCGGCCGGCGCTGCCCCTGCCGCCACCGGGTGCTTCACCCGAGCGCTCCGCCCGGGGTCGCCACCCGGAAAGTCAGCGGCGACCGTCGCGCCGGCCGGGCCACTGCGCCGCGCGCCGGCTCCTCCTCCTGGCGCGGGGACCGGCTGCGGGCCGCCCACCTAACTTGCTCACCGGCGCCCGCTGGACGCCGGCCTCCCAGGCAGCCCCGGGGACGCGGCGCCCCACGCGTCTCACCTTCCCTGCGCCCCAGAAAGAATCGCCCCACCCACCTGCAGACTTGGGAGGCTGGCCAGCCGCCGCAGCGAAGGGAACCAGTTTAATGGCCGCAGAGCGCTGGCCAGCGCGAGGTCACCCCGCCCTTCCCCTGTGACTGGCTAATGACAGCTGCGCAGGGCTCCCGACCCCACCTCTGCAGGCAGCTGGAGGCAGCCGCGCCCGCCGGCGCCGCCCCCGGGCGGCCGGTCTTCAGGAACAGGTGCCCTGGGCGGGCTCTGTGTAGACACAGCACGCTGTGTAGACACAGCGCCGGGATCAATTTACTTACCTGCTCTAGAGCGGAGTAGTTTTAAAAGTGACAGTTAAAGAAATACAACATCCCGCCGCTCTGTTTTAATTTAAAGGCCGTTGAACAAAAGCAGGTGCAGGAAGATCATTCTGATCTCTTTTCTGTTTCGTTTCCTCCCCCCTTGGGGGTGGTAATGCAGTATTTTATTTATTCTATTAATAATGAATATCTGAAAACATTTACAATCCTTTTTTAAAATGTTTTTAGTTGTAAATGGACACAATGTCTTTATTTGTTTATTTCTTTTATATGGTGCTGAGGATGGAACCCAGCGCCTCACACATGCTAGGCAAGCGCTCTACCGCTGAGCCCAACATTTACAGTCTTAAATTTTACCTGAGAGAAGAAAACTTTCATTTTCTTATATTTCAATATCGAGCAATAATAAGAGAAAATAGTCAATAGAATTATGGGCAAAATTATTGTCAAAGACGTCTCAAACTTGATGTTAGCATGTTTACAAGCAACTCAGTTTTCGGTGTAAAGTTCTTTGCCTTCAAGAAAGTACATTTGGTTTACTTCACTAATAGAAATATCTCTTACTGCTGGGATGGCCTCTTCTTACCGTTTCTGCAGCTGTTGATTTTTAGCATAGTTATCTGTGATTGTGTGAATGGAGTTGAGTGGAGAAGGACTTATCATGGAATTCCAAACAAAAGTACATTCGAGGTGGCACTGGCCTGTAATCCCAGAGGTTGGGGAGGCCAGGCAGGAGGATCTCGAGTTCAAAGCCAGTCCCAGCAAGGGCAAGGCCCTAAACAACTTAGTGAGACCTTGTCTCTAAATAAAATACAAAATAAAGCTGGGGATGTTGCTCAGTGGTCTAGTATCCCTGAGTTCAATCCCTGATACCCACCCCCCCAAAAAGACTTCATAACCCATTACTATAGTAATAAAGAGGTAGACAGATAATGCAGGAAGTGCCCAATACTTTTGAGGCCAATAGATTAAGCCAAGATTCAGGAATAAAAGCCCACACAAGATAAATTATGAAGTCAAACCGGGAGCTTAAGAAGGGAACAAAGCCACAAATCGCATGGCTACGGTGAATTTTTTGCCATTTTCCCTGTGGCTTTGGACAATCTCAGCTTCCACATCTCTACGCAGGCCCTGGCCAGGGAGCCGCAATGGTGGAGGAAGAGACCAACTTCAAGGTCTTTTCTGTTTCTTAAAAACAGACCAGCAAGGCACAGTGACACATTACCTCCAGAGACTCAGAAGGATGAGGCAGGATCAGCAACTTAGGGAGACCCTGCCTCAAAATAGAAAGGGCTGGGGTAGAGTAGCTCAGCGGTAGAGAGCCTCTGGGTTCAATCTGGGAAGGAAGGGAGGGAGGAAGGAAGGGAAGGGAAGGAGGAAGGGAAGGAGGAAGAAGGGGAAGGAGGGAGGAAGGAAGGAAGGAAGCAGATGAAATTCCCATGTCAAAACATTCCCCTGTACTAGAAGGAAGAGCAACACCTTTCCTCCAGGAAAGAATTCTGTATAGACCTTGTTAAAATAAGCCTTCAGGGCTGAGGATGCCGCTCAGCCACAGAGCAATACTGGATTTGATCCCAGCACTGAAAAAACAAAACGAAACAAAAAGCAACGAATGATGATGATAACCACTCTTTGTCTCAGTCAGGGTGTAAGGAAGTGACTCTGCTTCTTGGGTCTTCGTTTCTTTATGAAGTCGCCTGTGCCACAGAAAACCATATTAAAGAAATGTGCACGCTTTGCCCCTTTTACCCTATCTTATGCCAATTTTATTCTCAAGTCCAGCCAGGAACCTGGGGTAGAGGTAGAGTTTTGCTCCTTCCTACAAAACTGTATTAAAAGGAAAGAGAAGAAAGGAGCCAGATTGCACACACCTGTAGTCCCTGCTTGTAGGGGGCTGAGCAGGAAGATCACTTGATCCCAGGAGTCTAGAGCCAGCCTGCACAACACAGCGATACCCCCCAGGTCATTGGGCCTTACGCCATAGGATATCCCCAATACCTTCCACGAACGCTGACACACAGTAGCCATTCTGTGAATTAGTGATTGAAAACATGATTGGCAGCCAGGCATGGTGGCGCACGCCTGTAATCCAAGCAACTTGGGAGGCTGAGGCAGGAGGATCGCGAGTTCAAAGCCAGCCTCAGCAACTTAGCGAGGCCCTAAGCAACTCAGTGAGACCCTGTCTCTAAATAAAATACAAAGTAGGGCTGGGGATGTGGCTCAGTGGCCGAGTGTCCCTGAGTTCAATCCCTGGTTCAAAAAAAAAAAAAAAAATGAAAACATGATTGGCCAAATACAGGTCCTTCCTCTGCACTGGACTCTGGCTCCCTAAAGTAGAACCAGCTCCTTTTGTCTCTGTACTCCTGCCACTGAATGCCAGCACGGAGCCTTGGAGTCGGGATGCTTGGGACAAATCCTGGCCCTACCCATTGGTAGTTGCAGGGCCTGTGGTCTAGTTCCCTCTGAGTCTCAGTTTGTTCATCTGTAAAATGGGGTGATGATATTAGATAACGTAAGAATACATTCCCCAAAGGGAGAGAGCCACACATGAAATGATGCTTATAAAGGTCTGCACTTGATGTCTGGCATGTGGAAAATCCTTGGAAAGTCTTTGATCGGACACGTAGGCTATTATTAACATGGGAAGAATCACGTGCTCATCATCACATGATATTCACCAGCTTCCCAGGAAGAAGAGTCAGAGGTAGTATACAGAAATACCAGAGTTTTATGCACATTATTACTCAACCAACCCATTGCCCAGCACATTGAGCTAGAGACTGTCAAATCACTAGGACGGAGAAGGTTCTGTTTTGTTGTTGCTCGTGCAATGCTGGGGATGGAACCCAGAGCCTCATGCATGCTAGTCAAGCGCTCTAGCACCAAGCCACATCCCAGCCCAAGAAGTTCTGTTTTAAGGAAACCAGACTGACTTGTGCCTCTCCTCACCCTCTGCTTCCGGATGGACCCAGATGCTCCTCCCTTACCCTTTTTTCCTGCTCCAATGCTAGACAAAAACAAGACAAGACAAAAGGCATCCATGCTGGGGGTGCAGCTTGGGGTGTGTATATTTAGTTTTCCTGCAGCTTAAAGAGAGCTCTGCAGGAAGGCCCCAGGTCTCAGTGGGAAGCAGCTCCTCGAGGCTGTCACCATCATGAGCAAGACTGTCCTTAACTCCCACCTCCGTCTGTTCTTGGTTCCTTATAACAAATACCTAAAAATGGATCATTTATGCAGGAGAAGTTTGGCCAACAGTTCTGGAGACTCGTAAGCCCAAGATGTAGTGCAGGCACCTGTTTCCACAGCCTTGCGCTACTTCAGAACATGGCAGAGGGCAGCACGTGGCAAGACCGAGCAAGAACCTAGAGAAGCCATGAATCCACGGATGCATTGGCCCAGTCACCTTTCAAATGCCATTCACATCTGACTTTGGGGATTCAGTTTCCAGTGCATGAAATTTGGGGAATATTTTTAAACCATTATACCCCCATACCAAGAGAAATAGACAGAAAACCAACTAATACCTGACCCTCAAGCTTCCACATACCTCAGTTACAGAGCCCCATTCTTCTGAAAAGGGAAACACTAGTTTTTAAGTATTTGGTAGCTTCTCCACTCTGTCTTCCCAAGGGGATGGATTCAAGAATCCACTGTTCTCACTAACTCTTAAGGAGTCACTGAGCAAATGGCTCAAGATAAACTGATGTGCAGGCCTAAGTCCCTGCTTGGGGCAGGGAAGAGAAGAAGGCCCAGGCAGGAGAGGAAGAGGGAGAGGGTGAGGAGAGAGCAAAAGCAAGCAAGATGCATTTAAGGAGAGGCTTGAATGTTCCAGATGCTTCTTTACACACTAGGAACAGATTCTATGGTGACATGAGGGACTCCATTGCTTAACAGCAACTCAAAACAGAAATACTCCCCAGGGGAAAAGTGTTCATCAGCCAACTGAATACAGGGTGTGTGAGTGTCCAGGCTGTTGTAAGGCCTGGTGAATACACCAGTTTTGACAGTGCCCTGATGGAAAACATCAGGCTTCTACGAGAAAAAGGATGAAGGGCGACCGGTAACTTCTTTCCTCTCTCTCAAGCATCCTCAGGTGGTTGGGCTGGGGTGTAGCTCAGTGGTGGTTTGCCTAGCATGTGTGAGACCTTGGGTTCGATTCTCAGCACTGCATATAAATAAAGGCCCATTGACAACTACGAAAGTTTTTTTTTTTTAAATCCTGTTCTGCTGAAGAGGAAGAGAATAAATCCCTAGCAAAAATGCCCTAGAGCTGCTACTGCATAAATGTGCGGCATAACCAATAATCTTCCCCCTCCTTAAAGGAACATTTCAGAACCTCAACCTGGGAAACACGCCAGGCTCTCTCAGTCCCACATTTGCCAGAAGGTCAGTCTGGGTAACTGGTAAGTGAAGTGGGTATGTTTTGTTCTGGCCAGCAGTCTTCACTGGGTGTCTGCGTGGTCCTAGTGGGGTTGCCAATCACAGTACCCCATCACTCTGGTTATAGACACCTGTGACCTAGGTGTAGGTGTAACTGGTAAAAGGTGCCCCAGTCCCCAGGCTACAGTGCTGATTGCAATAAGCATGACTCAGACCACACCAATCAGGTGACGGAAATACATTTTTAAATAGATTTAATTGGAAGCCTCTTTCCTCTGGGGATATTTAAGTGGAATGACATAAGCCTAGAACCATGTCTGCCCTCCCCTAGGACATGCAGGAAACCCATCCGCAACAGCAGATAATTTGGCCACTGCACTTTGTAAGAGCCCTGTTTGTCTCCGAGTTTCTCCAGTGCCTGTTGTCCCTTTGGGCCCCAGACATCCAGTTACAAAACTTTTTCCCAGCTACAATTCCTTCTTTGGATTAAGTTTGGACTTGTTTTTCAGCCTGGGACAAGAGAGTCAAAGGCAAGGATGGCCAACACACCAATGGCAAACCGTCAGTTTACTGGACTCATCCATGCAAGACCACCCCCCACCCTTTTTCCCCACTTTGTGCTGGTGGGGGCATCAACATCAATGGCAGCACCCACATACTGGTTCTCTGCTCTCACCCCACTCTTCATACATCACACTCCAAGTCTCCCCTTTCTTGCTAACCTGAACTCTACTGGGACACCCAGGACAGCACCTGACACATGATCACCTTCAGGAATGGCAGCCACATGAACTGCTCACCCACCCAGTGTGCTTCAAACTAGGGAAGAAATCTACTATAGGGCAATGTGGAGTGCCTAGCTATTAGGATTTGCGTTCACTACCACCTCCCCACCACCTCCACGGTCACCTTTGGTCACCTTTCAGCAGAGCTTTGCCTCCCATCCTCCCCATATCCAAAAAAGGAACCTGTGGGGACGTAGAAAGAAGCCACTGGGGCATATGCTCCATAGGCTGTGGAAAGGTAAAATCCTTGAGTGCACACTCAGGATTATTCATGCTTGTGGAGAAGACTCCCAAGTGACCTGACCCACGGAGGGCCATTGCCCCAGGTGAGCTTCCCTTGTCCTTCCCTCTTCCTCCTCCCTTCGATAAAACTGTGTGACTCCTAATTGGACCATCCTCACAGACTATCATGTTACACTCCGGTTCTTTGTTCTCAAACTCCCCTCGTCTATAAGTGCTGTAATTCTTTAATAAATTTGAGACTAGTAACTAGTACTTGCTCTCCCGGGGTTGTCCCATCGCCTTACCCCCTCCAGAAGGGCAAAGACCCCACACGTCGAGGCCTAGCCAGACGGCTACTACAGGAACCATTTAAGCAGTTGCCTCCAGATAGGGCCACCAAATCAGAGTGCTACAAATCCAAAGGTCCTCACAAGTTCACGCTACTGTAAAGTTTCTGTTCATGTTTAAGTCTCGGCACCAACAGCACAGACCTCCCCAGCACCAAGCTGATAAAATACCAGATCGGGATGATTTTGTAGGACTGAGAAAGCTGCCCACACACACACAGGTCTTCCACCCCCTGGAGATTGTACTCCCTTTGCCAATCTCACACTCACAGGTCCTTCATGCTGCAGAACAAGAAAAACAGGCAACATGGTGTTGTGATCTTTATTTCATTAAATGACAACTGGGAGTGAAACAGAACATGCTTTTAATATACAATAGCATAATCTCATTCCATTGCACTTTTTAAAAACTATATTAAAATTTGAAGCTATTCAAAGGCAAAGATCTAGCACAAAGTATTTTTAACAAGTTGTTTTGTAAAGAAAAGAAAACAACTGAGGAACACTCGTGTATGTTCAAGATTTAACCCCTTTAAGCCTTACATCCATGACAGCTTTTGCTCATCTGAATTAGAAAGCTTTGGGAACCAAGGTAACCTTCCTTTTGTCTTCAAAACATTACATTTAAATTTTCTGTCACATGAAATTCCTTCCCAAAAAAGTTTCTTTCAAAACCCTTCTGCCTCTAGATCTTTCAAAGTTCCTGATATGGGGTACTCAGACTGCTAATTATGTTACAATCCTGTGTTCCCATTTTGTTCATCATGTTTATTTGTGGTTTGTTTTCTGTGTGTGATTTAGGAATTCAAGTCACAGTACTGAATTTGATTTTTTTTAAATAAAAACTGCTATTGAAATTTCATTTAAAAAACCCTAATTACACTGTTAATAGGGTACTCCTTACATTCGTTTTTTTCTGAGAAGGCACTATGACAATTCTGAAAAGCAATCCTGTGGATTAAGGCACCTGTTACTCTGAACACAGGACACACTTGGTGACGGCACTGGCAGCAGACCGCTGACCCTGGACCTCAGGTTAAGAGCTGTCCACTTGCCGCCAGGCAACACCAAACTGTCCTCTCATCGGTTCTTCCAGCCCTCTAGGTTAGTCTCTCTGTGGTCTCTGAATCACCTGCAACACTGTTTATAAAAGTGATGATTCCAGGGTCATAGCCCAGACCAACAGAGGCAATCCCTGTACAAAGCTGAGAATCGCAGAGCTAAGTCTCACAAGCACTCCAAGGTAGATGAGAACACTCCCCAAAATACAGCTACAGTATGACTTTTCACAACACGAGGAAAACTGTTCAAGTGCAGTCTTTTACAATGGACTTCTTAATGTCATTTTTTAAAAATTACAGATAGTCTGTACTTTAGTAACTGAAGCTTGTCTTCATTATGCCTTTATGCCTTGACTAAGATTTTGCTGGATCCAAATGTAAACTGAAATGGCACAGCCCAAGCTGGCCACCTTCAACAGAAATATCAAATCATCCTGAACCACATTCCAATAGTTCTACAGAGGAAAAAAAAAAAAAAAAGATCAGTCCTATGAAGACGACTTACATATATTACGTCATTTTTTTTAAATCTAGGGAAAAAAATTTATTGTTTTTGCCTGGGCTGAAATCAAATCAACCTACCTAATTTCTCTATAACTCACACACATTTCTGCTCATCCAAACACACCCTATCCAAGGCACCATTTTTATAAACCAGGTGAGAACACTGTGTTGACTTGCTAGATAAACTGACTCCCAAGTACAAGGAAGTGTTTTTGTTTGCCCAAAGTGAGTAAGAGGAAAAAAAGAATAAACAAAACAGAAACAATATTCATAAGTGATTTTGCCAAGTATAAAATGGGTGTTAAAACATAAACCTGCAAGGGATAAGCAGATTTTTTTGGTATACTGCTTTAAAAAAAAAAAAAAAAAAGTGACGACTCTGAGGATGTTTTATCACCATACACAGGTTTGCCCTGTCTACAAACCATCTAGAAACATTTCTCAGTAAAAGACTTAAAACTTTGATTCTACTATTTTGTGTCTGTAAGAGGCAAACTGGAAGTACTCAAAAAAATTGGCAATTTCTCCTGAAAATGAGTTATTTTAATGGAAATTTTTTTTAATTTCTCCATATATTATTGAGAAAGTACAAATTAACGATATGTGCATGAACACCCGGCAGCAGTGGCACAGCACAATGTCCCTGACCAAGCAAAGACTGGAGAGGGGAACTGGAAAAGACATGCTTTTCCATCTGGTTATAAATCTCCCGAGCAGTGAGAAGGCATCTTTCATTGAAAAAGTTGATATGAAATCATCAATTTACTGTTAAGAGAGAAAAGAAGCCAAAGAAAAGTCATGAGAACCCCGAAACAAAACTTTATAAACACTATCCAGAGGCAGAGTGAGGTAACTAAAAACAACAAAAACAGAACTCAGAGTAATTCTTCTGTAGGTTGTTCTTGTCGAAGACCAGAAGAGAAATGATGAATTCAAACAGGAACAAAATCCTAAAACATTATCATACACTTTTTAAACCAAATACTTGAGTATTAGAATGAACTGAGAGGCATCAGCCATTGTCACTATTAAATGTAGAACCACTTTGGATGATTATTCTGAAATCTGTAAATTTACTTATAGAATTCATTAAAAGCTAAGTATCTTAGTATCAGTAAGGTCTGTTAGTAAGTATGAACCTTCAGAGATGAGAAATCATCCCAAAATGCACCAAAATTTCAAAAGTGAGCTTCTAATTTATTAGTCAAAGCTTGGTATCACTCAGATACAAGTGAACAGCTTTTAGAACAAGCTAGAATTTTTCTAAAATGTAACAGAAAGGGAATAAAATAGCAATAAGCAAGACGGTATGTAAATATGAAAATATGTAAAAGGCTTGGAATTAATTCAGGATTTATAAAAATACTTGAGAGGTAAAGTGTTTTGTCAAAAGAAAATTCCCTGACAGTAACTGAATGCTATACTTTCTTTTTTTCTACCTTCCATTCATACTTCATGTATATAAAACTTCCACTCAGGTTTTGCCTAAGTCCTCCTACCTCCCTCCCTCCACAAAAATCAAATTATCTTAAAAATTAAGGTTCATATACCTGAATGTTTATATAAATACTTGTAGGCAAGTTTTTAAATTCACGATTCACCATTATAAATCAAAGAAAACAAAGCAACCAATAGATAAAACTTTTTCATCTCAAAGTAAATTTTTATAAAGATTCTTAATAATCTAGGTACTGTCTATATTTGGGTAGGACTTTGGTCCTTCCTAAGCCAAAGTTATTTTAGAGCTACCAGACTACTGAACACTAAAATTAAATAAAGGAAGACTCATGAAATGAAATTAACAATTTTAGTTTCATTAAGAATATTAGACAGTACGGAGAAGAATACAAATAAACAATTTGGGTAAAGACTTTAAGTCAGGCAATTAATTATTGATTACTGCTAAGTCACATGAAATAGGACATTAAAGGCAGTAATATTTGGTAATATCTTTCCTCTAATCCTTAATAAAAAGTTCTATACTCATGCAAAACTCCAATACAAAACATCTCAAATGACAATTTTGTTTGAGAGCTGTGTATAACATATATATGTATAAAAACCAAGGCACAAGTTCAAGTGACTTATCAGAGGTCACAGGTTCGTTCAAACTCAGCTTTCTCCTTAAAGTACCCAGCTCATTCCTTTTAAATTATGGGCAACTCTGGCTTCTCAGGCATGTTTGCCTGTGTGCTGAAAGCCATAGGAACAAAAAACAAAAAATAAAGCAGGTTCAACAAAACTGCCAACCTCTCAAATAAAAGACCTTATATTCCAAAGTATGGTATATTTAAATATATGATTTTCCCATGGCATATGGCAAACAGAATCTTAAAATTATAAATAAGATTTTAAAAGTGTAATGGCATCATTTTCAGTTAGTCTTTAGTTCTGAAGCTTCTCCAAATTTTGTAAACTTTTTAAAAAAAAGAGAGTAAGGTATATAAGAACTGACAAGTTTCACCCCCAAGAGCACATTTCATGAGGTTATCCCCCATCTCTTCCCCTTTGTGTCCACAAAAGCATGGATTCAATCTTAAAAGGCACTAAAGTGGCACATAAAAGACTTAAAAGCTGCATTTCCACTTTTTTCTTTAGCTTTCCCCACCCCCCAATAAAGTGCACAAAGCAGAGAATAATAAGACAGACACTGGCTTGGCTCTAAGAGCAAGGAAAAGGATGCTTCCAACAGAAATGGGAATGTGTTTAAAGAATTTGAAACCATAGAAGAGATCAGTTCATTTATTGCAGTTCCCTGTTGCAACTCTTGCCAGATGGTCTCAGATCTGCTCTTCCTCTGGACTTGATCCAGGGCCGTGCAGAGATCCAGGAATCTAGGGGCTGGTTGGACTCCTGCTGGATCCTCCTGTTAGATGCTACTGAGCTTTTTTATCCATAGTTGGTCTCCCAACAACTGCATCCCTCACAGCAGCCTGAGCAGAATTACCAATATGAGAAGAAGCCTGCAAAAGTCCATTTATTCAACATGTAAGTTAATGAAATACAACACAACACCAAGACAATAAGACCTTGGAAATGAATTTTCCTCATTGGTATGCTGCTAAAAGCAGGAGAATGCAGGGTGAGGAGAGGCTATGGCAGCAGCTGACTCCTAAGAGTCAGTGGAGCATCTGCCCATACACAGCTGGGGATGCATGGGTGGCTTGCCTGGCTTCACACATGCTACTTGACCTGACTGATCTGTTTATATTACTTAGGAAAAGAAACAATCCAGTCTCAAGGATCTGTAAGATTGATGAACACACCAATGCCAAAAGCCACTGGCTTTTTGCAAGATTTTTAAATGAAGGAGATGCCATCCATTTTCTAACCCAATAGGATTCAAAATAGAACATTTTGTTAAGTTCTTGTTTTTTTCAAAGCTCTTGCTTTTTAATAAAACAAGTTAATCAAGGGAGTAGGTACAGACAGAATCACACCAGAACTTTACGTGATGAGCATGCAATTTTAAAAATTTCCCATGAGGAACATAATACATCTAAGTTCAGAACTTTTTGCATTAAAGGCTATTTTTAGGCAAGGAAACAAAATATTAGGAATAAATATTAATATTCTAAAGAAAAAGAGTATCTAAAATCCACTAGAAAGGTAAGCTTCTCATACTTCCTTTCACTAAGAAATTCTCCAAAACTGAGATATACTAGAAGCACAAATATCTGTCCACCATCGCCTCCCAGCCAGCACCACTTACCTGCTCTAACACATACGCTGCACAAAAATCAATAGCTCCGCCCAGCTCTCCATATTGACCGGAATACCTGATGTACCCCCAGGTGAGGAGCGCTATTAACAGCAGTCCAACCATACAGTTGAACAGTTGGGCCACAACCTCAAGACCAATGAAGCCAGTGAGGCCTGAGGCTATGTACAAAACCACAATGGCCGTGAATAGCACTGCAGGGGTTCGGAAGGTGCTGAAGACATTCTTGCTACCATTGTGCTTGCAGAAGTTTTCATAGAGTTCCTTGATTTCTGCCTCCAACTCTTGCTGGTAGCGAAAGCTGAAATCCTTCCCACCCATCTTTTTGGTCTTCTTAAATTGGTCCAGAGCCAGTTGTCTGAATTCACAGTGCTTCTCTTCTAAAATCTCAGGAGACAAATAAGGTTTCTCTCCCCCACAAACCTAAAAAGAACAAAAATGGTATACTGAAAATCCCTTGAGGGCTGGGGTTGTGGCTCAGTGGTAGAGCACTTGCCAAGCACACATGAGGCACTGGGTTCAATCCCCAGCACCACATTTAAAAAAAAAAAAAAAAAAAAACCCTCGCAGGCGTGGTGGCACACGCCTGCCTGTAATCCCAGCACTTGGGAGAGTGAGGCAGGAGGATCAAGTTCAAAGCCAGCAATTTAGCAAGGCCCTAAGCAACTCAGTGAGACCCTGTCTCTAAATAAAATACAAAATAGGGCTGGAGATGTGACTCAGTGGCTGAGTGCCCCAGGGTTCAATCCCCGGTTCAAAATGTAAAACAAAACAAACAAAAAAAAACCTACATAAACAAAATAAAGGTATTGTGTCCACCTACAAATAAAAGTATTTTTTTAAAAATCTCTTCAAAAACAAGTGCTGAATGACACAAGTGAAAAAGACAGAAGAGGTGAGAACATTTTAAGATACTAGAAGTTAATGTTAGAAAGACGATCTACGCTAAGTTGTTTAAACCACCAGAGTACCAGTAATCACAAAGAGCAGTGGCACTGTGATAAAGCTCTGGTTAGAAATGGTAATAATCAGAAGGCCCCAATTACCAGGCAGACCTGAAAACAGCTTTGCTGCCCCATCATAAGACGCACTAAGTAGGATCAAGTTTGGACTTCTGAAATAAGCAACAATGCATCTGAACAAGGGTACAGATACTTCAGAAAAAGGAATATGCAGCACATACCTCTTCCATGCTGTTGTAATAAATGTCCTTGGCAGAGGCTGCAGCTGCTAAATTGTTGGCTTCAGCGGTAGCCTTTTAAGAAATGAAAGCATGAACTATAAATTCCTCCCTTTTTCCAAGTAAAAACCATCCCTTGCCCTCCTCCCCTTTCTTTTATTGACCTTCTGCTATTTTTCAGGTTTTCATATATCATCATCAATTGATGAAATAAAATACATTTTTTCTGCCAAACTTTCTACCAAAACATGTTTCTTTCACCTAAGAATCTTTAGCCATGAATTAAAACTACAAAAATCAAGGTAAACATCATTTCCTTTGCTTCAATTTTAAATGTAAGAAATACACACAAGCTGTAATCCTAGTGGCTCAGGAGGCTGAGGCAGGAGGATTGCAAACTCAAAGCCAGACTCAGCAACTTAGCGAAGCCCTAAGCAACTCAGTGAGACTCTCTGACTCTAAATAAAATATTTTTAAAAAAGGGGAGGGGGGACGGGGTTGGGGATGTGGCTCGGTGGTTGAGTGGCCCTGGGCTTGAGCTATGGGTGTAGCTTAGTGGTATCGAATTTGCCTAGCTTGCATAAGGCCCTGGGTTCAATCCCCAGCACTAAAAAGAAAAAAGGAAGAAAGAAATAAATAGATGCAAAGCAAAAACAAACAAAAATGTGTGTATATCTATATATCCTTATGATGTCAATTACAGGCTCTACTACCATTGTGAAAATGTTTTGCTCCTAAAGAAATCAGTATTTGGCAATAATATCCTTCTGTTCAGCAAATGGAAGTCAGAAACTGCTTCAACCAAATGTTATTTTCTAATTGAAAATGAAAAACCTGACCAGTGTGTATCGTAAGTAGACAAGTCAAGATACGTCCTACTGAAGTAAACCCAAGGTGACTGGAAGTTACTTGTCTCAAATAGTGGGTATGCTTCACTTGGGCATAACGAAGCAATGTTTCCCAAAGTGCGTGTGGGAGGAAGAACAGGAAGGAGAAGTCAATCTGTTTGAACTGTACCACTGTGAATGAAGACAAGAAAACCAGAAAGCACCCAGAGTGCAGCAAGGTGTGCTAAACATCAACATATCTAGCATTATGGGAAAGGTGAGTTGTTTCCTCTCTTCTTACCGGACTCTGTTTTATTGGATCTGCATCAATTTGAGCAATCAAAGGATATCATTTAGTATATCAAAGAAGTGATTACCTGAAGCATGGATTTGGGGTGAGGCAGATCTTCTCCTTGATAAATTTTAATATATGCCTTAAAATATAAACATAAGAATGATTATGAGAAATGTTGTTCAGTTGTAGTTTAATCAGGTTTTAATTTTTTTTAAATAGGGACCATACAACTGCATTTTCCTAAAGACCTAGATCAACAACCAGGAATTAGCAAAAACACAACACACCTTTGAGTGCATGTTAGCATTTTTAGTTATCTAAAAATGTTCTCAAGCAGCACAAGCCTAGGAATCCTTTCCCATCAGACTCCCCATGCACACTGGCCTCACCACAACCTGTGGGCAGAGAGACCATCCGCCTGGAGGTAGTCGGGTCACATCTAGGTGCCGTCTCCTACTCACAGCAACTTCCTAACCATCTCCTGTCCACACCATCTTCCTTGAAGAACAATCTTCCTTTAGCCACTGTAATCACTCCTCGAAGAGAGTGCAAAGAACATCCATTTGGTTCCTAGACCCACACTGCCACCCAGCGGCCCATTCTGGCAAGGGCACCGAGGTCTCAAAATACCTTTCACCATCTCCCCCAGGAAATTTCTCAGTTTCAGAATATTAAAATTCAGGATGGTTTACAACCTTGATTAGTCTTATCAAAAATCAGTTTTAAATATTAAAACCCTTATTTACCTTAAAATATTCCAAGAGTCCGCGGCAGGTGACTTTTGAGCCATTGATCTCCTTTTCCATTAATTTTGATGGATTTAATACATATGGTATCAGTGCCTGCAACTGCTCTTTGAATTCACCCGCAATATCTGTTTACAGAACCATGAAGAAGGAGACAAGAATCCAAACAGCCTTATTCAACCAAGGTGAGCATAAAACACAATCTTCACAGTGTATCCAATTATTTTAACATGTGCTTGCTGAAAAGTAGTGAGAGGAATCCCAGATTATATGTATGTTTGATACTTCCTGGCTGGGACCAGGATGCTGACAGATCTCTATTCAAATGTACCTTTATTTGTCTCCTTCCCTCCTAGTATATGAAGTCCTCTCCAGTTCAGAAATGAATGTTCAAAAATATTCTTATCCTGGTTTCCATTCTGGGCTATTCTTTTTTTTAATTGTTTAAAGGTGTTATTAACATCTCAAAAACTAATAAACAGCCAGGCACAGTGGCATACACCTATAAGCTCAGTGATGCAGGAGGATAGAAAGTTCAAGGCCAGGCTCAATGACTTAGGGAGACCCTGTGTCAAAATAAAAAATAAAAAGGGCTGGGAATGTGGTTCAGTAATAAAGCACCCCTGGGTTCAATAACCAGCACCAAAAAATAAAAATAACAACAACCCAACCCAATAAACAACTTCTCAAGTTGTCTAGGGCCTTTGCTGCACCCTCACACTAGCCCTTGAAAACACGCTTTATTTTTGTTAACATTTTAATGTTAAAAGAAGTAGAAGCACCTGTTCCTTGTGCTGTTGTTTCCTATTATCTCCTCAGATGTCCTCTGTGTCACCTCAAGATGTAAACCACTATGCCAGGAAAAGTGACAGACTCCTTGGAGGTTCTACAAAGTTCCCACAGAGAATTCAGAAGAGTTATCAAATAAAAGCTAATTCCTCAGAGTGAGAATTAGCTGGTCCAACAGTAAAGAAGCAAAATTAAAACACAGGGAATCTGATTTGTATAATCTAACATCTTCCTGAGTTCCCAACTACCAACTGAAAATAAAGTACTGGAGCGCACATCAAGTAAGAATTCCTTGACACTTCACAAACCTAATTACAACATGAAAATTTAAACCACAAAATTTCAAGAAGACAAATTCTTTATAAGCTTGCACTGAAAAAGTATCTACCATTCATAATAACACACATAACAGGCTGTTCTAACCACGTATAGTGGTACACACCTGTAATCCCAGCAACTAGGGAGGTTAAGGCAGGAGGATCCCAAGTTCAAGGTCAGCCTGGGCAACTTAGACTCTGTCTCAAAATAAATTTTTTTTAAAAAGGCTGGAGATGTAGCTCAATGGCAAAGCACTTGCCTAACATGCACAAGGCCCTGGATTTGGTCCCCAATACAGCAAAAAATAAAATAAGAAATAAAGCTGTTCTATGTAAATTCCTATTTGCTTACATATACTAAAGATACTCTGGAAGCTTATAAAAACAAGATTTTTGCCAGGCACAGTGGTTTATGCCTGTAATCCCAG